>CM070043.1:22415921-22426290 GCA_036250615.1 Ptychadena robeensis | reverse complement strand
TGAAGAAAGGACCGACATTTGGAGAAAAAAGTAGAGCCATGATATCTGTACTATACACCACCTATAAATTAGATCCCAGGTGCCCAACCTGCGGCCCTTTGACTGTTTTTTGGCGGCCCCATTCAGTCCTTTACTTGCACCCCCTAAAACCTGTTATTGCATAGGGCATAGAAACCCACCTGTCCGCCAATCCCCCTCTAACAGGTCCTCATCCTGGATCTTCTTAGAGTGGGAAGAGGAGGAGATGCGATAAACTTATGTGATTATATGATCAAGTTTTTGATATGTGATAAAATTATGTGATTATGTGATCAAGTTTTTGATATGTGATAAAATTATGTGATTATGTGATCAAGTTTTGTTATTTTAAAATGAAGAATAATGTCTTCTATCTATGCCTGTTGTCATTTCTTTATTAAAAATGCTTATACAAATCAGTATAGATTGAAATTATGTGCCCTTTAGTGATGCATCTTATTCAGTAGTACGCAACTGAGTTGATAAACTCAGTTGCGTACTACTGAATTAGATGCTTATACTTATAGGTCAAGCTTTCAATTTGATCTTGTGCGCGTGTGTGTTCATGCTTTTTTTTTTTTTTTTTTTTTTTTTTTTTTTTTTTTTTTTTTTTTTTTTTGCTTTGCTTTACTTGTTCACATTTGGACATTTTCATTTACGGTATTATTATTCCAGAAGGGATTTAGAGGTTGATGAGAAGTACAAGGGGATGAGGGCTAACAAGGAACTTTGTAGCTAAAGTAATTGACAACAGATTGTCATTTTTTCCTCCTAAATATACAAACTTACAAAGCCTTTTCATCACTTTTGAGTGAAAATTTATTCCTTTTTTCTTTTTCTAACGATTGACTTATTACTATTTTTTTGACTATTGAATAGAAAAATTGAACCATCTGTGCCCATTGTAAGATGCAGCTAAACAAAAAATGACTGCACTGGGTTTTGGGGAAAAGTTTTAACAAAAAATGTATTTTAGTCGTCGGAAGAATTTAGGTTTAAAAATACAAGTGAATTATGTTTGCTGAATACACATTCTATCTGGCACTCGGATTGTTGAGGGGGAGCTAATAAGTTAAACCTCTGTGAGTGGGAAACCTATTCAAATTGTTGCTTTATCGGGTAAATGTTGAAGTGTACGGATTTTATTACTTGCTGGACATGAAGGGGGGATATTATTTGTTTTTTGTTTGTCTGATGAGTACGGCAGAATGATAGCTGTTTGCACATGTAAGTATTGGATGTCTTGGCTCATGCCAAGGAAGCATGGGATCCAGAGTCTGTGCGTGATAGGTGTTTATCTGATATGACTTTGTGAATGCTATAAAGTCAGTGTTAATGAAAATTGTGCTAAATGGAGTTCTTGTTGTTTGTTTTCCTTTTCTCCAGGGACCGCTTGGAATGATGTAACATAGAGTTGCTGTGTACCACACTAAGAGTGATGGCCGATTTACCAGGAGGTGTAACCTTCAAAGAGTTCTGTCCTTTGTATTCCATTCTAAATGCCATCCCGGCCAAGGTTCAGAAAGGCTTCCGTTCCTTTCTCGTCTACCTCACCGCACTTGATGTCAATGGCGACTATATTGCAATCGGCAGCAGCATCGGAATGCTGTATCTCTACTGCCGACACACAAACCAGATGAAAAAGTACAATTTAGAGGTAAAGTGACATGTTTTATTATGTCAAAGAAAAGGGGGGAGAGTACACCACGTCCCAACAAATTGTTGGTGGTCTGCGACCTGTACACTGCAACAGACTCTGGTCACACAGATCCAAAACAACAGAAAGCTTCCCCAACCTGGGTAAAGGGGTATATGGATTTTGAGGCAGTCCACAAGTAAGAGATATGTTAAAAGCTATTTACTCTTACTTGTGGACTGCCTTAAAAATCCCTTTAACCCCATTACCCTTACTAAAGGTTGGGGAAACTTTTCTGTTTTGAATCTGTGTGACCGGTGTCTGTTGCAGTGTACAGGTCGCAGACCACCAACAATATGGCAGCCACTAGTTGGTTACAGATGGTTTTAGGCTTTTCTTTAGTCACTAAGAAGCAGAAGAGGAGATTTTAGAATATTTATCAAAATCTAGTGGTTTGCTGCCTTGGTTTGGTAAACTGAACCCATCCTTGTACCTTTCCTGATACTTGTTTGTACTATATGATTGGCTACTATATGTAAGAAATATTATCTCATATATATATATATATATATATATATATATATTTCTATTTATATATTGACTTTTAAGAACATAGGGGTCAAACTGTGGGCCAAATCTGCTTTTCTGGCAGCCCCCCTACCAGCATTACTCACATCAGGGTCATCAGGCCTTGTACAGTGTGTGTGTGTGTGTGTGTGTGTGTGTCATCCATGTGTGCTTCCATCCCCCTGTGTATACTATACACAAGGGATTGGAGCACACATGGTCTACATTCACAGTACACACAAAGAAGGGGGCACACATCTACTAAACACATGGTACTCTCACTGTACAGTGTGTGTAGTCTGTGCCCCCATCTCTGTGTGTACAGTGTGTGCATAGTCTAGGGGAGTCGTTCTCTGGCCTGTGGGCCACAAATGGCCTTCAGTGCAATTATATTTTTTAAGAATTATCAGGGTTGGTCCACAATTTTCTCCAATTTTAAAAAATTGTCTCACTATGTACTTGAGTTTCACACCCCTGTTTTAGAATATGGTTGATCAGAGTCAGAAGAAGTTTTATGTCCCTGTGGTTATATGGTTTCCCAAAGATGCAGCACTTTAAATTTCTTCATATACTGAAGTGGTAAAATGCATTTTAGGTTTAATAATGCTGATTGGCACTTGTTCAGTCTGTTCAGCCAGCTGCTAATGGAGCAATCAGCATCCCCAATGTGTAATGATTCATAAAATCTTTATGTGGTTGATACACTTCTGTGAAGCACTGCAGAATTTCTTCCCAACACACAGGGGGACAGAGACAGACACACACTTCAAGTTTGACATACAGTTGTTTGATTAGCAGGGCTGGTGTTTACCATTGTCTTCCACAATATCTTAGAAAGGATTGTACTCTAGATGAATTTCCATTGGTAGTTTTTGTTTAAATGAGCAGCATTGTTAGTTGCTATAGATTCATTTTTAAAAGGTGGTTTGAAGTCAAAGGAAAATAGCGAACCTAAAATGTCTCTGTAATTGGACTGCCAGCCCATGCAGCTTCACTCTTTTTTACTCACACGAGTTCCCAGGTGTGTATAGTGTGTAACGCAGGTGAGCATTGATCCTATTTATACATGTTGGGCCTAAATTGAGTTGGGCCACTCACCGCCAATACACATACATGAATTACATTGAGTTCCAGGACAAATGTATACAATACTGTAACGCCTGAATTAATGTACCGTATATACACCCGAATATAAGCCAACCCAAATGTAAGTCAAGGTATCCAATTCTACCAAAATAGGTTTGGCCAATAAACATGCTATCATGACGGAAATTGCTGACTATTTAGTGAAGAGTTGTGGAAACGTTACAAAAAAGAAAGTACCATATTTTTCAGACTATAAGACGCACTCCCCCCACAGAAATGGGGAGGGGGGTGCCTGCATCTTATGGTCCGAGAGTGGCTGCGGGTAGTCATGCCTTGGCTCCCCACCAGCATGCATATTCTAATCTAGACATCGATTTGGATAATATATACCATATTTTTCCCCATTTGAATCAATTGAAAAATGTCTCTGCTTAATTCGGTCCAAATATGTAATTTTTCTGCATCCCAGGAGGATAGAATTTGTTCAATTCCCTCCAGACAAGCCAAAAGGCCACAGCCAAGATGGATATCTTCATTTCAGTTTAGAGTGCACAGCTGAAACTTTAATGTGTACATACACTTGCAGTACCCATACTCTGCTTCCACTGAGCAACTTATGGAGAGGCACATTTTACAATCTGGCACTAACAGTTTACCCATTAGCACCTATTTACATATTGGAGGACAGATCAATGTGTGTCACATAATTTTATTACTGCATTGCAGAATGTAAATGTAAATACACAACTGATGCTATAATAATTGTATTCATTCACTCAGCTTTTACTGTTGTGACCTCAGGCTGTTGCAAATATATAATGTGACTCCTCCCACATGTAAATAATGGAGTAAAAGCCTGGTGGATTGAGGCTATTTTGATATCATGATACCAATGTGAACATGTGTACATATTGATTTTTCACAAGTTAGGGAGCACAGAGCACAATCAAGACCGTTTCCTCAGCAGATACGTTTATTTGTCACTTTCCTAGTTACTTGATTTGCAATGTGTTTTCCTTCCTGTGAGGTTTGGATATGGTCATGGTATTACCTTTTTATTCCAGGGTAAAACTGAATCCATATCCGTTATTAAACTCCTCAGCTGCTTTGATGACTTGGTTGCAGTTGGCACAGTGTCTGGCAGGGTTGCCATCTTCCAGCTGGTGTCTCCTTTGCCTGGCAGAAACAAACAGGTCAGTTATACATCCAATGTTGTAATTTTTACTAGTTTCTGGTACCTTTTGGGCTGATGGCTCAGAACAATTACATGTTTTAGTTGAATCACATATACATGAAAATTTTACTTGCTTAAATAATTCTAATTCTGTTACTTACACCATTCGTAAACACACTCTTCTACACTTGTTTTGTGCCTCACCATACTGGCAGTTCACATGCAAGGGTCCTTTCCCTCTAGCCACGTTGTGGTGTTTATTGCTATGTCCTTCTATGAAAACCTGTGTACAATGTGTACATTAGCGTGCTGCATTGTTGTAACAGCAACGCCACACGGCTAATGTGTAAGGGCCCTAAAGCCTTAAGCTTGTGGGTTTGGAACCTGGGAC
Organism: Ptychadena robeensis; assembly: GCA_036250615.1. NCBI lineage: Eukaryota > Metazoa > Chordata > Amphibia > Anura > Ptychadenidae > Ptychadena > Ptychadena robeensis. The sequence goes on along the minus strand of CM070043.1, from coordinate 22,421,418 downwards.
TTATAAATCTTTATAATCTCATCCAAAGTGCATGCAGAAGGGCATTATGTGCACATAAAGCCCCCCATACACGTTCCGATTTTTCGTACGAATTTTGCCCGACCGACCAACATGGTCGGGAGATTAATCGATCGGTAGATTAATCGGATGCGGAATTATGTACCCGCCCAATCCAGATTTCTCAAAATCGGCCGAAAAATCGGTCAGGACAGCTTCGGACCTGTCCATAAATTTTGGTCGATCTGCTGTTAGTAAATAGTGTTAGGCTGATCGATCGGTGAAAATTTTAATTCCGATTTTTGTGCCAGCCGACCGACCATAACATTTTAGGTGAAAATCGGGTGACACGATCGGACGAAAAATCGGTCGGGAGAATAATCGGAACGTGTATGGGGGGCTTAACTCAGGGTATATAGTGTGAAAGAACATTAAGGTAGCCACCGATTCCTGTCTGATTTTTCGCAAATTGGCTGTGTCCACCTCGTCAGATTGTCCAGGGTCCTCTCGCACATCAAGTCGCACGGTGATCTGACATGTCGGTGAATTCCCGGCCGATCCTATTACTTTGCATGGGGACGTCATCATGCTGCAGTCAGCCTCATCTATTGAGGGAGAATCTCTACGTGTATGGGCACCTTTGCTTTGGGAACTAAACTGGAAATAATGCAGCTATAACAAAAACACTTCAAAATGCTGATCACTATTTTTCTATTTCAGTTAAGACGGTTTGATGTGCTTGGCATTCACAAGAGCAGCATCACTGCCCTGGCCTGGAGCCCCAATGGAATGAAGCTGTTCTCTGGAGATAATCGGGGGAAGATCATTCAGTCTGTTCTGGACTTTGACAAGGTGTGTTTTCACACTTATTGAGCCTTCCATAGAGCCATGGTTTCCATGCACTACAATTATTGGCGCTATACCATAAGGCTATATTTGCTCCGTTCACCAGCAGTTCCGGATGTGCATTTGACTGATGGGGCATAAAGGAATGATTTGCATGACCCCACCCACTGTCCTGAAGTGAGGATTTCACTTTTTGATGGAATGGGTCATGTATATACCTTCTGTTTTAGGATAGCTTTACTGTGCTATGCAAAATGGAGATATCTTATCAGTGTGTTCATGGTTATGTAAATATCTTTTCAGGGCTCATGTAACCCCAGCCTTATACTGGAGGAGCTGTCCTCAATAGTTCAGCTGGACTACAGCCACAAAATCTTGCTTGTGTCCACCACTCAGAGATGTATGTTGTTCTACACAGAAGAAAAGTCTGTCAAGCAAGTGGGGAACCAGCCTAGAAAATCGTAAGTTCTTCTTATTTTGATACCTAGCAACTTTCTATAAAACTGTGGATTGTTTTTTAATAGGTAGCTTGCTATTTGGTACCGAAGCTCTGCAACCTTTTGTGTCGCCTTTCTGTTTCCAGTCCAATGTTGTAATTTTCACTAGTTTCTGGTACCTTTGGGCTGATGGCTCAGAACAATTACATATTGTAGTTGAATCACATATACATGAAAATTTTACTTGCTTAAATAATCCTAATTCTGTTACTTACACCATTCGTAAACACACTCCCAATTGTTTTGTGCCTCACCATAATCAATATATTATATCTTACTGGTAAATATATATTCTGTGTTCTAAGATGAATGCAGATAGCAGCACTCAGTTTAAATCGGAGATAAAACAATTGGGGTTTATCTGGAGTGTTCTGCTTACCTCAAGTCATTACAGAATGCCTGTTACATGGTCTTGGTAATGCCTCCCTACATACACAGATTTTAGTGTCCGACAGACTAAAAACGATCAATTTATTTCAATCGTACAATTGGAGATTGATTGATTGAAAATAGAATATACTCCACATGGAATAACCAATTTTTGATCGAATTTTTTTTATTTTTGATCGTCCATGAAATTGATCATTTGATCGGACGTTCTGTGTACAGAGAGCATGGTCATTTGATGACAATGAAGTATTAGTATGCAAATGATCAAGAACGATCAAAATCCGTTGGTTACAAAATAATTTGTACTCAATTTGTACTCAACCGATCAAAATTTTCTGACATGTCCGATCGTGTTTTTGATTTTTTTTTTTTCACAATTACGATCAAATTTAGTTGATCGGACCATGTGGGCATGCACCAATTTTCAGTCGGCTGCTAATATCTGTACATGTATGGGGGCCATAAGTGTTTTAACAACAGACAGTACTTGACCTAAGTATATGTCTTTTTTTTTTTTTCTTAGAAATGGCAGATACGGAGCCTGTTTTATACCAGGGCTCTGCAAACAAAGTGACCTAACATTATTTTCCGGAAGACCTGGATTACGACTCTGGAAGGCTGACGTCCAGGGATCCGTCCAGGCTACCTTTATATTAAAGGATATTTTATCAAATGGGTTGGAATCCTTTGAACTGTATCCTCGTGTGGAGACGGCAAACCTGGAAAGCTATAAACTCTGTGAGAAGCACCTGGGCCTCTTGTCGTGTTTCCTGCATGAAGGATGGGTGTTAAGCTGGGACGAGTATAGCATCTACATCATTGACACTATCAATCAGGTGACTCAATCAGGTGAAATTGAATGTGCCCTTTGAGAGGTATGCCCAGGGGTCTGCATTTATAGACCAGTTATTATTAACTAGTCTTCAATTTCTTTATTTAAAGTCTATGTTCACACTAACAGGCTTCTCCTAATTCTCCTTATTAAACTACTAAATATGCAATTGAAAGCTTTTTGTTACAGTGAGGAAAATTAATTATTTAATCCCCTGCTGATTTTGTATGTTTGCCCTGTAATAAAGAAACTGTCAGTCTATAATTGTTATGGGATGCTTAGTGTATCTGCAAGAAACAGATTAACAACAAAAACCCTGGCAAATCCAGGTCCCTAAAGTAAGTGATTGATGTTTATTGCAATGTGGTATAGTGTGCAAAGGCCCTTATAACACCTGCAAAAATATTTACTGATCGGGCCAGAAAATCATCAATGTGTTGTTCAACTTGTTATGAATCCTGCCCATTGTATCCCTGCAAAGGAAAAAGCACCTTCCCTATATGACAAATATTAGTATAGGGGGAGGTGCTCTGTAACCCCCCAAATATGAACAATGTATTTAGTATTTGCCTCATTTTTATGTTCTCTCTTCTTCCAGGCTGTTATCGGAGGTCTGGAAAGTGCTGGTGATATTGTTTCTGTCTCATGTGTCAACAATGAAATCTTCTTCCTGAAAGGGGACCGCGATATCATTCGAATCTCTGACATGCCGGAAGGAGCTGTCTCTGGTATACAGATACATTTTGATTCACTGTCGTGTGTGTGTGTGTGTTACAGTAGTATATCTACAGTGGAATATCTATATTTCTTGGATCAAACTTTAAACAAGTAGAGTGAAAAACGTATTGTAAATACAGGTGCCACCCTGTGATGTTTCCAAGGATGCTTAGTACAGGTGAAGTCAGGGCCCTGTGCAAGACACTGCAATTATTCTACACTGAACTCTTTAAACTGTGTCTTTTATTGACCTGATATCATGCAATGGGACCTTCTCCAAACTTTTACCTCATGGTTGGAAGAGAACACATGTTTAAAATGCCTTGTTATACAATAAAATTAACAGTACTCCAAACTGCAAATATATAAGCTTCAGGTAAAATTTATTAAAGCTATACAATTAACATATGCAAAGACATGGCTATGTTATAATTGAATTATAAACCTCAAAGGCAAATCTTCCAGCTCCTCCAAAGCTAAGCTTATTGCTGGGAGAGCGTAGGTGCTGGAGGGGAGCAAAGAAGTTACCACCCATTTCTGAATGGCTGCATGTGGTTGTGCCTTTGCCCAATTAAACACAGGCATGGGGGGGGGGATGGTAAGTGCATCTTATGGTGCGAGTAGTACTATTGCAGTAGTTCTTTTGTTAATTTTCATTTGTTTATATGGGGGTGCAAATGAGTGATTTGCATTTTGATACATCTTTTCATACTTCATATTTCATACTAAAAATTTTCAGAACATGTGTGCACCTTTTAATTCTGCTATATTATTTTGTTTTTCTAGCTGCCATACATAGCCCCTTCCGTGTTTCTGCCAAACATTCAATGCTGGAGCATGACACCGAAAATGGGTCAGTGTCAGCTGTAAAAGCAAACCAGGTGCCTTCTGCCCAGACAGTGCACACAGAGAGGATCCAGCTGTGCCCTTTGGAGACCGAAGAGGACGGTCAAGAGATAGGGATGGAGCTTAAAGTCAGAAGAAGCTCTCTTCCTGTAGAAGGGTCCAGGAGAAACCAAACTACAAACTCTCTAGACTTCGAGTTCAGCGAACCAGAAAAGGAATCTGGCTCACCCTGTAACACAGTAAGAAAACAGCGTTCTTTGTCGCAGAGGTTCAGCACCATCAGCAATGAGGACTTTGACCAGGAACTGGTGGTGAAGGCCATTAAAGTAAGAAAGAAGAAAAAGAAAAGACAAGGTAATGGTGACATTCAAGCATCACTAAGTCATAGCAAATGAGCAACTTTAATTTAGCCAACCTGAATAAATTGACGATTCCTCTAATATATTTAATAGGTGATATGATATATGTAATATTCCAATAACCATTTATACTTCAGGTGTATTTAAAAAAAGGACTTCAAATTATTCCTGTGTTTTATAAGTCCATTAAAAATTAACAATATTAATTCCCCTTTGCGTTAGAAAACCAGCTTTGTGGCCAGTCCTCATCTATATAACAATGCTGTCTCAGCTGTAATGATACAATAGAGGACTGTCCTGTATAATGCTTTGTTGTCAGCCACCATAGTGTTACAGAGGTTCAGACATCCAATGGTTTCTTGCTGAATAATAGGTCTAATACTAATTCTAGCATAACATTTGGGTCTGTATACTTTCCTTGCTCTAACAAATTTAAAGCGGTTGTAAACTCAAAAAAAAAAATCCCCCACATATATTACATGGACATATTACACACCTGTCAGCAGTATACATCTGTGAAAACTGCTACACAGAAAAAAAAAGGTACTTACAATCTTCACTTTCTTATTCCCTAAGGCACCATCCAAAGTACTGGCACCTGAAACCACTTCCGCCCATTCTGTTGAACATTACTAAGGTGCTCCTCCCCTGCAGACATATTTACCAATCCCAAAGGGTTTGGTATGGGAGGACAGTTCTGGTCCTTCCAGAGATCCATGTGCTGCATATGTGTGTTGCAGTTTGCATAGGAGACAGGAGTGAAGCTGAAGGATGACCTTGTAGGAGACAGGAGAGATTGAGACTGAAGTGAAACAGAAGGACAGGGATGACACTAGGTGACAGGGAGTGATGGAATTTGATGTGAAGAAGGATGAAGATGACACTAGGTGACAGGGAAAGCACAAAGAGAAGGAGAGGATGGAGATAAGTGGTGATGAAGGGGTTCAGTGTGCAGGTGTTATGGGGTTGACATGGATTTGGGGGGCACACAGGTAGGCTGAGGATGAGGTTAG
>CM070043.1:22405106-22415821 GCA_036250615.1 Ptychadena robeensis | reverse complement strand
AGCATTATGGGGCTGCTTTCCCGGGAGCCCTTTCAGCTATGACAAGCGCCTGAGGCACAACGTCACAGCATGGGAGGGGCTACCTCGGAAAAACTCGCCCTTACTGCTTAAAATTTTTTATTTTTTTTTATTTTGGACAGTGGTAGGTCCGCTTTAAAATCTAGAAGACTAAACTACCTGTTCACTCTTGCCACTTACAATTTATTTCCTCTGATCTGCAGGAGACAGAAGGGGTGGAAACAAAGTAATTACTTCCAAGCGGATATCTCAGGGGACTTTTTCTTATCGATAGGTCTGTCGTTCAGTGGTCATCGGTATAAAGTTAAGAAATACATAAATCATAATCCTAAATTTTCAATAATAGTGGGCATCTGTAATTGGATGTATCCCTTCCACCACTCTTAGTTGCCTGATGCAGTGGCTGCTATTTTGTAGAGCTAAATACTTTTTTTATAGCAACTAAGATTTGTTCTTTGGGGCGCACCACAAAAGCATCCCTTAACCTAATCAGAACTTATTGGCTTCATTCTTTTTTTATTAGGAGCTTTTCCTTTAATATCATCCCAGGTCATGGCAGTTCACTGTATGTCTACTTTTTCCTGTCCTTGGCAGTTAAGATTACCAAGAGCACGTACAAGTGTACAAATAATGTTGAAAAAACTATTGCCATCTGTTCATCTATTGTGTTATAAGCTTTATGAACCAAGAGGTGGCGCTAACCAACTCTGCTTATTAATTTTTTCATCCATTAACTGTCAAGTGTACTGGCTGAGCAGTTTGATTGGAGGTGGGCAAACAACAGACCACGGGCTATATTGGGCCCTGTTTAGTCTTTTAATCAAGCCCTTTGTCACCTTGGTGTCATGCTGCTTTGGCTTCCCTCAACTCGTTCCTTGCAAATAGTGGAGGATGCCCAAAGGATGATTGGTATGGTCTCCTTCTAGAGGCCGTAGTTTGCTCATATCTGCAGTAGTATGTTAACCATCCAAAGCCTCTTTTATATATACAGTCGAGTCCATAATTATTCATACCCCTGACAAATTTTCACTTACAGTTACTTTAGTTAGTAGCCAATAAAGGCTTTTCTATTGGTCATTGAGAAGGGTATGAATAAGTTTGGTCAAATGTAAATAAAAGCTGAGAAATGTTTTATTTTCACAAAAATGCCTCTTGTACATCATCTTATTAATTTTTGGGAGACACCTATGTGGCCTGGCCTGGCCTGGCTATGGCGGTGTAAAGACGGTGTAAAGACGTGCACCCAGACAGCTCCCGCTACCACCACACTAATTACCACTATTTGCCGACATCCCGCACTCAGTTTCCCCCTAAAAATGACCACCCGTACCCACAAATTGAAGGACAAGAAGACTGACACGAAGGACAAGGCGGTCAAGAACTTCTTCGCCTCGCAGAAGCCTGACAAGGATTCGCGCGCTGCAGCCAAGATGGCGGCCGCCGCCGCTGCCGCCGACCACCCGGAGACTAGCACGGCCAAAGAGGATAGCAGCTCCTTACCGGGCTCGCCCTCCAGTGACCCCATCATGCCTGGATCTCCGCACACTGCCTCCAGGAGCCAACACTCACCGCTGCCTCTGGTGCTGAACTCGCTTCCTGAGGTCCTCCAGCGGCTGCTGCAGCACCTCCCAACTAAAACTGATTTCGATTCCCTGGTTAATCGGCTGGAAACATGGCAGAAAGATCTCCAACCTCTCCAGACCACAGTTGCAGAGACCTCGGCACGAGTAGACTCTCTGGAAGAGAGGATGACTACACAGGAATCTGCCTTGTCTAACATGGCCGCCACAGTATCCCAGCAAGACACGCTGATGACCTGGCTGCAGCTCCACCATGAGGACAGTGAGGACAGAGACCGCAGAGGCAATCTAAGGATTAGAGGCTTGCCTGAAGCCACACCACCAGACCAACTGAAGAGCACTGTCCAAGGTATTTTCAGCGGCCTGCTAGGCAATGTTTCCCCCGATAGCATCATACTGGACAGGGTCCACAGGGTTGCTGCCCGTCGCATCAACCCCAATGGCACCCCACGTGACGTCTTATGCCAGGTTCATTATTACAGCATGAAAGAGGACATACTGAAGCAGGCTTGGCTGAAGCGCCCGCTGGACTTCGATGGCGCACAAATGCAGATAATGCCAGATCTCTCCCGTAACACTCTCCGCCGGAGAGCAATGATGAAACCTCTTCTAGCCCACCTGACGGTGGCGGGCCTACAGTACAGATGGGGATACCCACTACATCTAAAGGTTCGCAGAGGTGCCGCGGAGTTAGTCATTCGCACCCCTGAGGAGGTACCTGCCGTCCTAGAACAGCTGAATCTGCCACCGATAGACCTCCCCAACTGGCTGCAACACCTCTCCGACAGGGACCCTTCCGGACCGGCACGTCCCTCGTTCCGAAGAGCGCTCCTGCAACGGGAGCCCCGCAGGCGCACCCCTCCGAGGATGACCGGCCCGACCGACCCGGAGAATTCATCCCTTCTTCTTGATGGGCTGAGCTGTCGCTTTGGACGGAGACCTCGTCCGGACGGGCTAAGTACTTTACCCCCCCCCCTCCCTTTTTACTCCCAACGGTGACACAATACGGCTACTTTATGATAATGACCCAGGCCTCCCGGATGCCTGAGGGTAGGAGCGTGTAGCTGGACTCCGGTAGCCCATTGTTTACCCTTGCCCATGCTTGGAGTCGTTGTAATGTAGATGGTCCCCATCCCTCCATTCCTGATGTAGTCCCATTTTGAGCTACCTTTCACCGAGCCATCCTTGCCCCCCCCCCCTGCCCCCCAACGCTGCTCACCCGGCCCATCGCCCGGTCCATGCACGTGTTCCCTTGCACTGCACCAGGGGCCGACGGAACTATATTGACCTCCAGCTGCGTGCAAGGCGACTCTCCCCGTCCTTTCTACTCCTTACCCCACTCCATGGTCGTGTTGCTGGGGTTATACACGCCTCAGGGTTGTTGCGCTTATTTGGTCTTTTCCTTTTACACGGTATTCGGTACTGTAATATGTTTTTGTAACCTGGTGGTTCGGGAGCTGGCAGCGCCTCTGTCAGTCACTAACCCCCCCGTAGGTAGTTACGCTGATCAGAGACTACCGTCTCTCCCTTTGGGCCCTGGATCAGCAGGCTCTCAGGTAGTTTTTGTGTTGTCCCGTACTGGGACTGGTTCATCACGGTTTGCACTGGTTGTTTTTTTTTGTTTCTCTTGTATATTTGTACTTCTCTTTTTTGCCTCTCTGAAGTGGTGTGTCTCGGTGCCACCCTCCGTGCCTCTGAGTTTTTTTTTTTTTTGTTCTTTAGGCGCGGAGGATTGCACCGGGCCCAAGGGGACGCTTTTAGCCTCCCTTGGATCTTGGACCTTTGTCCCGTGGTTTGTGTTTTTGTAGTTTTGTGTCTTTTTGTGTGCATTTCTCTCTTGCCCTCTATTTCTTCCTTTCTCTTCCCTTTTCTTTTTCCCCCCCTTGTGGGCTCTCTCTCCCGCACCCCCGGGTTTCTGTGGGGGTCCTCTTCTCTGCCCTCTGCTCCTTGCCTCTCCCTTTCTCGCAGTCGCCGGCTTTTCCTGCAGTCGCCAGCTAGTGTACCTTCATTGACCCGGCCACCCGTTCCACAATGTCGGAGGTGAGGTTTTGCTCCCTGAATGCGAAGGGTTTAAATGTCCCTCAGAAGCGGTCCCAACTTGCCTACAGTCTGCACAAGCAGCGTGTACACATTGCTTTCCTGCAGGAGACGCATTTTAGGGGGACTGCTCCCCCATCTATGCCCTCCAGTTACTTCTCCTCTTGGCACTATAGTTCCCATCCGGATCGCAAGGTGTGTGGTGTGGCGATTGGCATCCATAGATCTCTCCCATTTGAACTGGTTGCTACGTACCCGGACGCAGAGGGGCGGTTCCTAGTGCTTACCTGCAAGATCTTTGGCTCCCCGTACACGCTGGTTAATCTCGCCCCGAATCAGGGTCAGGTGTCCTTCCTCCTCGCCCTTCTGGCCTTCCTTGATGGTAAGGTCGCAGGCCCCATAGTGCTGGGTGGGGACTTCAACATGGTCCTCAACCCAGCTGTGGACACGTCCTTGGGCAGGTCGTCCCTCCCGTACTCGGCCATCAACCGTGTGAAATCCCAGCTCTTATCTCACCAGCTAGTTGATGTGTGGCGTATCCTACACCCGGGGGTGAAGGATTACTCCTTTTACTCCCACCCCCATGCCTCCTATAGTAGAATTGATTGTTTCCTTGTTTCTCATTGTCTGCTAGACCATGCGCCAAAGTCGTCTATTGGTATACAGTCCCTATCCGACCATAACCCCGTGTTCTTTTCTTTTGTCCCCCCTTCTTCCTCGAAGGCGTGCCCGACCTGGCGCTTGAATGAAACGCTTTTGGCCGACCCTCGCGTGGTGGAGAGGGTGACCACTACCATTTCTGACTTTTCACGAGACCATGCGGAGGATACTACCCCTCTTCCGGTCCGCTGGGAGGCGCTGAAGTGCGTCCTCTGGGGCACTTTGATCTCTGAGGGTTCCCGGATTAAACGGGAAAAGTCGGAGCGGTTCTTGTCCCTTTCGGCTTCTATTTTGTCCCTAGAAAGATTGCACAAGCGGGATAGGGACCAGGCCACGCTTACCCAGCTTCGGGCGAAACGCCTCGAGCTCAAGCAGCTGGTGGACCTGGCTTATGTCAAGCACAGGGACTGCTTTCGGCGCTCCCTGTACGAATTTGGGAATAAGTGTAGCCGGCAGCTAGCCAGGTCCATTCGCCTGAAACGGTCCGGTACCTTTATCTCAAAGGTCACGGACAAATCGGGTGCGACTGTGCACTCTACCTCTCGCATTCTTCAGGCCTTCCACTCCTACTACCATGACCTGTACAACCTCCCCGCCCCGAGTGTAGCCTCTTCAACGTCCAGCCCGCTCCCTACCCTCTCGGAGTATATTCGGGCCACGGCCCTTCCCACTATTTCAGAGCAGGCGGTCGAGGCCATGGCTGAGCCTTTCGCCCTGGAGGAACTCTCCGCCACGGTCAAGGGCCTGCCCTCCGGCAAGAGCCCTGGCCCAGACGGGTTCTCGAACCTCTTTTACAAACAGTTTTTAGACCACATCTCCGCTCCTTTACTCTCCTCCTTTAACGCAGTTGCCCCGGATTGCCCATTTCCCAAGCAATCACAAATGGCTCTAATTACACTCATCCCCAAGCCAGGCAAGGACCCATCCCTCTGTCCTAGCTACCGCCCCATCTCTCTGATCAATTCGGACATAAAAATCTACGCCAAACTGCTGGCAAATCGCCTTAAATTCCACATTCCCGCCTTGATCCACACGGAACAGGTGGGGTTTGTCCCGGGCCGGGAGGCTAGGGATAACACGCTGCGGACCCTCACACTCATGGCTCATGCCAGGCGACCCCCCTATGCCTCCTCTCTGTCGACGCCGAGAAGGCGTTCGACAGACTGGGCTGGGACTTCCTCTTTGCGACCCTTCAACAACTAGGTCTGCCCCCGGTTATGTTGGAACGGATACGGGCGCTGTATTCTGCCCCCTCCGCACAGATTCGGGTCAATGGGGAGTTGTCGCCCGCGCTCCAGATTCACAATGGTACCCGTCAGGGGTGCCCACTCTCCCCCTTCCTCTATGTCCTGGCGATGGAGCACCTGGCGAATGCCATTAGGGCAAACCCTGATATCCAGGGTGTGCAGGTGGGCCCTACTCACCACAAGACAGCCCTTTTTGCGGACGACTTGCTGCTATTTATCTCCAACCCCCAAGTGGCGTTCCCGACCCTCCTGCGCGAGTTCCGCATTTTTGGTTCCCTCAGCAATTTCAAGGTCAACACTCAGAAATCTACCGCCCTCAATGTCACCTTGCCCCCTCCACTCACCTTTCAGTTGGCCTCGTCCTTCCCTTTTCTCTGGTCGTCCTCTTCTATCACGTACTTGGGCCTTCGCATCCCCAGCAACCTCTCGCTCCTCTACTCCCTTAACTACCTGCCCCTACTTAACTCCACTCTCCAGAAGTTGAAGTCCTGGGCTGCCCTGAAACATTCCTGGTTTGGACGCATGTCCATTTTTAAAATGGATGTTCTCCCCAGGTTTCTCTATTTGTTTCAAACGCTCCCCATCGCTCTTCCCCGCGCTTTTTTTCGCTCGCTCCGCTCGGCCCTTTTATCCTATCTCTGGGGGGCTTCTCCAGCCAGGATTAGCATGAACCTCCTGGTTCAACGAAAGGAACAGGGGGGTGTCGCCCTTCCACACCTAGAACTTTACTATCGGGCCTCAGTGCTCACTCGGGTCCTCGACTGGATTTTTTTCGGGGAGGACAAGTTGTGGGTTCGGTTGGATGGGGCCCTGCTCCCGGTGCCTCCTCACTCGCTACCGTGGATCGCACCTCGGGACCGTCCCCCAGCCTCTTCCCTGCCATTCTTTGTGCCGACCTTCCTGAAGGTGTGGGACATGGCCCAGCGTCTCTACTGTCTATCCCCTCCCATCAGCCCGTTGACCCCCATTGTCGGTAACCCTGCCTTCCCCCCTGGCTGTGACCGAGATGAGTTCTTGTGTTGGTCTAGAACTGCCTTTGCGCCTCTTTTGAGATGCCTCCAGGATTCAACCTTGAAACCCCTGACGGACCTGGTCCCGACCCAGCACCAGGCCCCGGGAAGCTGGCTGCATTACATCCAGCTGAGGCACTTTACGCAGTCTCTGGTTCCCAATGGGTTCTGTGACCGTGGGACCACTTTTTTTGAGGACATTTGCCTGGCCGAATCTAAACCCCCGCGAGCGTTGTCGGTCCTCTACTCCTGTCTCCTGAATACCACTCAGTCCACTAAGCCCCATTACATACTAGCGTGGGAGAGGGAGTTGGACCAGACCTTTGACTCGGGTGACCTGCAAAAAATATACACGTTGACTCACAGATCCAGCATTGCTAGTGCAGTTTATGAGCGGAATTATAAGATCCTCTGCAGGTGGTACAGGACCCCCTCGATGCTCCATAGGATGTTCCCCTCAGTCCCAGACACCTGTTGGTGTTGTGGTTCAGAGGTAGGTACCATGTTACATATATGGTGGGCCTGTCCCGCCATCCTTAGCTACTGGCAAAGGGTGTTTGAGATCTATGCTGCCGCCATGCGGACCACTATTGAACCCTCATCGGACCTTGCTCTCCTGTCGCTCGTTCCGGGCTCCCTGAAAAGTGCTAAGAGGGGAATGCTGCGGTTTTTTTTGATGGCAGCTAGGGCTACTATTCCCCGACACTGGCGGTCCACAACCGCCCCCTCCATCTCGGAGTGGCACGCAAAGCTAAACCTCCTCCAGCGTTTGGAAGAACTAACCGCCTTTGTCAATGACGCTTCGTCCAAATTTGTTGACACCTGGGGCGCCTGGATTCTGTTTAAGGAATCCGACGCAGGGCAGGCTCTCCTCGATCGCTGAGTTGGGTCCCGCTCCTGGCCTTGCGAACCCCCTGTTGCTGTAACCCCTCTCCCCCTCACCTTTCCCTGTTCTCCCCCCCAAGCTTCCCTTTTTTCCTGCTTTTTCTTACCCTCTGTTCTTAGCTCCCTTCTTCTTTTTCTATCACTGGGTTCTTTGTCTTTGCGTACCTTTTTCTTTTGGCTGCTTGTCCCTTCTAGGCTCTCTCCCTCTCGTTTTTCTCCTCTCTCTTTTTTCCCTTTCTTTTTTCTCTTTTTCTTGTGTGCCTACTGTTGGATTTGGACGTTGGGTTGTCTCTTGTTCGCCACGGCACGGACTGGGATCTGAGTTCCCGAACGGCTGCTGATATCCTTGCACCCTGGCGGCTTTGATTGCACACTGTGTTTTTGGACTACGGTACTCGCCTCCTGGCCGGGGTGCTTACCTGCTTCTATGTTGCCCTATAGGGCTAGCATTTAACCCCCATGTCTTTGGGATGACGTGTCGTCACCGAGCTCGCCGTGCGCATCTAAGCTGAGAAAACTCGTACTGTATTTTTGTGGCTCCCCTGCGTCCAATGGGTTGGTTTCTGTAGGCTGATTTAATCTGTTGATGCACCTGTGGTGCACGGTTTTGTGCCTCTATTTGTGTATGTTTTCTGTTTCAATAAAAATTTATTATTCAAAAAAAAATGCTGGTTGAATAAAAGTAAAGTTAAAATTTGCCAGGGGTATATATTTATTAAGACTATTTTATTTTTTTTAACCTTCTGGCAGTATGATTACTGAAGTGTTAATATTTTTCAAGGTAATCTGTTTAATTTTTCCATTCAAGCTGGATGAACTTGGGACCAGGTGGCCCTTCTAGGTTATTTGTTCGGCCCCTCTTCAACCTACATTTAGAATACTGTGTTTATTCCACTTGGGCAACCGAATAGTTAAAGATTTAAAGCATAAACTATGTGTAAATATTTTTTTAAAAAGAAAGGTAAAATGAATTCTACCTGTACATCTAGGATTAAATTGTTTGCAGTGTGACAGTGCTTCGGTGTGATTTCGGTGTGTTCAGGATCAAAAAAGATAAAAAACAAATACTGGGGGGCGTGGCCTGGCTATGGCGGTGTAAAGAAGTGCACCCAGACAGCTCCCGCTACCACCGCGCTGTTTACCACAATATACCGATACCCTGCACTCGGTTTCCCCCTCAAAATGACCACCCGTGCCAACAAAACAAAGGACAAGAAGGCCGATGCGAAAGACAAGACGGTCAAGAGCTTCTTCGCCTCACAGAAGCCGGACAAGGATTCGCGCGCTGCAGCCAAGATGGCGGCCGCCGCCGCTGCCGCTGAACACCCGGACACCAGCAAGGCCAGGGAGGATAGCAGCTCCTTACCGGGCTCGCCCTGCAGTGGTCCCATCATGCCTGGCTCTCCGCTCACTGCCTCCACGAGCCAGGACTCCCAGCTGCCTCCGGGGCTGGACTCGCTCCCTGAGGTCCTGCAGAGGCTGACTTTGATTCCCTTGTCAATCGGCTGGAAGCATGGCAACAAGACCTCCAACCTCTCCAGACCACTGTTGCAGAGACCTCGGCACGAGTAGATGCTCTGGAAGAGAGGATGACCACACAGGAATCTGCCCTTTCTAACATGGCCGCCGCAGTATCCCAGCATGACACGCTGATGACCTGGCTGCAGCTTCACCATGAGGACAGTGAGGACAGAGATCGCAGAGCCAATCTCAGGATCAGAGGCTTGCCTGAAGCCACACCGCCAGACCAACTGAAGAGCACTGTGCAAGGTATTTTCAGCAGCCTGCTGGGCAATGTCTCCCCTGATGGCATCATACTGGACAGGGTTCACAGGGCTGCTGCCCGTCGCATCAACCCCAATGGCAACCCGCGTGACGTCTTATGCCGGGTCCACTATTACTGCATGAAAGAGGACATCCTGAAGCAGGCATGGCTGAAGCGCCCGCTGGACTTCGATGGCGCACCGTTGCAGATACTGCCAGATCTCTCCCGTAACACCCTCCGCAGGAGAGCAATGTTAAAACCTCTTCTAGCCCACCTGACGGCGGCGGGCATACCGTACAGATGGGGATACCCGCTACATCTAAAGGTTCGCAGAGGTACCACGGAATTCACCATTCGCACCCCTGAGGAGGTACCTGCGGTCTTAGCACAGCTGAATCTCCCGCCGGTGGATCTTCCCAACTGGCTGCAACATCTCGCCGACAGGGACACTTCAGGACCGGTACGTCCCTCGTTCCGGAGAGCGCTACCGCAACGGGACCCCCGCAGGCGCACCCCTCCGAGGATGAACAGCCCGACTGACCCAGAGAACTGATCCATTCCATCGGCTGCTTCTTGTCGGGCGGAGATGTCGCTTTAGACGGAGACCTTGTCTGGACGGGCTAAGTACTTTACCCTCCCCCCCTCCCTTTTTCCTCCCTATGGTGCCGCACCACGGGTGTTCTGCGGTAGTGGCCTAGGCCTCCCGGATGCCTGGGGGTGGGAGCGTGTGGCTGGAATCCAGTCCATTGTTTCCCTACGCCCATGCATTGAGTCGTTGTACTGTAGATGGTCCTCATCCCTCCATTCCTGATGTAGTCCCATTTTGAGCTACCCGTCACCGTGCCCCCCTTGTCCCTCCCCTCCCCTCCACCGTTACTCTCCTGGCCCGTCGCCCGGTCCCTGCATGTGTTCCCCTGCACAGTGCCAGGGGCCTACGGAACTATATGGACCTCAGGCTACTTGCAAGGCGACTCTCCCCGTTCTTTCTACTCCCTACCCCTAAACACAATAAGATGTAACTAAAGTTCTGGTGGCGTGCTGCTGGGGTTATTCCCGCCTCAGGGTTGTTTCGCTCATTTTGTTTGTTACATGGTATTCGGTTCTGTAGTGTGTTTTTGTAACCTGGTGGTTCGGGGGCTGGCAGCGCCTCTGTCAGTCACTAACCCCCACGTAGGTTGTTACGCTGATCAGAGACTACCGTCTCTCCCATTGGGCTCTGGATCAGCAGGCTCTTTGAGCATCTCAGGTAGTTTTCGTGTTGTCCCGTACTGGGACTGGTTTATCATTGTTTGCACTGTTTTTTCTTTTCTGTTTTATATATTTGTTTTTTAAGTGGTGTGTCTCGGTGCCACCCTCCGCGCTGCTGAGTCTCCTTTTTCTGTTCTTTGAGTGCTGAGGATTGCACCAGGCCCCAGGGGACGCCTTTAGCCTCCCCTGGATCTTGGACCTTTGTCCACTAGTTATTGATTTTGTAGTTGTGTTTTTTTTTTTTTTTGTGTGTGTTTCTCTTCTT
>CM070043.1:22388302-22398733 GCA_036250615.1 Ptychadena robeensis | reverse complement strand
AACTCCTGAAACAAACCGAATATAAATTTTCAAATATTTCCCCCATTTACTACTGATGTGTTCTGATTTGTTTTATTCTCCAGAGATTAAGTTTTTCTGATTTATGTGTCATTTTGCCAGCTTGCAGAGAGTTGGATGGTGTACTCTGGGCCGACGAGTGGCATCCTCAGCTTGGTTGTGTCAGAGAAATACATCTGGTGTCTGGACTACAAAGGGTCCTTGTACTGTAGTTCCCTGCCTGGCGCAGGCCTGCGCTGGCAGAAGTTTGAGGATGCTGTGCAGCAGGTGGCAGTGTCTCCCTCAGGTTGGTGTTAATTTTATAGGTTCATTGTACCTTCATTTATACTTAAATACACACCGTATGACTTCCTACCTACTAATCTACTAGGTCAAGGAACACGTTTACCCCACATACAATGAATAGTACTCACTTCTGTTAATTCACTAATGTTTCTTTATTTCTTTTTTAAGGCTATGATCCCACCTTGCAATTCTAATTGCGTCATGGAGCTGTGGGAGATCGTAAGCACCCAGTGATTTTGATTGAGTGATTGCAGCTAGGAAGTGGAGGGGTGGGGCAGGACATCTTGCCCCACCCTGTCTGATCACGCCCATAGACAGTGAATGGGCGCGGTTAAAGTGACAATCTTTTTTAACCGTTACCAGCAGAAAACAGCGCTGCAACTCATATAGTGTGAACGGGCCCTAAAGGATAGTTGTTAATGGGCTCTACACTTTAGTGCATTTTAATATTAGGACTGACTGAACTATTTGTGGTATACAGTAGGATGTGTATCATTAATGGCAATCGTCCCTGGGAAATTAGTGCCTTTTTGTCAGAGGTACTTATAACATGATCTCATGAACGGGTGGATTGTCACAAGCAAACTACTGTATTTTTCGGACTATAAGACGCACCTGACCATAAGACACACCCAGTTTTTATAGCAGGAAAAAAATATTTTATATGTTTAAATTAATTAGGGAAAATATCCCCATGCAGTACCCAATTTCAGCCACAAAAATGGTGTCACTAGAGAACACACTTAACGGCATCTCATGTTCCTCATACGCGGAAAGGGAGGGGAGGGGGCTGGCGGGGGAATCTGCACTCTGGTCTCCCTGTCTCCTGCCAGAGTGCATGCTGTGCATTGGCTATATCTGCGGGGCTCTGTAAATATAAACAATATACAGTTCAGATGGGAGATCCGGCTATGTGCAGATCTCCGATCTGCCGGGAGAGCTGGACCAAGAGGCACTTTTCCCTCCAATTTTTCCCTCCAATTTTGGGGATGAAAAGTGCATCTAATAGTCTGAAAAATACCGTAAGTGTATTGGATGTTTTTATTGGATCAACAGATTTGGTTCTGTCGCACCCTCAGTCTGGCCTGTTACAGCTTTAAACGGACCTACCACCAGAAGTACATCTTTGCATGACTGGCATTATAAGTGCTGATAAAACTTACCTGTAATAAGTAATTTTAGAAGATCCCTTGCAGCCCGTTCTCTCTCCCTTGCTTTGATGACGTGAGTGCTGTGATAGCTGGTAATTCTGTGATCTCGGCTCTCCATTAAAAGTACACAGATGAAAATTCTCATAGAAGATTATTGTAAATGCCCCACTAAGCCTGGCAAATAGAGATGGAATCTCTCATAGGATTCCAGGCAACAGCAGGTAAGTATGTTTATTTAGGATCGTAGAGCCCTAAGACTATGTCTCCACTGCGTTGTGTGCTCCATCGGGACCCTCTACATTAAACGCAGTGCTTTGTGGGGTCCCGACGGAGCACACATACATTACCTCCCCGGCAGATCCTCTGTTCAAATATCCGCCAATGCAGGGTTTAACCCCTGCATCCGCGTATCGGTTCAACGCCATGTGAACAGAGGATTCTCCGGCAGGTAATGTGCTCTGTCAGGACCCCCATCCCTTATGTCCCGATGGATGACACAACGCTGTGGAGACATAGTTTAAGCCACCATCATACCATTACATATTGAGTAAAAATCCACTTAACTATTAACTGTTATTTTAAGTGTCCTCTCTGGATACCTTTTATTCCATCATTCGAGTAGAATTATTATTGAACTCTTGGTGTGACAACTTGCAAACATTTGAAAAATTACAGAAACTTGATGATCCGGTGTAAAAAGAAATGTTTTTTCCTTGGCTGTCATACTAGCCTGGAATATGTAATCAAATAACTACCTATGTTTCTTATTTAGTGACTCAACTATGTGAGTCACTAAAGTATTTTAATGGTTTTCTTATAACCTTCAATATACATCAAAAAGCAAAGCAGACTAACACCCCCTTGGCTGCTGTCCCTCCCCCAATTCCACCCTGCTGGAATAAAGAAAGGCTCGTAAACAAGTGTTTGATTTGGTGGTACACCTAGGGATTATGGCTAGGTGGTACACCTAGGGAGTTCTGCTGGGTGGTTAATAATAACTATAGATTATCCCAGCCAACTAGGGTTCCTTTTAGTTGCACCTCCGTGTACCAAGCAGAAGATCTGAACATGTTCTATACATTTAAATTTCCAATTGACATGTCTTACATTTGAATGCTATTCAAACAAAGAAGTGTTAATGGGCCCTTATCCAGGAATTCCACAGAGTACTGGGCAGAGAGACAGAAGAATTCCAACAGCGCTCTGTATCCCTTCGAAGGAAGTCGCACGCCTTGGAATTCTGCATAACCTTGCTGTGGACTGTACACTGAATTTCCAAATATTCTGCAACTTTGTAGTTATAAATTGTAAATCATTCTGCATTATTCGTGTCATTACAATATTGCAAAATGTCAGGATAACTAATATGCTCCAACAGAAAGATTTGTTGATTCCGCTATAAAACTCTAGTCAGGGCTTTCAAACTATGCAAATAAAAGAATGAGGCATTGACATTCAGGGTAAGTGCAGGCACAGGGATTCAGGGATGCTGCTGTGTACCATTTTTCTGGGTATTTCTTTGGATCCCCAGCAAAAACAAGTCTCAGATTGAGGTGCCTAACTAAGGTAATTTCTTTTATTTATCGAAGGCAAGCGTCTGAGCCTTCTATTTGCTGGGGATCCAAAGAAAAGTCCAGAACGATTACTACTACCCAGGGGAGGTCTAAACAACGATAACTACTCTCAGCCATTCTGAGGCTAAACAAGTGTGACCATGAAAAAACTTCTCACTGAGTAGGGACAGTGACCAATAAATTCCCTGCATGTGATATGAATTATCCTATGGTTGTTAGGAAACATAGCTCTCTACTTAACTGTGTACCCTTGACCACTTTTTTGGTCTTCATTGTTGTCATGTAGCTTTATGCTATTTGGTTCCCTGGTCATGGGTTTCCTCTATTGAAAAGCTCAGAATTTTTTCTCTTGTGAGCCCAATTACTGCCCTCATGGTAGTTGTGTCCATTCTGTTATCACCAATACCACTCTTTTTCATACTCATCTCTTTTTATTTCTTTCTTTCCAGCTGCATATAGTTTCCTTCCTCCCTACCTTACTATTCCATTGAGCTCACAGGAGTGCTCCTCTGTATTTACAACTACTTGTTCTTGAATATTTCTTCTTTCTGCTAGCAGAATTGAGCTGAACATTGTTGTTGTAATGGGATAGTCTGTATGTGTGACTACCATTATAATGGGTGGTGGGTTAACCATTTCCCTTACCCTAAAACAGTTTGAGTGTAGAACAAATAGTCCAGTCCAATTGCTGGCCCAGTTGCCGTAAAATTGGAAGTCTGAAAAGAAGCTTTGGTTTAATTGTCATTGTCAGTGCTTAGTAGACTTTCATTCTAACATTACCTCCATTTGCATCATCAGTAAGTGGACTCTGTTATTGTCTGCAGGCAACCTGTTGTGGAAAATAGAGCAGAAGACAGACAAAGCCTATGCTTGTGGGAAGGTAACGATAAAAGGGAAGAGGCACTGGTACGAGGCCTTACCCCAAGCTTCATTTGTTGCTCTGAGTGACGATACAGCATGGATCATCCGGACCAATGGAGACTTGTACTTACAAACAGGTATGTTTAGACTTCCTTTGCTGTTTAGCTGATGTCATTGTGGTCATTTCTACTCGCCTAGAATCAATAATCATTTGCACTGGCAGGGCTGTGTGTTCTGGGCATGTATTTGGGGGAAGAAGTGGGATCTGTTTGTTCTGTGGAATGACCAGAATACTTAAAAATTGGTTGAATTTGGTCCTTAGAGTGGTGGGGTAGGCCTCTGTAAATATAATTGCTGCTCTTCTTGCCAGGCCTCAGCGTGGACCGCCCCTGTGCCAGAGCCATAAAGGTTGACTGTCCATGCCCACTATCCCAAATCACAGCCAGGAACAATGTGGTGTGGGCCCTCACTGAACAGCGTGGACTTCTGTATAGAGAAGGAGTCAGTAGCTTCTCCCCAGAGGGAGAGGCTTGGCAGTGTGACCTTATCAGGTATATCTTGTGAATGTCTTCATTTTTAGATGTGATGTTTGTTTTATTTTATAAACTCTATATTGTATGCTGTATTGTTTCTGACTTTGAAGTTTAACTTATCCACTTGTTTAAAATGTGCTCAATAAGCTGTAAATAGAAAAAAAATGAAGTAATAAAATGTATACTATTTATAAGAAAAGGGTAATTCTTGAATTGGCTTCTATCACTTCACCCACATCAGTCTGTTATTATAGGAAATGATTGTATCGCAGAAGCTTCAACCACAGGAGCCTCATTTAATTTAGCTAGAAACCTGTCAACAATGTTTATTGTTCTCTGAGCCATTCTTTTAGTGATTTGTGAATGTTGGAATAATGATCTGAGTGAGGGTCTGAACACTCCTGTCTGACAATCAGTTTTTACCATTGCATTTCTGAAATGTCTTCTATTTTCACAGTGAAAGACAGGCTCTAGAACCAGTCTGCATGACATTGGGTGACCAGGAAACCGTGTGGGCCCTGGATGCTAGTGGTAATCTGTGGTTCCGAACTGGAGTGACTTCTAAGAAGCCACAAGGAGAAGATGACCATTGGTGGCAAGTAGGCATTTTATCTCTTCTTCAGAATCACACTGAAATCATAACTCATGCTTTCATTTTATTTTATAAGCTTGATGATATGTAATACATGCAAGTTTTCTGTCTATCAGGGGTTTGAGACTTCGTAATATTCTTTGAGTTTCCCAGTTATAGGACTGGCACCACCCCTTACCTTAGAGCCGTGAGGAATTATATATACCAGTTGTTCACAACCTTTTTTTCCTTAACCTCCCTAGTGTTCATGACAAGGCCAGTTTGTCCAGAGTTTGTTTAAAAAACAAACTCGCATTAACCCTGCATATCCCTAAAAGCTGCGGCGATCCTCTATGCGGCAGCAGCTTTTCCGAGATTCCAAGACTGCCCCTTCTGCGTCACCATGACGCCCACGCCATAGACCATCATGTAAATGAAGGGGCATCAGTTTTCCAGCCCACCTTGCCGGCGTCATTGATGACGCTGACGACGTGGGGAGGGCGGGAAATTCGAGCAGAGTACAATGTATGCTAGGCCCCCCTTGTCTGTGTAGAAGACAAGCAATTCCCCCAGCCCCAACTCCTACCCAAAAGGTGACATGGGAGAGTAGATGTCACTTCTGACGTCTACTTTCCCATGTCTGCCTGCGCCCTCAGCCAGCCACATCTGAATCCGGTGACATGGAGGAGCGGAGACACCTGATCCAGATTAGTGGAGGGAGCGAGACCGAAAAAGTCGCTCCTCCATCTTGAAGTCTGAAGGATCGGACACTCTTAGCATGGCGGTTGCGGGCAGGCAGGAAAGCCCCTGGATGAATGCTGCATAGAGGTAAGTTATGTATGTATGTTTACTGTTTTTATATTTTACATTTACATCCACTTTAAGATCAAACAATACTAGTAATGCTGCTTCTACCACTTAGATTAGTCTCTAGGAACATATTAACATAAACCTAGTGGGCCATTCTTTAGCTCTGCTGACCAAGTTGTATCTTGCACTAAGCTTTCTTCATTTAAATACATGGTCAGATATAAAATACATTTTTGTTTGTTGCTCTTTAAATAAACATTATAATGAAAACCTTCTATACCTGAACAGTACCATAATTTAATACTGATATTCTTTCCTTTAGGTTAGCATCACAGATTATGTCGTCTTCGACCATTACACCTTGTTCCAGACGCTCATCCAGGCCACGCAGACAGTTGCCACAGCTGCTCAGGCCCCTGTTGAGAAAGTGGCTGACAAACTGCGCATGATGGTTTGGTCCCAGCAGTCACAGTGCCAGCCCAGCCTCCTTGGGGTTAATAGTAGTGGGGTGTGGATCACCTCTGGGAAAAATGAGTTTCATGTGGCAAAGGGTAATCTTATAGGTGAGTCGTTGATGCAGTGTTCAGCATTAGTACTTTAAACTGAGAAAGTTTTCTAGGGCACAACTTTTGTTACGATTCACTTAACTGTTTATGGTGGCATTTATCGACTGCACAGCCATCCCTGTGATTGACTGTGGTTTTACTATTTACTATAAATGGTGTGAAGGTAGCCATACACCGTTCGATATTTCCGTAAAAAATCAAACCAAAAGTCGATCGAGCGGGAATTGATTCCTGCACACCTGGTATGATCATCCAAAAGTTATTGGAAATCGAACATTATATGAATCAAGCAGTGACTGGACATGTTGGTAAATTTTAGTAGATCGTACAAGTATGTGATGGGTTTTCTAGGTGTTAAGATTGATTTGTATTTAATTGTACCATGGAGCATGTTCCAAGTAAAGAAATCAATCGGGTTTAAATTGATCACAATGTGTGGTGGTACAGTCGATTTATATTAGACTGACAATTAATATTTAAATTACACAATACAATCGAATTGACGATAGATTGTGCAAAAGTCGACCCGTGTATGGCTACCTTTATGCTAGGGCTACACTATGTTATGCGTCCCCGCAAACCTCCGTTACGTTACTGTGGAAGCAGATGGGCTGCGTCGACATTAACCTGATGGAGGAGGGGACTGACAGGTCGGGAGCTTTGACGGGCTGTGGACACAGTCCAGTCAAAGCCCCATTGCCGTCAATGTGCATGCCGTTAAAATCCATGCTATGCGTCGTGCATGCCGTTAAAATTCCTGCATTCAACACAAGGATTTAATGGATAGTGGAGCCCTAGCCTTTGTCTACAGAATTCCAGAATGGGCTTCCCTTGGTTCTACCACATTTTTTCTAAAGTTTATACTTTTTCTATTACTCCAGTGCTTATTGCTGGTATAGCAGAGTAATGGCCCGAGCCCTGATCACCAGCATTCCAATCAAATTTGATTTGGAAAGAGAAAGCAAAGGCATATCCCACTAGGTCTGTTTCTAAAGGGCAGTTTACTTATGAAAAGAGGGTATTCATGCCTACCCAGTAAGGCCAAGTGGATCCAAAGTTGCTGACTTAGGCTAGGGCTACTCTTGCGCTAAAATCTCTACATCCATTGTATTGCCTAATGTGCAGATACCCTCTAGTTGTGGGAGTTTTTGACAGTAATTTTAAACAAGAGTCTTTTGGATTTCAGATAACCTTTATTTAGTGTTTAGCTTTTTCTTGACTCTATCTGCAGGCACTTACTGGCACCACATTGTACCACGAGGCACTGCCTCCACTACCAAGTGGATAAACATCTTTGCATCTTCCTCACCTTGTGGTGAAGGTAAGTAGAAATAACCTCCAGACATTTTCTTTGCCTTGTATATCTTTGTGGGTTGTAGCTGCTTCTGTTTCCTCTACCTATGACAACTCACAGCTAGGCTAGCCTTGGCAAGCTCTACTCTGAACACTGTGTACATCCTATTTTAATAGGTTCCCAGTAGCGAGAAGAAGATTGTAGTACTGCAGTACTGCAAAATGATGCAGATTTTACCGCGCACAACATAGGAATCTGGGGGTTAAAGGGGAGCTCCCATAATTAAAAATTATTAGACTATTTAACAAAGTAAACCATACATGAAGTGTGTGTTCTGGCCTGCCATTTACAGGAGATTGGCAGGCTTTTTTATTACTCAGCTATCCCCAAGATGTAGGATAGAGATGAATGGATAGGATATAAATTGCATGCTGGCTGACCAGAATTACTCAAACATCGCAGTTACAATGTTTAATTGGCTCAGTTTCAGTCTGTAAGCAGTTGCATGCTAATGTCAAATGTTGTCTTCTGAATCTTTGCATCTCCCTCTTTTACTCTGTCGTAGTGAACAAGAAGTGCCATTTGAAGATTCTTCACAGACTTATTGTTACATAGTCACCTTGATCCAACCCGCACCATAGTTCCCCGTAGACTGTAATGGGGTTGTGTCCTGAGGCTGGTGACTATTGCAGATAGTCCTTTAGAAGTGTGGCACTGCCAGTACAATAAAAACTTTTGGCTTTGGTTGTAAAGATTGAAGCTGGTGGGTATTGGATTGTGTGACAGAATGCGCATCTGTCAATGACCATGTAAACATCAGCAGTAAAAGAGTCCCATCAGGGGTGTCCTGGAATGGAGTCCATTTTGGACAGCAGCTGCAAGTTGCCAAATGTTTTTAGTGTTTTTATTACAGGGTCCCGAACTCTGGAAAGGGTTGAAAGGAACTGGGTGGCCTGAGGTACACATTTTAGTTTTGATTTAAAAGTGTCAGTGTTCATTTTTGTATATGTCAGTATCAGAGTCAAATTGATTCTGCAATTATTGAAAAAAAACCAATTTTTTGGCCACTGAAAGTAAGGGAAAATTACAAAGCTGTAGTCACAAAAGCTGTAAAATATGGTAAAATGACCATCCTGTTTTCTCCAAGACTGAGTGTTGAAATAAAAATCAAAGTACCATTTGCAAAAGTTTTTTCCTATTTTGTCACTAGAAAATGTGGTAAAGCTGCTGTTATACCTTGACATCTTTTGTGTTTGTTAGGAAATGTCCTCTGGATTTCACAGAGCAGGAAAGATCTTTTCTGTCTGAGTGATCTCATTCCACCATACAGACCGTCTACTGTCCAGCTTCCACCAGACACGGAGATGGTCCACTTGTCAGCCTGTGCAGATGCTGTATGGGCACTAGATGGGCAAGGAGGAGTGCTCATCCGAACACTTTCTAAAACCTGTCCTACTGGGATGCATTGGACAAGACTGGACCTCTCTCAGTTGGGTAAGTCTTGGGAATTGATTATAAAAATATCGTTCACTTGCATTGAGTTAAAAATGAAAAAAATCTAATATGAGCTTCTGAATTATATCTGACCAGGCAGTCGGGTCTCACAGTATACTGCCTCATGCACTCATCAAATTTTGTTGTAACAGAAATATCTTTGTTTTGTATTGTGTTTTTGCCATAGGACCTCTGTATTTTTCTGAAGCTGTGCGGAGAGTTCACAAGGGCAGAATGCTGAGGAAATGCCTGTTGGTGCTCAGCAAACTCAATATTTGCTTGTTGTCGTCAAAAGGCTATATCTGTAGAGTGACATTTGTGTAAGGTTACGCTATCAATATCAGGACTTCTAAACTTAGAACTCCCTCTCCGCTTTCACTCGGCAGTGACAGAGCTGCCATCTCATTGCCACAGTTTCACACTTAGGATTGTCTGAAGCCAAAAGCTTGCATAGGTGTTACTTCTTCTACTGTTCTTATTTTTTAGTCTGTGGATCATTAAATAGGAAGATTAACTTGATATGTGTAATTATAGAAAACACCATTTTAGAAGTGCTGTTTGGTAAACAGCCAGCCTGTGACGCAGGTACAACTCAGTTCGACAGCTGAGGACTCATGTGACAGCGATATCTTAGACTCAAAGTCACACTTAGCCATGAGGCCTCACGGACGAAAATGACTTTGTAACCTAATGTCAGCAGAGGAATGTCATGTTTGAGGACATAGTGTTTTTGGGGCAAAAATTTGTCCCCTGGGGAAGTGTTAAATATGTTTTAGTATGATTATGCTTTTATAATTGTACTTATTGGTAAAACATGAAATCTAGTGAATAACATATTGCTGGTAAGTTTATATTCTTAATATTTATTACGTGTAAACCCACCTTTAGGGTTAGATGATTCCAAAAGATTCACTTCATTCTTCCATTTTATTTCAAAGTCTGCCTAACTGTACTTGTAGAGGCAGGGAGAACAGTATGTCCTGGCTGACGAAAGGGCTTTTATACATAGCCAGACCATCATCATTGTTCCAGGAACAGACCTTTGATGACATAATATTATGAGACTATCCCCTGTAATCTAGTACACTCTGCCCAGGCTTCAGGCCAGCATGCTGTACATGCCACTCTCCTCAGTCTGCAGAATCTTGTGTGTGAGCCAGAACCTATAGAGCTGGGAGAACAAGAACGTCAATGACTGCCTTTGGACACATAGCAGTTTAGGCCATCTGCAATCACACATCACTCCATCTACAGTCTCAGATCTTAAAGTGTCT
>CM070043.1:22367037-22380984 GCA_036250615.1 Ptychadena robeensis | reverse complement strand
ATAACATCGATCCAGACCCTCCCCCTGTCGACATATCTCAGCAGGCGGTGGACCAGATTCCAACAGGCTGTCGAAACCCGACAGCGGATTAGGAAAGCTCGGTCAGCATGTGACCACTTTTCACAGGTGAGTTGCTTTGCCCTATGCATTAACAGTTTTAGGGGCTGCATTTGGAGGACCAAGGGGGGCTGCCGAATAACGTCCAAAGGGCCGCAGGTTGGGCACCTAGGGTGTAAACACTGCTTAAAGGCCCCTATACACCTTACAATCTTTCCATACAATTTCTGTACAATCAACTTTTGTTCTGCCAAAACCATGTAATACGAGGACATTTCTAAACCTTCCAATCACTATGCATTCTATCGGATAGGCCACTACTACACAGTTGTTGGTAGATCTAATGGAAATTGTATGAATCGATCTTAAGGTGTATGGGGGTCTTTACCTACTTTACTAAAACTAGAACATTTATTTTGCTATTCTATATATGTAGTTACTCCAGGAAGTAAGATTTTCTCCAGCAACAGAGCCTTTGGAGAGAAGCTTTGAAGCCATAGCTGGTCTTGATAATGAACACAGAGGGTAGTGTTTACATCATGACTACTTCCAATCTGCAATCTAGGAATGACGCCTCTACTCTTTGGATGAGTTCCGTAGGTCCTCATAATGATATTATGATCCCTGTCAGTCTTGATTTTGTAAGAGCTGGGGGGATACCTTGTGACAGGAGTCTGGTCTCCTTCGCTCCATGTGAGGTTATAGAGGAGCTGCCTATAATTAGAGCCAGTGGAATGAGCAGTGTGTGAATGCACGTCTACTACTCCTTGTTATCCAGATTCCAATGTAGATTCCTGGTTTAGATCACGGGAGCAGGTACAATACGTGTGGTCATGCGGAAAGAATGAGCTGATTCCCGGGACTTGGATATATTTCAGGCATCTATCAGCGTGTTAATATGCTAATACTGTATCTGCCTCCAGCTTGTTATGTCCACATTGGAGCGCTGAGCTCCCCTGCAGACATGCAAAGCTTCAGTAAACAGCTGTTGCAAGGAGATCAGTAAACTGCTCTGCAGGCCGACCTAGTGTTTTTACTACTGCTTGGGCATTGCAGGTAACCCTCAGACACTTGGGGAATTTTAAAAGCTGCCTATGCTCAAGGGGGAAAACAGAACCTGTTACAAGGACTTTCAGAAGTCCCTTATTATCTGCCTGCTGTTCTGTTCTTTAAATACCTATTCCTGTTCATCTGTTGACAAGTTAACTGGGAGGTTGTGCATATTACCTTGAGCTAGGGAACTAACCAACTACTCTACTAGTCGATTGTGGAGGTAGAGTCAACCACTCCTGAGAGTTTGGCACACACAGAAAGAGGGAGAGAAATAAAAGACCTTTTTTCTCTTTCTATGTGTGTGCCGACTGGCTGCATGCAGTCTCTGCCTCTGATTAGCAGGAAGCGGAAAGAATTGGAGATGATTTTTTTTCACCTCCCCTTCCCCCTCTCCCTGCCAATACTGCAAAAGTATTTCTTAATTTTTATAAATATATTTGTTCCTGTACATCTTGAAAATACCCTGCCTAGGCAGAAAAATGTCTCCAATTCTCTCCCTCCCCTCCAACACTGCTAATCAGAGGCAAAGACTGCATGCACACTGGTCAGCTAACGCACAGAGAAAGGCACTTTCTCTCTATGTGTGCGCACTGACCTGTGTGAGGGAAGGGAGGTGGACTTTACAAAGTCATTCGTCGTTAGTGCCCTACATTCAGTATTGAAAATAAATGCTGAACTTGCATAGGCATGGTTATCGCAGTGCCAGTGAAGTAAACAGCAGATTGACCAAAATTTACAGACGGGCCCTGAAGTGGTCCCGACCGATTTTTCGGCCGATTCTGAGAAATTCTGATCGGGTGATAGTGGTCAGGTACATAATTCTGCATCCGATTATTCTCCCGATTGATCACACCGACCACGCTGGTCGATCGGGCAAAATTCATACGAAAAATCGGAACATGTATGGGGGGCTTTAGAGGGGGTTCCTTACTTTGGGAAAAAGTTAGTATTTATATGTTGAGTCCCTGCAGAGTTCTTGGGGAAACTCTGTATCTCTGATTGGCAGGGGACCACTTTTGGGTTTTATTCAGAGTTATAGGATATTGTAGATGTTTATGAATGAAATGGAACATTAGAATCTTGCAGAGCAGTTATAGATATGAATTTTTAATGAATGTTTTTTCATTAGCTGAATGATGTTTCATCTGTCCTGTGTACTCAAAGCAGAAAATAGATTCTGTCTTTATTAAGGTTACATTGTACTAGTTTTGTACTGAAAGCAATGAATTCTGCATTATAAGATGATTTCCTGCCTTGTAGATGTAATCAGGTGGCCTTACCCACCCATATCCTGGCTACATTGAAGCAAGGGGCACGCTATTCAGTTTGGTATCAGCTGGCAGCTAGACGCTCCCTCCAAAGACCTAGTAGTTGTTAGACTGAACTGACTCCAACTGCTTTCCCATTTTTGTTTTAAAGGCTGGCATAAACTGCTCAAATTTGAGCCAATAGAAAGATCTCGGCAGTAGTGTGATGACGTCATCACGCTACTGCACGGCCAGCTGCCAACCCGTCCTATACTTTGAATGGGGAACCACAGGGCCCAATTTAAAGTATAGGATATCGAACAAGGTTTACCAATATGTTGATCTATTGATCTCGCTCGAAAAACTACATACACGGGTAGGTTTTTTCCCCAGATTTCTGCACAGCTCAGTGCCAGCTCGTGTGCAGAAATCTGGGAAAAATTGGCCCGTGTATTCCTTACCCTAAATCTCAGAATCGCAGAGGTTCTGATCATTGAGTCAGCTATGACCTAATGAAAATATGCAGGCTGCAGCCTTCAGTGCCCAAGTTTAATATGGTTTGATTCAGTTACAGTATAATAAATATAATTTTCTTAAAGTTTTTTTTGACTTTGGCAGCCTAGAACTAAAATATTTTATATTTTATATTTTAAAAATGATTTAGGTATTAGGTTATATGTCATATTTAGTAAAGTAAACCAGGTTCTAACTTTGGTCTGGGTATTCGTTTTCATTGACCTCTGGTCACAAGTTCTGAGACTTTGCCAAGTTACTCTTTCCCCTCCTTTCCTCTCTTTAATATTTAGTTAAGAACTCTGCTATGGTGGCTGTCGTTGTTTAAAAACAAAACAGGATTTGCTTTTACTAAACAGAACGGTTATTGCTCTAATAATCAGAGTAAAATGTTAGAATTAGGAAATTCAGACCCTTTTTTTAACTGAAAGTAACAGGTTATCACTTGTTATAATATTTCTTTGTGAACATGCCTTGGCTTGACACATCATCGCGGTTAAGCGCAGTTGACTGTTGCCTTAGAGACTAGCACCAAATGCTTATGATTACACATTATTAGCGAGCAGTCAATACTTGTTCAACTGCACTTGTCCATCTCGAACCACAAGCATTGTATAGCAATTTATTTCAATAATAAAGACTCTGGTTATAAACGCAGCCTCTTGCCAGACGTCTTATGTAAACAACCAGTGGTTGTTTTTTAACTGTAAAAAATCTGCTGACGCTACCCTTTGAGTTTCTGTTCTGTTGAGGATTCAGAGATGTCTTATGAAATCCACAAACATGTGACTGCTGTACCCATCGCTAACCTTCAGGAATACAGCACGAGAAAACCCCATTAGCTGTAGTTTGTCATCATTGTGAACTGTTCTTTGTTCAATCTAAAAAAGGCCGATTTGGGATTTAGGTTAAATTCCATATTTAGTTGCATAGATTTTGTAATATCGGTTAAGGTAAATACTGACCTGGATCTGCGGTGTTCCACATGCATGTGAAAGGGACATTAGACTTTAGCTCTCGTGGGGCAAAGACATCTCTGCAAGTTAGGTGGGGCAAGACTACTCGGCAAGATAGGTGTCCCCTCCACTACATTTTGCCCCAAAAAATAGCACTTGCATCTTTTGCATACCCCGATTTATGTTAAATGGTCGTGGTGCTTGACAAAGACATGATTTGCCACGTTTTGCAAAAGCATAGTGGCGTTTTGACCTTAGTCGGTGGCCTCTGCCTTTTGCAAGTATTGAAGCTGGCAATACAAAATACATATTCACTGAACTTATTTATCAGCCTGTAGGTATCAACCTGATTAGTGTCTACTCCAGTCCCAATGACAACATGCTGTGGACTCTCGACAACAAGTGCAACGTATACGTCCGGGTCGGAATTACTGAAGAAATGCCCGTAGGCATAGACTGGGAGCATGTGCCAGGTGAGATCTGCAGTAAAGACTGTTTGAGCTGTAGCTCTTCAATACCTCCAATATGTGCAGATTTTTCTGTTCTATATTTTCTAAATTATTATGAAGCTTTGACTTTTAAGTTTAATGGTCACATTTGGTATGCTGCTGTTTAGGAATCAAAGCAAACTTGGCAGCATGTAGCAAGTGATGGGGTGTTCTATAGAGATGTGCAGATTAGTGAAAGACCCTGAAAGTGTTTTCTATCCTTTCACTGTCTTAACGTGGCTATGGTGGTAGCAATAAACAAATAAAAGTATACCTACTGTAAACCCAGATCATCTTTCTCTCTGTGTCAACATGATTTTTCAGAATACTTCACAATATAGACACTGAAATCTTCAATTGCACTAGAATATAAGTCCTCTAATGTAAACAACCATCAGGTGTTTCTTGGCTGTTAAAAACAGCTGAGGAGAATATTGGCTATTTTCTTCTTTCTCTTTACATCACCTAATTTTGTCCATCCTTTTTCCCTTTCCTTTTTCATTAATTTATCCCAGAGAAATATGAAGTTTTGGCATAAGCAAGCAGTGATCATACATTTTGAGCTATTGTTTTGAAGGAGCTTTAATCTCTTTCTGTCTCATATAATATGTCTCCAGTCTGTGACCATCTCCAGAAGCAGTTTATAATCACATCCTGTATGTAAGTGGTTTCTGAACATCTATATAAGCAAAGCACTAGAACCCAACTCAAATATCCCCCATCAGTGTAGTGGACATCCATGTGCCCTGTCTTTGAGAATCGCCTATAACATCTGGCCATCCTATTGTATACATTAAGTTTCTGTTGTATAACATAATTAACACTATGTTCTGTACTTTAGTGATGTTTTTGTTATGTTTTTGTATTTTATTACAACTTCAGTTAGGTTAGGTAGGGATCCCTGCTTGGCAGGGATCCCAGCGGAGCTCATAGGCTGTGTTTAGACATGCGCTGAAGCAAAGGCTCAACATACTCCACTACATTCAGTCCTGCATTGGTGGAACGGCTCTGTGCTGTGAAGACACAGCATCCGCCGAGCAGGTAAGTGAATGTGCTCCGTCGGGACCTCCCACCAAGCAATAGCGGTGGGGGTCCTGACACATGTGGAAACCCCCCTTTTCAGAATCAGATTTATTTCGCCAAGCAGGACAGGTCCTGCCCGGAATTGGGTGTGGCACAGTATACATAGTACACATCTCAGTGTAGTGGGTAGACGAGACAAGAAAGTAGAATCCGTAGACAGAAACATCATACAACAAACACTAAACACCCATACGGAAGGCTCGGTATATCCTGCTCAGTAGGATCATGGGACTTGTGCTGAGTCCTTAGGACCTGGTCTGTCCGATCCTTTTTAGGGTTGGTGGAAGTATTCGGAGGAGTTCGAAGGTTGACGCTGAGGAAGAAGAGTTCTTAGTCTCGCATCTTGGGACATGACCGAGCCGGCCCAGTGCAGTGTCTAAGAAACAGTGCCCTGGGTGGGAGGGGTCACTTGCAATCCTCGCGCCCTTGACCGCAGTCTGTTTTGTGCAGAGACGAGGAGGGGAGGGGGCGGCCAATGATTATCTTGCCTGCTGTGACTCTCTGGAGTTTTTCTTCTGTCTTAGTGGTGGCGCCTCAAACAGCGAGGAGGGGGCATAGGACGACTCATGGTGGCAGAGTAGAAGTAGAAGAATCTCCTCTGCCATGCCAAACTTCTAGTGACGAGAAAGAAAGTCCTGCTGGGATGTCCGCTGGAGACAACAATGTTTTTACACGGTCGTTTCCAGGCTGCTTTCGTCCGCAAGCAGCCCGGAAAGGACCGGGTTCTCCCTTGCAGAAACAACCACGAACCAATCAAGCAGAGCGCCTGGGTTCCTTTTAGTGATGCTCCGATTGATCGTCGCCGATCATGATCGTCGATATTGGCTTAAATAGCATGATCGGCGATCGGCGCCAAAAAAGCCGATACGGGGGGCGTGTGCCTGACACCGAGCTGCATGGGAAGCCGCTCTCTGGAGCTCCTCCACTAACCCCTGTTTTCCTGCCTGTTTCCTCGCCATCCTTCACTCATGCGTCCCCAAACCTCACCATCAACCGGCTGGTGCACCTCACTCCACAGTTTGGCGGCGGCGCGCTGCACTTCCGGATGCGGCCGAAAATTTAGGCCCCGGCTTCAGCCTACTCGCGCCGGATCGCGGACGGTTGCGCTCAGCCTGGAACACCTCTCAGCTACACCATCGCCTGCTACCTCTGCTGCTTTGTATCCTTCCTATCCTATGTGTGAGTGACAGTGTATGGGCAGACACTAGTGGGGGCAGTTGAAAGTGGCCGAAAATAATGAGTAATGAAGCTGTGTAATAAGGGACAATGAGCGTGACTTGTACTATTGCATGTACTTTCTAAGTGTATATACAGTGGACCTCTGCCTCCCACATCCCCCCCATATATACAGCACACCTCGCCCCCCATATATGCAGCGCACCTCTGCCCCCCATATATGCAGCGCACCTCTGCGTCCCATATATACAGTGCACCTCTGCCCCCCATATATACAGTGCATTCCCCTGCCATTTTGTGATCGGCAATCGGCAGATCATGATCTTGGTGATCGGTAATCGGTGATCGGCCCCAAAAATGCTGATCGGAGCATCTCTAGTTCCTTTAACACATTTTATGTCATGAAAAGCCGCTTCCCAGGCAATCGCGGCGGAGTACACTGTACACGTCAAATAGACACCGGCGGTGTGTGGGGAGAAAGGCGGCGGCCTTTCCTTAACATGGAGGTCTATGGCACCCCCCCCCTTCGGCATCATCAATGATGCAGAAGACACGAGGCCAGAAAGGCAGCTGGCGGTTGTGCCCAATCCCGGCACAGGCACAGCTTGATTCACAATCAAACTGCGCCCGTACTGGCTTCGGGCATAACGCTAAGGATGTTAAAAAAAAACTACCCCATTACAGGTCTATCAGTCTAAAGCCCGAAAACCGACCGGTGGACCCCTAAAGACACCCAATGTTGCATCCACCGGTCGGTTGAAATTATTGCTCGTTTAACGGGTGGTTAAAACCGCTTATGTAAATGGGCCCTAACGTAAACCTCTGTCTCTTATCATGTCTCTGAATCTCTCCACATCTGTGAATGTGTCATTGGTGTATTGTTGGGGAAATCCTCACAGAGGCTAATCCATAGGGCCTCTGTGCTTGTGTATTGTATGAGGCTACTGGGATAAAAAAAAAAAGCCACTCCGCATAAATATTGCTCAGTAACTTCAACCATTACTAATAACAAAGTGTTGTGTTTAAGAGTTAAGCTGCTTTCAAATACTTTGTTGTACCTGTACAATCCAACCAACTAATGATTTGTCAACAAATTGTTCAAAAATGTGTCCATTCACATCAGGTGAAATAGCTTGCAAGAAGGGTATGCAAATGGAAAGGTTGTTTGTGTATGTGTACCTTTACCCTAAGGCAGCATTCTCGCAAACGCAGCACCCCAGATAGCACCCATTCTGTCCATATTGGGCAGACGACACCTCATGTCACTTCTTCCCGGGTTCATTGCTTTATGGCCGTTCAGGTGCTGAAAGTGCGGCATTTCCCATTTGAATGTCCCTAATAGAGTCACTTGAATGTTTCAACCATTTTAATGATGGCATGGTCCTTTTTTTCCACTCATTGTTGACTTATTTGATTACTTTTCATCCAGGATTGCAGGCATGTCAACTAGTTGTGAGTGCGAGGACAGTCTGGGCACTTTGTCCCAATGGAGACATTGCCAGGAGGTATGGAATCACGGAGAAGAATGCAGCTGGTGACTACTGGAAGAAAATCCCAGGAAATATGTCTTGGTTGACAGGTAAGGATCTGGGGGCTGATGTTATTATTTTTAAAGATTTTTGGGGGTATTTTGTTGGTTATTTTTTAAAGCTGAAAATATTTGGTCTCCGCAAAGAAAATAATCTTGTCTAGTTTCCTTATGGCATCCAACATCACTGTGTGAGATTGTTTGTTGACTGATGCCCTATTGCGCTATATGTTTTATTTTTACAACACTAGTCACTCCTGTGTCCTTATATGAAGGTATACACAGTAAGATTTTTTTGTTACTGATTTGAAACAGGTTGATTGCTTTCCTTAGTCCTGTGCTCTACGTTGCTTATAATGATTAACTGAAATTTACCAACATATCTTATCACTGCTTGATCGATTTTCAGACGATTAACTGAATAGCTCCCTGTCAGTTTGCCTGAGTGCAGTTCAGTGTTTTACAAAACAAACTCACCAAAAGCTACACTCGGGGATATTTACCTTTACTCAGCGAGTCTGGGGCTATTCTAAATCTCGGTGGACTCGCTGATTGCTCCGAAGAGGCTGGTGGGGTGTGCCATTAACCTCCACGTTAGCAAGGTGGTGTCTGTTTCCTGCCTCATTGGGTAAGGTGGGGAAACACAGAAGAGTACTATATACTGTGCTTTGATTACCCATACCACGTAATTTTAAGACGGCGCAGTACAGACCTATAGAAGCGAGTATTCCCAGCTTCACAAAGGGCCTGGCAGATGAAACCACAATGATGTGAGAGGATAGCGATGTGACAGAATTTCAGTTTTGAAAAAAAAAAACAGGATCACTTGTTTACCTAATTATATTATATGATCGGTATAGCTATTCTGGATAATTTTCACAGAAAATTTAGTTGAAAAGTTTAGTTGAAAGACCTGAGATGCTCAGAGAACAATTCAACAGTACATTACAGGCCCAATAAGTTTGTTTGGCGTATAAATACACTAATAAAGCTGTAACAGGATTATTTTGGGATGAAGGCATACATTTGTTTATGGCTATGTAATGTTGTAATGAGAAGGTTTCATTTCCAGACTGATAATGTCTTCTCTGCAGTGACTCCCCACGATGAGCTTTGGGGTGTAGGCCCCACAGGATCCCTCCTGCAGCGTCTCACAAGGACCTACAGCCACCATCCAAGCATTCCAAAGAGTGACCATCTGCACATCAATTCTGACTTCGAGGACGAGTGGGAGGTCATCTGACACGACTACAGAAGACAGCTGTTAGTGATCCTTCATATGCTGCTAAAAAGCCTGTGTTGTCCTTATTAACTCTCTTCAGTGTAAAATACAAAGCACTTTGCCTGGTACATTTCATTTCCACATTAGCATATTTGCTCTGAATACAGTTTGTGTGTTTACAATATGCCATATATCTCTTTACCCGAATATTATGCAGCAACACCCTGATCTAAGATAATACATGTCACTTTTAGCCACATCAACTCCTAAACCAAATTAAAACTCCTAGTGTCTGTGAAAGCAGACGCAAGTAATGGAGTTCTCATTTGATTTGGATTATTTTGTTTTTTTTCTCTGGATGGCAATTTTCGCACAGCATCTCCTGCTGAACATACAGTTCAAAATACATATAGAAATAGCTTGACCTGCCAATACAAGGCATATAAAAGTTGACAACACCTTTCACAGCCTAAAGTTCCTGAAGATTTTGTTGCCACTTCCCTCACCTCCAACTTTTGGATTAATGCCAAGTTTCATCATAGTGGTGACCCCCCTTTTGGTTTTCTCATCAAACAAAAGCACTGCCCCCTGTGCTTGTTAGCTATAGGACATCCCACAACAAGACTAATTTCTTTCATCAGACATGGGTCTTCCTCCTAAAGTTGCACTAAATACATTCAGAAATAATCTAGCAAATTGAATGATCTTTTAAATACTTGCTATGTTCAGGATTGTGACATGCCTGTGTCTCCTTCTACTGGCAGAAGTTCCAACCACAACATCACTTGTGTCCTGTAATTTCAATACCTTCCGTCTCCTTCCTCTACAAGGTATACTCCTCCACTTCTCCTATACCTCATGGGTACAATGGACTAGGAGGAGATAGTTTCTCTGAAAATCCTCTTTAAGAACATCCCTGATTTAGTAGACCAAAATACGGTATCATTAAAAGAAAGTTGACACCATGTAGGTACTTGGAACTGAAACACAGAAATATTGCTGAAATGGTAGAAAGAGGTTTGTCACTTCATGGTCTTTACTAGGGGAAATCTAGGGATAGGGCAGCAAATTCATATAGGTATGGCTATGTTCCCACATAGGCGATTAATCGCCTCGCGCTTATGATGTAAAAAAAAAAAACGCCCCCAGTTTAAAGAAATACTTTAAATAGTAGCGGGGAGATTGTTCACAGGACCTAAAGGTATGCATTCAGGGAGGCTGCTGTGCACGTTCGCGCCGATCGCCCGTCAGCAAATCGGGTGTGCTCACCTAGTCAGATCAACCAGGATACTCCAGCATGTTGGATCGCATGGTGATCCAATATGTCAGTAAATTCCTGGCCGATACCATTACTACTAATGTCCAGCACACAAAGGGTACCCATCAAACCTCTGAGCAGTCGGTCTCCATCTATCGATGGAGAATTGAACCGTGTATGCTTACCTTTAGAGTCACAATGGCTGCCATACACATGCCGACGCTCACACCGTCGGTCAGGTTAAAAATCGGCCGCTAATCGGCATGTGCCCACATGGGGCGACAGATCAGCCAGCGAACGGCCGGCCAGAGAACGAACATGTCTGTTCTCCTCTGGCCGATGGGAGCCGATGAAAGCCGCTGCCATAACCTGCAATGAAGCGGCGTCTTCATCGCAGCTTATGGCCGGCACACAAAGGGTGCCCGGCCGATTGAAGGGCCCCAGAATGCAATGGGAGGCTAAACGTGATGACATCATCACGTTTAGCATCCCGGAAGATATCAGTGTGGGTCGGTAAGTGTATGCCTAGCATAAGTGATGTATAAAATAAGGGGAGCCATGGAGTAAGGAGTTAATCTTTCTCCTTGGCGGTAATCCCTGGTGTAGCTCAGGGTAGGTTTGGTTACAAGCATAACTCGCCGTTACCTGTCCCCTCGAGCCTCTGACAATGTCAGCGAACTTGCCAGTCCTTCCAGGTTCTGCCTCTTTGGCATCATCGATGATGGCTGCAGATTAACCAGTCAATTATTAACCGATCTTCAGCATCGCATCCCTGGTCCTCACATCTCCAGCGATGACGCCAGGGATGTAAAGAGGGAAGGAGTGAGGGCAGATCAAAGCAGATGGATGGGGTTTAAGGAACTACCGTCCAAACATGTTTTTATATATATTTTTTGATGGAGTAAGGTGCGTTTTACGAAGCGTCAGAAAATTATTTCAAAACCTGGCCTGTATGTGGCACTCGTGGACTGGAGTTTGACATCCTTGACTTAAGGCAGTTTTGTCTAGTCATTTTTAACACATATAGTTTTGTTGAAAACGTCCTTTTTTTTTTCTCTTTGCTCCACTCAAGCATAGAGGGGATAGAGCCACCGTGTTTTATTGTTTCCTATGAGCAGATTCACTGTATGTAACATTTGTATTTTTAACTGCTGTCCCTGGAAAAGGAAATGAATGGATATCTGACAACTCTTATAATTGATAGGCCAACAAATAACAGTGAAACTCCAACAGTTCATATTTCCCTAAACTTCACTCCACCACGGATCCATAACGCTGCATGGAGCAGAATATACCTCATACTTCAGTCAAAGCATGTGACTCCTCTATCTTATCAGTAATTGGCCAAGTTTCGTCACAAGGGGTTAGAGAGGGTTATCGGCCCTGTGTAAGCATCTCAAAAGGGGAGGTGGGTACCCATTCTCCTTTAAGTGTTTGAATGGAATGTCCAGAAATGAAATATTAAGGGCTGATTCACACTAGCTGTGCAGGGTCGCATTTTTTAGGAGTAACGGATGCCACTACCACGACCTCTAACTGTGTCCGTTACCAGCAAAATAAACACATTTTGCACTTGTGTCTGCTATACAAGTATATGGGAGATTCTTGCGCCTGCAAAGATGCATGCTGGAGGTCGTTTTCTGTAACATGCAATGCTGCAAACGCAAGCACAGGGCTAGTGTGTAAAGATAGCGGTAACGCACTGTACCTCACCGCAGCTGTAGTGTGAATGAGCCCTAAGTGTGTGGGTAGGGCAGAATAAAAGGGAACCTGTTACTTTGCGTTGCATCAAAGTATGACAATTGGTGTTCAGCAATCTCATTAGCTAGAAATACTTCTAAACTATCTCCTGTATAATTGTTTACATATTAATATTTTAACCAAATATGCACTTGTACTTGGTAAATCATGGTGGGGGGACTAAGCCCTGTTTATCACTGTTAGGGCTTGTTCCTTTTTTTTATGGCGGCGTGACGCGATTTCAAATTGCGGGTGGTCGCATCCATTCGTTTGCATGGGCTTGCATGCGACCCGCGATCGTTTTTGGTCGCGCCCAATCGTCATCAAAAATGGCGCCACAGCTGATCACTCTAGTGGGAACAAGCCCTTAGGAGAGCTGTCTAAACCTGTTCTGTGATAAGATTCAAACTTCCATTTGCCAGTTGGATTGTGTCCAGGGACAGGTATGCATCTGGTTGCCTAAAGCTAGGCACACACGGGTAAATTTGTAAAACGATTCGAGTACAATCAATCAACGTGCGCAGTCACGGTGATTGATTGTACTCGAATCTGCTTACAATCCTTCCTGTGTGTGCTGTCCTTCGAGGGGGTTCAATAGAGCCCCCTCGAAGTACCTCGATTGAACGGGTTTCCAACATGTTGGAAAACCACATTCAATCAAT
This sequence comes from Ptychadena robeensis, assembly GCA_036250615.1. NCBI lineage: Eukaryota > Metazoa > Chordata > Amphibia > Anura > Ptychadenidae > Ptychadena > Ptychadena robeensis. The sequence continues at coordinate 22,368,001 of CM070043.1, read as the reverse complement.
CACCAACACTCAGGGAAAGCCGACATCTTCACACAGAACTGACAGCTTCAGCAGCAGAGTCTGTGTGAAGGGGGCGGAGTCAGCACTCTTAACTCCAGCCAGCCGGGGAGAACGGGGAGAGAGGCTGGATTTCTCTTCAGCTTTAGCATGTTCGGCTTTACACGCTGGAAGCCGGAGAGAACTCTAGCTAGCCGGAGGTCTTCATTGAACGGTAATCGATGTACCCATGTGGTGCACATTGATTTCCGTTCAATTGATCCCCGATCAATCACAGCGTGGTGACGTCACCACGCTGTGATTGATTGGTGGTCGATTGCACGGGAATCTACCCGTGTGTGGCTAGCTTTAGTTCTTATTTGGGACACCGTGATAAATGAGGCTTGTTGTATGCAACTTTTTCTGAGCCTGTGAAGTTTGTGATCGTCATTGTTTTTTTTAACATGTTTATGCTGCTGAATAGCTGTTTCCGGAATGGGGGAGCACTGTAATGTTTTTGCACAGTCACTGATATAGGTAGGGTTAATCCACAGTGGAATGTACATGCAACTCATTCATACACAGCACAAGCATTTTGTGTCCTGTATCAGTATGGTAAAAATTGTAACAAAAAAAAAACAACTTACATCATTAGGGTGCTGGCAGTTAATTAGTCTTTAATTAGTGGTTCCCAAACTTTCCCTAAGGGGGGCCCCTTTTCTAGATAGGAACATTATGCAGCCCCCCCCCCCCCCCCCCCCCCCCCCCCATTCAAACTACACAGTTTCAGATTGAGGGTCATTTGTCATTTCACACTAGCCATGTCTGCGTCGTAGTATTGTGTACTAGTACTAGTGTGAAATGGTCCTAAGACTTTATTTGGAATACAACTTTATTTGGTTTTCACACCAATCATGCAGAGACATGCATCATTCACATAGAGACATACAGACTACACTAATGCAGAGACATGCATCATATATACACA
>CM070043.1:22351276-22361319 GCA_036250615.1 Ptychadena robeensis | reverse complement strand
TATAGAGTCCAAACATGAATAGAATATGTTATGCCACGAGGCCAATCTAGAGATCTCAGCTTAGGAATGTCACACACATTCCATCCTTGCTTACAAATATGCGTTTTCCTATGGAGAGTCACCTCTGCGAGTTACCAGTATCCCCCATGCATGGAAATATGGTTTTATAGGTAATCTCTTCAATCGTTAATCTAAAATTGAATCAGGGGTCAATTTACTTTGTGTCCCCTGAATGAACTCCCTCGTCCCCCCTCCCTTTTCCACCAGAACTAGATGGTTTATTGGGGGGGCAATAAAGTGGGTTATTTCAATGCTTTAAAGTAGGGTCTCTGAGCATTTACGACCCCCTAGATGTTTACACAGGTTGGCACAAGGAGACCTTCCATGATTTCTACAGAATGGTTGAATTTTACTATGAAGGGTCTGGGAAGATGTAATTGTGGCTTTAGGACAAGATATATACGACGATTACATCGATTATTCGTCACAGGTACGCTTGCACAAAGTCAAGGATTTTGCAAGATTATAGTCAGGTCTATGATCAAGCAACCACAACAGGTGCTTATTGAGGTAAGAATACACGGGTTTACACGATTTTGCACTGAGCTGTGCAGAAATCTGGGAAAAATCTACCCGTGTATGCTGTTTTTAAGCGAGATCAATAGATCTTACTCGACTGAAATGGTTACCAACATCATCAGACTACTGCCGAGATCTCTCTATTGGCTCAAATTTCGAGCCGTGTATTCCAGCCTTTATCATGAATGCCACAGATAGGTTGAAACACACTGTCAGTCAGTTATAAACTGAAACGGTGGCAGGAACAGCCAAACTCTGCTACCAAGGGGAAGTTTCATGGCAAGATTGAGCTCAGTAACAAGTAGCAATGTGGGTACACTACATCAGCAAGGTCTCTCCCAGACCAAGATGCAAGGCAGCCGTCAGAAATAATGGGGCCCGGTACAACAAAAATGGCAGGATGGCAGGACCTGAGCGGGGATGGGCGCTAGCAGAGAACCATCACAACTCCAATGACCATCCACAGGCCAACCCCGAGAAGAAGTCTGGCCAGAAGTGGTCTTTATGGAAGAGGTTCAGCCAAAAAGCCATACCTCCGATCTGGAAACAAGGCCAAGTGACTCATGTATGCATGAAAACATAGGAACTGGGGTGCAGAAAAATGGCAGCAGGTGCTCTGGACTGAGTCAAAATGTGAAATGTTTGGCTGTAGCAGTAGGCAGTTTATTCACTGAAGGGCTGTAGTGTGGCCTGTTTACAGGCAACAGTGAAGCATGGTGGAGGTTTCTTGGAATTTTTTGGGCTCCATTTCTGCAAATGGCGTTGGAGATTTGGGCAGAATTTATGGTGTTCTCAATGCTGAGAAATACAAGCAGATATTTATCCATCATGTAATACCATCAGGGAGGCGTATGATTGGCCCCAAATTTATTTTACAGCAGGACAATAACCCCAAACATACAGCTAAAGTCATTAAGGACTATTTTCAGCATAAAGAAGAACAAGAAGTCCTGGAAGTGATGGTATGGCCGCCACAGAGGACCCGTCTGATCTCTACATCATGGAATGTGTATGGGATTACATGAAGACACAGTAGGATGTCAAGAAGCCGACATCCACAGATTTGGGTTTAGTAATTTTTTTACACCTCTGTGTGGCCTAAAGGTTGCCCCTTCATGTTTCACAATTGTCAATTTTCTTTCATCAATACAATGCGCTGTAGTAGACTACATTTTATTATAGTGCAGTTTAATGTATGTGTGTCGGAGGAGGGCCTTCCTCGGTGTGTTTAGGTACTAATGATCGATGCCTGGACCCAAAGCTTGGTTTGGTATAGGGTCCCAGACTCTGGGATAGGGAGGATGGAACTGGGTGGGCCTTCCTATTCCCCCGGGTACACTCAAAGGGTTAACACCTGTTCGCAGGTGAGTGGAGCTGGGTGTGTCTCCACAAAAGGTGCTGAGTCAGTGGGTCAGGGCTTCTGACCAAGTAGGAGACAGGGGGCTCACAAGGAGTGTGGGGCCCAGGCCTGTGGCTGCTGGAGCATTAAATACAGGGGGAATACAGGGAATGTGGGGCCCAGGCCTGTTGCTGCTAAGAAGCTGAGCCGTGGAAAATCATTTCTGTTAAATGTTTTGAAAGCCAGAAGACTTGGTATTTTCTTTTGGATATTAATTCCTGTGAGGGTAAGTGCTGTTTTGGACAATAAATATGGACAGTAAGCCCTAAAGAGAGACCTGTTTGGTGGATATAACTCTTTTGCAAGCACCCCTTTCAGGCTGAACCCCCACACCAGCTTTAGTCATACCTTACTTCATTCGCTGCCATTATAGGTGTACTAAAAAGGTAGGTGGATCTGCTCCTTGATTTCAACAACCCTGCTGTAGAAAACAAAGTTGCCCTTATTTCCATAGCTAGGGTAATTCAAAATAAATGCATTAAATAATGAATACATTTAAATAATTTAAATAAACACATTTATTATTTCTGGAGTATTGTATAGTGATCATTCACTTAACTGAAAACACCTAAAAAGAAAAACAAAGCCCATGGGAGGGGGCTTGTAGTGCCGGATTGTTATGAATGGCAGATAAGGTATCCTCAAGCTCCTCAAGCAAGTGTTTTGTTGAAGATTCTGAAGTGGCCTTTTTTTCAGTGTGTTCCTGTGATTAGCAGATAAGACAGCATGTTTTTTTGTCACTAGTCTTTGGACAACCCAAAGTAAAGTGTACCTGTCCCCAAATACAACCATTTATGGCTTTTAACTTTACCAAAAAATGCCAAAAACAACGAAAGATTTCTTTGTTCAACAATGCCTGTAAACAACACCAGCTCTATAAGGATGGTATAAGAAGTTTGTTGTGGAGGAAATCTCCTGATTCAATGGCTTAACTGAAGGACCCACCCAATCCTTCTCTTCCCAAACAGATATTATATAACTGATACTGATATACGTGATATTTCGATCAATCACACTGTGTGGGGGTAGGATCAATAGATGTTAGAAAAAGTTGACCCGTGTCAGTTGATCAAGCAAAAGTGTGTATTTTCACATTTAGACTTCCTCCGAAGGACCATGCTAGAAAGCCACAATGTTATTTTGGTCATTTTTATTATCTCCTCACGGTTTCTTTTATCTTCAGTTTCCCCAGCTTGGCTCCCATTAGAATCCTCGAAATAAACATGTGTTATAAAAATAGTGTGTTTCTAAACTGTGCTGTCACTAAATGAGACTTATATGGGACCAATGACTGCAAAACTTTGCGGAAACAAAAGTCTTTGGGTTTCGGGGGGGGGGGGAATATGGTTGAAAAGTTAAAACTTAATTGACAGAAGGGCACCACCAGGAGTGGTGCCTGTGGCTTAGCCTCCCTAGCGATCGCAGCAGTGTACATTGTATATAGGTTTTTCAAACTCCGGATGAGCTTGGTTCGACATGAAAGCTAGTTAATTTGACTCAATATGGGAAACCTCACCCGACCCGGAATAGATTGATAGTTATTTCTTGATTCTGAGGGTGATGTTGCATGGCTGTTGGTGGAGCAATTTGTCTGCTTTATTCCGAAAAATGAGTTGGACGTGGATAATATTCTCCACATGTAACCATTACGGCCCACTGATATGCTTGGGTTGTGATGACACACTTGGTACTTTTTATTCTTGTATATGAACCCAACTTATTATTCATTTTTAACATAGTAACAAGACCAGCATTATAGTAATAATAGTAATAAGAAATAGGAACTTTCTTTGCACATTAGGGTGCCTGGGCAGTCCAATATTATTTTCAATTCAGCATACCTGAAAACACAGCACAGATGTGTATAGACCCTCACTACCTTTTAAATAAGAGCAGAGACTTTAATAAAACATAACATTGCATTACAATTTAATGTTTGGCATAACAAAGATGAAATAAATAAAATATGATATACATAAAAATTTATTACAGTACCGGAAATTAATAATCTGAGGTAAACAGAGATTGGGCTTTAGGCCTACAACATTTGTATTTACACACATACATATTTATATATATAATCTCCAACTTACTGTACATCGTGTAAAGTGCTGATTGGTACATTGCATTTCCTGTAATATCTACACCCTGCTTCAAATAACGATGGGCTTGGTACTTCTTAACTGGAGAGAAAAGTGGAAAATGAGCCGTCGCAGATGGTAACCGCACTCTAGCTTTCATTTCCAAGCTTTATTAGGAAATGGCTGCTGAAGGCCTACTGGTTGCCACGGGCGACACAGACACCTCAGCTTTCCTTTCAGTTAGAATACACAAGGCCCGATTTCTGCTACATGTAATGCACCAATATGAACTAGTGCAAATGATATCATAACCTGAGACTTTTTAAAAGGTGCTCAGCAAAAAAATGGGGAGAAGCTGCAGTTAACCTCACAAAAGGCCATCTTCATGAAGACTTATGAGGGGGGGATAATGACCCTAAGCCAGGCCCCACACTTGTCAAAGTTTACAAAATGGTTGACCTGTTAGAACTATTTATTTCCAACATAAAATGGCCTCCAAGTTGAGGCGATGAATGTGGCGTAACACCCGTCGCTCTACTGAAACTTGTTTATGAGATCTAAAATGTTTGCCAACCATTAGGTCACATGACAAAATGTCTGCCTTTACATCACAGGTATTTCAAATTCTGAAGTAAACATGACCTTCTCATACAGCTTTCCCCTTAAAATGCACCATTACAAAAAACATCTTGCGCTTATGAACAAACAAAGCCCTAAAGGACGGTGTTGCCCACAGCAACCAATAAGATGTCTTCTGTAGCAAAGGTTAAGGCAAACATTCTTTGGTTGCTATAGGCAACACAGCTTCTATTCCAGGTTCTTTGTGAGGACATTGACAAATAAATAAATTTTACAATTTAAAAGTGGGAAATTGTTATAAATGTACCCTTTTGCTTTAATACTTTAATGTACCAGAAGGCTGTCCCCTACGGTACCGCAGGGAAAAGGGTCACCATGCCTTTACTCCAATGGTTTATATATTAGAACAGTAGCCCTTAAATAAAATAAAAAATTCTCTGTACAAAGTAAAAACTCAAATATATCTATGGAGTGCAAAGTAAGCAGCAAGAATGATGAACACTGAACAGGCCACAGTGTTTTCTACTCCTTATATCACCTACTGATACTTATACCCTTGCTGTAACCCCCATGTTACATGGTTATCTTCTCATGGAGGTGTTCTGGCCCACATGCCACTTTCATGCAGAGGGTCACAAGTTTACCCTTACCCCCTACTACCAAAAAGAGCACAAAAAATACCTGTGAAAGTAATGGGTGGTAATTATTTTGTGTCAAACATGGCAGGATCATGTAAACAGGTATGAAGCACCATTAGAATGTCAAGGTTCTCAAATGAATAATATGTAAGGAGTGAGTATGTTGAATGTAAGTCACAGATGTGTCCCAGAGTGACAGAGAAACGAGCATGCGGAGTCCATGCAACCCTAAAAATGGCTTCACTGCTCCCCAACATATAGTTGGCCAAAGGCTGTGTCTGCCCTGCCATGATGAGGCCCTTTTGTGCTGACGCCAACTGCTCGTGTTGTAGTTATAAAAAAAAGATTAAAAGGCAACCTCACAAAGCAACTCCCCTTCCCCCACAACAAAGCTTTTGAAGAAAAGTTGTAAATCTTTCATAAGGAAGGGTTACTGCCCAGGAAGTATAAAAGAGTAGGATGGTCACCAGCTTCCATCAGCAGCTTCTCACACAAGTGTTTCAATGTGTAAAATATGACATGGATACTGTCAGCATTGCCCATGTAGGTGGTTGTTGCACACACAGTCCAGGCACATTTCTGCTGTAGGGTCTATTTTGGGGAGTGCTTTTTTAAGGCTAGGGGTCTCAGAAAGTCTGGCAGAGGCAACTCCTCCAGGGCCTCTGGAAACCTGTTGGCTGGCAGGGCCCTTAGCAAGCTCTGCATAGATAAAGTGAAAAGGCTGGGGGGAGAGGCACCAGCCAGCCAGGCATAGAGCTCCTGACCCAAAGCCTCCCGCCAGGTGTCAACGTCCTCTTGCAATCTGTGGCGGGTAAGAAGGGGTAGTCCCCCTGGCATGTAGAGTAGTAGCGAGTCCAGGCAGAGCCGTTTGAGGCGCATGTCCTGAGGGCTGCTGCGAATAAGCTGCAACAGGTAGTCCAAGGGGGTGTCGCCGCTACAGTCTGTGGCGTAGGGACAGGCGCCATGCCCCAACAGCAAGGCAAGGCACTCGGCTCTTTGAAGCTCGCAGGCCAGATGCACAGGGGTCTTACCCAGCTCCACCCGCTGGCACCCATGCCGGTTAATGTAGGCAGCCCGGTTGGCAGGCGGGAAAGCCCGCAGGGCGCCCAGGATCTCACGCAGGATCTGCGCACGGTCATAGCGTACAGCCATGCTGAGATGGGGGGCAGCGGACTGGCAGCAGCTGAAACTCTTGCTGGGTACATCCAGGGCATCTTGGGGGAAATGACTGAGCAGATACCGAGCATAGGGCAAGTGGTCATGGACCAATGCATAGAGCAGAGCTTCGGAGGGAGTGTAGGAGCTGACTCTGCCACCCTCTTCCCAGTGCAGGGCCTCCATCAGCCGCATGTCCTCCAGCGCCCAGACAGGGAGCAGGTCCCGCACTGCCTGATAGAAGGCGAACGACGTCCTCTTGCATTGTTTCTGCGACTGGTAGTCAGCGGGATTGCTCGAGGGCACCCATCGCACTCCGCCTGGCATCCTTGTGGTTTTGGCTGTGGCTGCAGTTGGCACACATCAGCAGACACACGGGACAATCCTCCTAAAATGGCAAAGCACTCAGATTAACACAACAGCACATAGTGTACACTGTAACTGCATATATACAAGACACCACTGTTTGTATAGAAAATATACACTGTAAACAAAGAACGTCTGTACCAAAGGCAGCCAGTGTGTACCGGGACATACACACCAACACAAGGGGGTAAACACCAACAAATAAACTCTGTGATGTCAATGTAAACAACCTAGAGAGCTCTGGGTCTCCTTCCTTAGGGCTTGTTTCCATTACGTCGGGAGCCCGTGTACGCTTAGCGGGGGTCCCCGACGTAGCAGATAGACTTACCTGCTCGGCGGACGGGTCTGTCTTCATTGCGCCGACCCAATCTGCCGGTGTCAGGCTGAACGTAGTCGAGTACTTTCAGCCTGTACACCGGCGGATGTCTAAACAGACCATCCGCCGGTAGGCTGAGTCTATGGGATACGTCGGGACCCCTGCTTAGCGTATACGCTTAGCGGAGGGCTCCCGACGTACAATGGAAACAAAGCCTGATGTCATCAATGTTTATTTAAAACATTGTTTACACATAATAACACACAAATACAAAAATACATACAATGAAAAACTAAATATGATAAAATATGATTAAATCTGCATACCAAGTGAAGTGACATGACCATGGGGCAAAGGTGGGGGGGGGGCATGCTATATATTATATATACACTAATTTGTGATATTATGTGATGGAATGTTTAAAATCTTATTAAATCTGCTTTTGTTACTTTCTGAAAAAATACTCGTTGATCCTGACAAAACTTTTATTTTTGTTGGTTATATGCACTGTGTTATCTAGATGAGTTTCATTTATAGTTCTTATCTCGGACTATCAACTAAGAAGTCATTGTTATGCCCCCCATACATACACAGATTTTAGCATCCGATGCTTGATCAATTTATTTCAATCGTACAATCGGAGATTGATTGATGGAAAATTGAACATACTCCACATGGAATAACCAATTTTTTATCGATTTTTTGGGGGGTTTTTTTGATCGTAATTTGTACTCAATTTGTACTCAACCGATCAAAATTTTTCAACATGTCCGATCATGTTGTGATTTTTTTCACAATTACGATCAAATTTAGCTGATCGGACCATGTGGGCATGCACCAATTTTCAGTCGACCGATCTAAAAATTGTCGGCTGCTAATATCTGTGCATGTATGGGGGCCATAATGGGAAGTACAGACAAATGGGAGGTTGAGCAAAAGGCACACAGGCAGGTCTGACACCATCTAACCCAAGCAAGTTGTGTGTTGTTACACGTGGACCAGGATTTAGGAAAAGAGTGTTGAGAAAAACATAACCCACGTCATCTGATTTTGGCAGGATCAACGGATATTTTTTGCACTTACAAAACAGATATAACAAAAATATTTCAATTGAGTATTTAAATACTGACACATAGAAGCCCCCCCCCCTACCCCCACACACACACACATTACATACTCATTCTACATTATCATAAAGGCATCCTTCATCCTGGGACAATTAGCCTTATGTGGGCAGTAGAGGATGGATTACCTATAGAGGGGATAGTGGCTATAGAATTAGAAGTCTGTACAATTCAATACACCAATGAGCAGGGGCCAGAGGCAATGTCCTTCTTAAAAAAAACATTTTACACCCCCTCCTCCCTATCAACAAGTTTAGCTTGCTAGTCCTGCTTTTTACAACCCCCATCCCTAAATCACCAATGACAGCCCCCTCTTCTGCCTGTTCCTCATCCTAACCTGTCCTGCACTCCAGTATATCCCATGTACTCCTCGTGCTCCAAGCCAACACACCAGGATAGTGAGATCTGACAGTGACATATGTCAAGATGTTGTTATTGTCCCTATGTTAGAGGTTTGTAGGTTGATCTATGTTCACGCACAGAAGGCAGGGTGTATGTACCCCTTACTCTGTGTGAGGGTGTCACAGTCCTGCTATACACTGGATGCCATATGAAGTGTCAGGGCATCGCCTGCTTAATACAAATGGGAAGAGCTGTCTCTGCAGATGTATGGCCCCTGCAGGAGGGAGCGGCAGCACAGGCAGCATGCAGGCTGATCCTGACACAGCATATGGGGGGGGGGGGGGCTGCACCCCAGGGGTATATATATATATATATGTATATGTGGGGGCTCATCAGTGCACCATATAGGGGTTCTCCCTATAAATCAGAATGTATAGAGGAGGTGGCATTCAGAATGAGCAAAGCAGCTACCAAAGACCCCGGTTCAGCATGCAGCCGGGATACTACTTGTCTCACGTGACAGTCAGACAGATGCATTATATGCATTTTCAGCGTGCCACCAGAGCTACTACAGGGGGTCACGGATCAGTGGCAGGGGCACTATAAGTGTCAGAACGCCCTGGCAGTGCCAGTACATTAGTATGACTCACCCCTCCGGTGCGGTGTCGGGTCTCTCCTCCGCCCTGTCCCCGCAGCTCACCAGCAAACCTTCCTTCTCTCCTCTCGGCATTTTTATTCCCGAGTCCTGAAGGTCGTCAGGTCCGCGGAACTGTCCGCTGCTCGTTGATTGGTTGGCTCCCGCACGCCCTTCTTTCATTGGTTCAGGGAGAATGGCGAGCCCACCTTCCCCCCCCCCCCCACTCGTTACGGTGACGTCACCAGCTGGCAGCGATCCGAAAAAGTTGTGAGGTGATATCGGTGTGTCGGGTGTCCGGGTGACGGGGGTGTACCAGGTGGGAGGATGTCACGTGCAGCACAAAACATCGGTAGATTTCATAAATGTCGGATTCTTAGCGACTGTTCCAGCAAGGCACGGTCACAGGTTTTCTTCAACGGTTCTTCTATAGAACTGCAAGTCTCAGCATTGCATGGTCTCCATTCTTCTTTATAACCAGTGTAAAACAACAATTCACAGCAAGGCATGGTCCCTATTTTTCTTTATGTTCAGTGTAGAACTGCAAGTCCCAGCATGGCATAGTCAGTGCAGAGCTGCAAGTCCAAGCATGGCATGGTCAGTGTAAAACTTCACATCCCAGCATGGCATGGTCCTTGTTTTTGTTCATGGCTGGCGTAGAACAACCATTCCAGCATGGCATGGTCAGTGTAGAACCGCAAGTCCCAGCATGGCATGGTCTATATTTTTTTCATGGTCAGTGTAGAACAGTGTTTCCCAAACTGGGGGACAGGCCCCCAGGGGGGCACATGCCCTCATTCTCAACCTGTGTTTGAATTGGGGGGGGGGGG
>CM070043.1:22286819-22300599 GCA_036250615.1 Ptychadena robeensis | reverse complement strand
TGGCTAGATTGAAGTCACCAAGGATAAGAAGTGGTAGGTCATGGGCAAGAATGTGTGGGATCCAAGAGGTAAAGCTGTCAAAGAATTGGGATGTAGGGCCAGGGGGGCGATAGATTACAGCAACGATGAGGGGCAGGGGGTGAAACAGACGGATGGTGTGAGCCTCAAAGGAAGAGAAACTTTAATTAACGACTGAAACTTACCGAGATAACTGATTAATGCTAGATCCGTTTTATGTAAAATTTCCATAGATTTCGGACGATTGAGTCAGGTAAACAGGAATACATTTTCATGATCAATTTTTTAAGGCAATCGAACGGAAAAGTTGAACCTGGTATGGCCACCTGTATGGCTGGCTAACCTTCCCCCTACCTAATCAACTGCATCTCAGCAGGGAGATATCCCTTCTCTACTTGGCTTGTTGACACAGCAACGGAGGAAAAGTCCCTACAGAATAAGGAAAATTCCCACAATTTTTTTTCAATAGGCCCCCAAAATGCATGCGCTGAGACAGTGGGCACTGAGGTGCTATTCAGAATGATGGCTTATATATGTATCTGAAAAGCTAAAGGTGGCCATACACACTTTGATTTTTCAGTTCGTTTGAGCCAGCAATGTTTGCCTAGCTGTAAACATTGCATTACAAAGCAGCACTGTACATCTATAGGTATGAATGGGTCCTAATGAAGCCCACTGATTGTTTTCCCTGAAGGTGGTCAGATGGTGGCTGAATGCTTGATCTTCATTACTATGGCAGCTTTAAGGTGCCTTTGCATGGACCGATGCGGGCACAACCTAAATATACCATTAATATCACATGAATACTGACCCTTTACCTGGATTTCAATCATTTGAAGCACTGCCTGCCATTAGCACTTGGCCAATGGATAAAGAACGAACTGATCAATGTGCAATTAACATACTGATCAAGTCCAACTTCCAATCTATTAATAGCGTGACATATGACTACCTTTCGAGAAGGTGGACCTGAAAGGTTACTATATCCTGACTGCATAGGGCCACTGCAATGCCATAATCTACCAGCTTTGGGGTAATGATTTATTAATCCATCAAATATAAGAATTTGATAGGAACTTCATGTCAGAAGAGCGTCATGTTTTATTAATAGGCTGCTTGGACGCCACATTGAGCGAAGTGACTACAGAGCAGTGTGCAGAGGCCACAGCTATGGTATCAATGGCTGCGTGGTCAGGTTACAGAGAATGTGCTGCAGCCCTGCAGGAATGAAGTTGCAGCTTGTTATAGGATATCACATTCAGGAAGGCACAGGCTCTTCCAGCAACAAGCAGCATTTCCATTAATCAGACTGGGCTCATGTTGGTGATCATACTGGGCTTATGATGATTGTACTCATACTTGGCTCATGATTATGATCATACTGGGCTCATAATGGTGTTCTTACTGGGCTCATGAATCTGCGCGTCTATGCCCAGCTTTAGGAAGATAATAGATAGTTGCCCTAAACCGTCAGCAGTGATTACACAGTTACACTGATATCAGTGGCAAGAAGGGTCCTTAGTAGGTGTATGGGGCCTGGGCAAAGATCACAGAGTAAAAATGGGGTCAGTATGTTTAAGTTGCGTGTAGTTGCGCAGCTCTCAAAATGGAGGAGTGTGGCCCCCTCTAACGGACAAATAGTGATGTATATCATGGTGATGTCATACTGGGATCATGATAGTAGTCATACTGAGATCATGATGATGGTCATTCTGGGCTCATGATGATTGTACTCATACTGGGCTCATGATTATGATCATACTGAGCTTATAATGGTGTTCTTGCTGTGCTCATGATGATCCTATACTGGACTAATGATAATGATTTCATACTGGGCTCATGTTGTTGGTTATACTGAGCTCATGATAATGTCACAGTGGGCTCTTTGTGATGTCATACTGGGATCATGATAGTAGTCATACTGAGATCATGATGATGGTCATACAGGACTCATGATGATGGTCATATTGAGATCATGATTGTGGTCATACAGGACTCATGATGGTGGTCATACTGAGATCATCATAATGAACATACTAAGGTCATGATCATGGTCATTCAGGGCTCATGCTAATGTCATACTGGGTTTAAGATGGTAATTATACTGTGTGATGATAGTGGTCAAACCCATGATCATGATGGTAGTCATACTTGGGTCATGATAGTAGTCATACTGGGCTCATTATAATAATCATACATGATATTGGTTGCACTGGGATCATGGTGATGGTAATACTGGGCTCATAATGATGGTCAAGTTAGGCTTATGATTGTTATCATGCTGTGCGATAAATGTGGTCATACCAGGCTCATGGTGGTAGTCAAATTTGGGTCATGATAGTAGTCATACTGGGCTTATGATATTGGTCACACTGGGATCATGATGATGGTCATACTGGGCTCATGACAATAGTCACATTGTGTTCATGACTATAGTTATATTGTGCTCATGATAATAGTCATACTGTGTTCATGATGGTGGTCATTCAGAAATAATGATGATGTTCATTCTATGAGCGAGTTTTGAAGGTTAATAAATCCAGTTGATGTGTGTGGCTGACGTACACAGCTTGCAGTCTCTGGTATCTGTGTGACAAAAGGTCCACAGAGTCACCTAATAAGAACAACAGCCAAAGCAATTAGCTCCATCACAGTGTGATCACATAACTAAAGCTAGCCACACATGGTTCAATTGACTGTACAATCAATGTCATTTGATCAATTTTTTAGTGGTTTAATTAAAAATTGAAACATGTCCACATGGTACGATAGTTGAAATTCAATTTTAATTGTCATTTTTCTCCAGTTGGAAAATTTTGATTGTCCCAACATTGTATCTCATTTTTTGTACTGTTGTTTGACCTGTCCAATTGAGATTCGATTCAATCAATTAGCGTACTGTAACTTCTGGGAGGAGGGAAATGCAATACAGTCATTTAAACCATGCAAGCATGCATTGTAATGGCGATTGTAATGGCGATGTAATAGCGAATGTAATGGGGATTGTAATGGCGATGTAATGGCTTGTGTGTCTGTTCACTGACACACGAGCATGCAAATGGCGATCTCTGTGAATACATCTCCTAATGTAATGTGTGTCCCCCAGTGTCCTTTTGCCCCGATTATGTATTTGATTGCATACTCAATGTGGTGTGTACTTCAATTCAATTACAATCGGCATACGATTAAATGATCGAAAACTTCGATCAAATAGATGATCGATTTGATGTCAATTGAACCATGTATGGCTAGCTTAAAAGTCCCTGCTCCTGGTCTTCATTGAAATGTCTGAGCCAAATTAGCTGTAAAGGTCTCATGCACATTTCCCATGCACTGTCTCTTTAAATAAGCTGCATATAAATACTTGTACCTAACAGTTTGACAAAAATGCACTCCACTACTGTCATGGGTGGCCAACACACAAAATTAGGGGTGTCAGTCCTGCCTAGGTGTCTACTAAACTAGTCAACCATGCCCACTCTCAGATCTGTACAAATGTAGTGTTGTGATAACACAGCATTTTTATTATTATTTTATCATAACTCTTTGGTCAGCTATGAGTCGTACAGAACATAAAAAACTAAATTAGCTTATATATTACTGTCACTTTCAAAAAATAATGAAACTCTATCAATAGTATAAATATAATATGCAGGACCTGGGGAGAAAGATGGAAGTGGGGGGATGGATGGGCCAGTCAAGGTGATTCTGTGCTCCTCCAGCCCATGCAGCGGCTTTCCCACCGTTTTTGTCGGGAAGATTAAGCTCAGGACAATCTCCGGCAGTGTCTCATCCACAGAACGGCAGCAGCAGATTCATCAAACAGAAATCTAATCTACAGCGATAAATCCCCTACTTTTATATTTTGTACTGCTGTGACTTTGAAGGATGGCTCCTCTCCTGAAAAGGCCCGCACGGTGATTTCATCTCCGAACACAAGAAAAGTCATAAACCGCTCCACAAAAACGTATTTATTCTGATGGGAAAGCGGCTTCTTGAAGGTCAGCTGGGTGATGATCTGGAAGTAAGATTTGCCTTCCATTCAAATTACGCCTTATAGGATGTCTTGGTGAAAAATGTTGGTGCACGTTCACTGGCAAAAAGTTTAATCTGTCCTCCCTCATTAGGGACGGAAAGATCTCTTCGGAGACCTACTGATCTTAATTCAAAAGGTAAAGAATAGCGAAACCTACAGTGACCAATAAGTGGCCTTCAGATAAAGTTGGTTGATGATTCAAGTCTACTTGGGTCTCTTCCTGTGCCCCCCTGTACCCTGGTACCCTGGTAGGGAGCTTTAATGTTGACTTCCTGTTGATAATTGTTGTGAAATGAAAACAGGAACCTAAAAATCAGAGCCTAGAATACTTAAGCTGGGTACACACGGGTAGATTCCTGTGCAATCGACTGGCAATCAAGTACAGCGTGGTGACGTCATCACGCTGTGATTGATCACAGGTCAATCGAATCAATGTGCACCACATGGGCACATCAATTACCGTACAATGGGGACCCAGTTTCCCTGTGGTCCTGGATCTCTGCATCTCCCCAGCCAGGGAAGCAGAGTCAGCCACCCTGCACCCCCCCCCTCACCTGCTGATCACAGCGGTCTGTGTGCCGTGCATTACATTGGATGGAGACCCGCAGTCCCCATTCTAAGTAATGGATTTTAACCAAGGTTTTCCAACATGTTGGAAACCTGTTTGGTCGAGTTCCTTCAAGCAGGATCCGTTGATCCTGCTTGAAGAAACCGTGGATGGCTCAAATGGAGAAAAAGATTCGAGCAACATCGGGTGTTGTGAGCACGCACGGCTCATAACACCCGGTATGCAGGATGTAGCCTCCAACATCACAGTTCCTCCATCTCTCCTGATCAATAGAGGGTGAGTGTGGCAAAACTCTGACTTCAGGTCTGGAAGTCAATATTTGCATACTGACTGCCGTTTGTATGCTCTAAAAACCTGCCTTGTGTTAGATTTAAAAATGACAAGTGTACTTGATTATCTGGAATAAGTGACACAGCGCTCCAACAACATGGGAGTATGGACCTTTGTTTTGGGGAAGGTATGCACTTGGTGGGGGATACATACATATATACAGTGCATCTGGAAGTATTCACAGCACATTTTTGGTTATGTTACAGCCTCATTCCAAAATGGATTAAATTAATGTTTTTTACTCAGAATTATAAACACAACACCACATAATGACATGAAAAGATGCTAAAAGATGAACTGTTACCCCAGTCTGAGTTCATGAGCACTCTGCAGCATGTCTTTATCCAGGATGCCTCTGTATATTGCTGCAAACATCTTTCCCTTTATACTGAATAGTCTCTGAGCTCCTGCCACTGAAAAACATCCCCACAGTGCTGCCACCACCATGCTTCACTGTAGGGATGGTGTTGCCCTGGTGATGAGTGGTGTTCGGTTTCCTCCAAGCATGATACCTGGTATTCGCACCAAATCTTTGTCTCATCAGACCAGAGAATTTTGTTTCTGATGGTCTGAGAGTCCTTCAGTTGCTTTTTGGCAAACTCCAGTCAGGCTGCCATGTGCCTCTTACTAAGGAGTGGCTTCTGTCTTGCCACTCTACCATACTGGACTGGTTGATGGATTGCTGCAGAGATGGTTGTCCTTCTGGAAGGTTCTCCTCTCTCCACAGAGGACCTCTGGAGATCTGACAGAGTGTCCATTGGGTACTTGGTCGCCTCCATGACTCTTCCATTCTCCCCCGATGGCTCAGTTGAGATGGCTGGCCATCTCCAGAAAGAGTCCTGGTGGTTTTGAACTTCTTCCACTTACTGATGATCGAGGCTACTGTGCTCATTGAGACCTTCCCTGCAGCAGAAATTTTTCTATGACCTTCCCCAGATTTGTGCCTCGAGACAATTCTCTCTGAGTCTCAGAAGTCTACAAACAATCCCTTTGACTTCATGTTTGGTTTGTGCTCTGACATGAACTGACAACTGTGGGACCTTATATAGACAGATGTGTGACTTTCCACAGAATTTACCACAGGTGGACTCCAATTAGGCTGCAGAAATATCTCAAAGATGATCAGGGGAAACAAGAGGCACCTGATCTTAATTTTTTTGAAATTCCAAGTTTTTTATTGAAGTTTTTTCGTTTTTGTTGACAGTATTACATAAGAACAGGGACAAAAAGAGAAAAACAAAGAAACACAGTGTACAACTGTACAGGCAGCAAAAAAGAACTTACACATATGTATGTACGTATGGTACGTTGAGTATAGAGTGTACCTGGGTAGTGGGTAGGAGAAGGAGGGGGGGTAAGGAGAAGAAGAGAAGGAAGAGAATAGGTGTGTGTGGGGGGGATAGGACTACAGACGGGGGGAGGGAGGGAGGTCCGACTGATCTAAATTTTGAGCTTTATGGCAAAGGCTGGGAATACTAATGTACATGTGCTTTCTCAATTTTTTTGAAACTTTTTAATAAATTTGCCAAAACCTCAAGTAAACCTTTGTTCACGTTGTAGTTATGGGGTGTTTTGTGTAGAATTCTGAGGGGAAAAATGAATTCATTTTGAAATAACATAACAAAATGTGGAAAAAGTGATGCTCTGTGAATACTCTCCAGATACACTGTATATGAAAAGGGATTGGGTTGTTGAAAGGAATGAGGAAACAGAGAAAGAAGAGGAGGGTAGGAATGATATGAAATTATATATTAAATATGTTACATTGTTGCTTTAGAAATGACACTGTATATGCAGGACAAGAAGAACCAATTGGACACTAGCTCACATTATAAAAGGTTCATTTTGGATGGTTGCTACGGGTTACTCTGACTCTCAGTGAACCCTTAGAACGCTATAGAGGCCTCTTTTATGGCAGCATGCCCGGCCAGCACGGCACATTTTATGACGGCATCTTTTAGGGCTCAGTTGGAGGTGCGCAGGGGGTAGATTTGCTGAGTTCAGCTGTCTGCCTCCATGGCACTGAGCAATGTCACCTCCAGCAGAGGAGAGGAGGGGGAGCCATCTAGAATTCCAGCAGAAATCCCACAGGAAGTGAAAAGGAAAACAATCTACCCTAGTAAATAAAACCCAGCCGGAACGTTAAGGAGCTGGGCCTCCGTGGGCTTTAAATGCTGCTGTCCCTTTAAATTAGGACTCCATAGTCCCTCATCCTGTGGGGAGAACAAGCACAACCAAAACAGAATGCTTTTAAATGAGGGAACTGCATGAATCATAACTGCAAGCTGTATTTTAAGGGGCACCCCCACATTTTATAGTCTGCCATCTAAAATCAGCAAAAGCTTTTTTTATGTTTCTTTGGATCGTGACAATACATCTACTCATACTTTATGGCCACCGGGAACTAAAGCCGACGGAGCTGCATGTGTCATACATTCCAGGTAATTATTACCACCCACAGAGATTCTCACTGACAATGCTTCCTTCAGCTTATCTCTCAAGCTGGACGGCACCATCTTTGTTCAGGCATCATCTGGGGTCACCGTCTACTTCCTGGACTGAGATGCCACAGCAGAAGTGACACAGCCGTCCTGTGTGCAATGAGGAGCTGAGTGTATTTTGGCAGCTCACTTTTCTGAACTTAGCAGGCCTGTAAAGGAAAAAACACACTGCAATATATACATGTAATGCAGCGGTATGCATATTTTTGCAAAGACGCGATGTCCTTAGATGTGGTGGCCGCACTAGTTCACTTCTACATTTTCTCCTGCTGATCCTACAGACTTCCTTGTAAGGGTGACAACGCTTCTTCATTGTACTGTATCTGTGAAGGAGCAGCAGTGTTGTCATCCTAGGACAGGAAGTGTTTAGGACTATAGAGCTCTTCCTCCACTCTTTTCAATCACATACAAGGGGGTGTATTACAGTACACAGAGATTATTGGGAACAATGTTACCAATCACACTGGCTTCTGAATTCATATATGGTTTAATTTACTGTAACATTTAAAGGGCGACCATGTGCACAAGCAGGACACTGTGAAGCAACATATTAACACGCATAATCCACCCTGATACATGATGCAGGTGAACAAAATTTGAATGGTGACAACAGGGTACAATCTCCTAGCAACAAGGTGTGGGATCTCAATACCCAAGAAGTGTTTATGACACTTGACCCACAACCGGCCAGCCACATGACCTTAAAGAAAGCAGGAGACTGGGCCACCCTCTCCCACTACTCCATGGTCCACCGTTGATCACATGACCATTGGTGGTGGACCTGGGTCACCATGGGCACTCTGATGGTCAATGGCTACACAAACTCAGTGTTGTAACTCTTTCTCTCATTGCTAACAACAGCTTCTTTAGGAAATTAGGCTACGGTATTAGGATTAGCCATCACTCCCAACATGCAATGAGCCTTGGGTGCCTATGACCCTGGCACCAGTTATCCTTTTTTCTGACCATTTTTCTTAGGTACTAACCATTGTTTATAGGGAACACTCAAAAGACCAGATGCAATGTTTTTTCTGATCCACCATGTCTTGTCATGATATTTTTGTCCAAGTTGCCCAACACATCATCTTCAAGTTGACAAGTTCAAGCTGACTGTTGACTTGCTGCCTATAATATCCATCCATTACATCACCATCATCTTGCCAATTGGCATATTGTTGTGGATGATCAGTGCATACAGGGTATGTGTGTATATATATATATATATATATATATATATATATATATATATGTGACTTGAATAAGGATGTTGTTGCCTAGATATGAGACTTGACCTGAGACCTGAGAGAGAGTATTAGAGCTGCAGTAATGGTAACCATGAAAACCCAAATCACATTTCTTTGAATTTAGTTTGGTGCTAGAAAAAAATATTAATTTGAAATGTTTATTTCAGCAGTTGAAACACACAAATCTTACAAATCTGTGCCACAGTCACTCTGTTCTTTGCAACCAGTAAATAATCAGTAAACGTAAAAAGGAGTAAATATGCATGAAACTCTCTATAACTGATCTCTATAGCTGCTGACACTGTGAAAGAATTAATGCTCAAAATTCACAGCAGCCCCACTGGTCAGTTAAGTTCTCTAAGCAGCTCAGCTCCCCCTTTCAAAGGTGATTCACCAGTTTAGCTACAGCCTCATACAGGGGCTTGGCACCTTTGGTTCTCCATGCCCTCTCTTCTAACTAGGACCTATGATCTCTGGTATCCCAGTCAGATCATCCTGATGGTACTTCCAAAGGACACAATGGTTCAGAATCTCCAACTAGAAGGGACTCGGATCCCTCCTAGATGAAAATTGGCTGCTCAGTTCCCCTCTAAAAAGAAGGTAGTCAGCAGAACTCAGCTCCCTCCCTTCTACCAGAAGGGGCAAAATAGCTCAACTCTCCCCTGACCCCCCTTCAGAAGTGGCGCTCAGCAGCTCACCTTTCCCTATCAGAAATCATTTAACAGCTCAGTATAAATCTGACCCCTACAGCATCCTTTGAACATGCTGGGGGCATCTCCGGAGGACTTTGGGTGGGAAGGGGAAGTAGAGCCCCTGTATTTTTTTCTTTATTTGGGGGCCCTATTAAAATAAATGGGAAATCCTTACTTGATGCATGCTGTAACAGAAACATGAAGCCTGCAGGGTGCCGGGAGTTCCTGTTTTTCATTAGCCTGTAGGGACCAGTGACAACAATGACTCTTGAGATAAATCCTGTGTCACCAGTTAATTTTAATAAGTCCCCATTCAAGACTGGATGAATCTCATGTGCGCATAGCCCCAGTGTACTGTCTGTCTGGGTTGTATTTTTCATTGCTAATTATTTTGGGCCACCTGTTTTTTTATTTTTTTTGAAAGCCTGTTTCTAAAGGGGGGGGGGGGCAACTACCCAGCAGTAGCTGCTGCAGAACCTCTTACAGCTCACAAACTGTAGGGCAGCATTCCCAGACTAAATGCCTTACCAATGAACTACACATACCTTCATTTGTACAATGATATGGGGTTATATGGGGTTGTGCCTGTATCAGGAAAGCAAACAAGGCTGACAACACTTCCTCAGATGACTATTGTCACCAATCACAGGAAGTGTGCTATGCTAGTGGCAGGATCACAAGGGGAAAATACAAATATATAACTAATGGCATAACCTATATTACATAAAATAAGGAATGTGTGTGCTATATCACCATCATAATCCATTCCACAAGTTGTCCTCTTGGTTATTGAACCTATATACCTATGGCACAGGGAAGTCTATCTTAAGCTAGAGCTTTATTACCAATAATAATTATATTGGTTTATCCCCACAGCACCCTTGCCCAAATATGATAACAAAGGGCCGCTTATTATTTTTTTTTACTATTTTTATTCATCATATTAAGGAATAAAAGAAGTCTGCTTAGCGTGTCCGTCCGCGCTCAGTGAGAAAAAGTAGTTCCTTAGCGCTTCTAATTCTTTATTCCTTCAAAAGTCGCCCTAACATCCCACAAGTCCCCCTCGCGCCCTTTTTATGACCTTTCTCCCCGACTTTAATTCATCTGGGCTGACCTAAGAGACTTACTAACGAAAAACCTTCTTTCTTCCACAATAAGAAAAAAAGACACTGATATCAAGGGGCGTAGAGATTCTAAAAGCCTACAGTGAGGAGATGCGGCGCAACCGAACCAAGCGAGCGGAAGCGCCGGCAGCTGTTTGACTGGCAGCCCTACTGGCCATTAGAAAGAGGCGCTTCTTTCCAAAATTCTCACTGGACCAATACCTGAGCTGGAAGGGCGGGAATGATAGGGGCAGTGGGTTAGGTTGTCTCCTCCCCCTTCTCAGCCGCTGTGGCTGAGGCAGAGTGGCCAGTGCGGGCGGCGATGTGAAGGAAAGTTGTCGTGGGTGTCTTCGGGCAACGGGAACGGGAAAGAAGCGGCGGGCCACCGTCTCCATCACCACAGGGCTCCACCTGGGATATCCCCGCGACTCCATTTTTATCATTTTTTTTTACCTCACTAGTCCACCCCCACACCATTTCATTGCCAGCCATGATAGAGAAGGGGGCATCGGAGGTGTCGGGCAAGAGGCGAGGCAGGGGCAGCGTCGCCAGCAACAAAAGTTTGGCTCCCAATGGGCATGGTAGCAACTCGTGGGAGGAAGGCAGCTCGACCTCGTCCAGCGATGATGAGCAGGGTAGGTCAGGTGGTAGCCTCGAACTCGCTCGTCTACCTCTTTAACTTTGACGGGTCATCCGCTCCAAAATCTGACCCCCATCTTCCTCTTATCGTGTCTCGCAGGTGGCGGTGGCATGAGGGTAGGCTCACAGTACCAGGCGGTGGTGCCAGACTTCGACCAAGGTAAGTTGTTCCTTGTTGCTGCTGCAGACTCGGTGGTAGCCTCGAACGCATCAGCACTTGCTGCACACTTCTGCTGCTCCTGTCAATCATCTCCTGCATTGCTGTCGTCATTAATGATCTGTACTGGTTATCACTGTCCCCCTCTGATACCTCTGTACCCCAAATATGGGTATTTATTTTGATAAATTATTCCCTTCCCCAGTACATTACTTTAATCATTAATGCGATCTGTGCTGTTATCATGATATTTCGGAATATCATTATATTTTGGAATGAAAAATCATCCTATGCACACTCTTTCCTAACTTTCCTTAACTGTATTGGTAATTTTGATTACTGGTCACTTTAGTAACCATCCATTCGTCCTACACCAGCAACCTTTGCAGATATCATGATAACTGGTAATACTGTAGTGATCTCTAAGTGTGTCTCATGTCTGCTAATCGTAATATTATGATTATATTGTGATGCCTCTATGTTTCCTGAAGATTATAATTCATAATGATATTGTGATTATCATTTGTTTCACCTATCCTTCGAAAATGATCATCATCATGTAAAGGAAGTGTTCTGATTACTATTACCTGCTGGACCGATAACCTCTGCAGTTTATCATGATCAAACTATATCTGCAGCCAAAACTTTTTGAGGAGATTAGAACCCCTGTAAAGCAGGCCATACACTCTGAGATAAAAATTAGGATCCATTAAAACCGACCAATGAATGCATTTTATCGTCCTGAAATCCGCACATGTCCACATGGTACAACCGATATATTACGATCGTAATTGCCGTTTTTTTACGATCGTAATTTATTGGACATGTTCAAAAATTTTAATTGGTCTGGCAACATCGGGAAACTTCATAGTGTTTACCGACCAATTACTGCAGAGGCTTCCCCTTTAAAAATAAATAAATAAAAATACATCACAATGGCCGATATAGAAATGGCGATTTATTTCAATGACATCCTCGTAAAAAAAAAAATACGATCCTAAATTGGATTTTCAATGTGGTAGCTTTTTTGCCGAATATTACGATCCAAACCGATACCGCCGTCGGGATACATTGGTCTGTTTTAATGGATCCTAATTTTTATCTCAGAGTGTATGGCTAGCATAAAGCTCTTACTGGTGTTTTTGTCCCATTTTGTTTGTCCTGGTGATTTCAAAGACAAGGTGATGTTAAGTTTGTTGATATCATTGGTACAGAGCCTAAAGCTGGGCATACACAGCTCAATTTTTCCGGCTGATTTTCCAAAACAATCGTTTTGGGAAAACATAATGTGATTGATTCACAACCGATCATTTTCTTCTGTACGCTTGATCCATAGTAATGTTTGATACCATTGGATACAAATTGATCGAAATACCAAGAAAGCCTGTCTGATACTTGACCAATCTACTGAAATTTACAAAAAACATGTCAGATCACTGCTTAATCTATTTTTGTTCGATTGATTTTTGGTTGATTGATTCAGCTATCTATCTTTTTAAGTAGATTGAATGGAAAAGTTGAACCGTGTATGGCCAACTTTTTTTTTTATTGGAAAGCCTGTTTGACGACGACTGTCCAAGAATAGATAATCCCTTTAATTTATTGCAGTACCTCTGGGATCGGAAGTAATAAGAAATCTACCAATGGGCTTCATGCAGCATTGAAAACAGTTTTAACCATTCCAACTGTTGTAGTAGGAGTATTATAAGTTACAACCCCTTTTTTTATAATCAGTAATGGTAATCTGTAAACATCTGACAACTTTTAATAGATTATTAACAGAATTCCTAAATTAGTGGAGATGTACTAACAACCCGTAGTATTTATAAAAAAAAATCATCTGGCAATATTAGTTGAAAAGAGTATTATGGATGATGTTGCGGATATATACATATATGTGTATGTATGTGTTTATAAAGTTGAGTCTAGAAGAGACTGTGCTTTTTAATGGTGGTCATGTAGTTTCTACAACCTGGTTAGTTTATTATTCCTATTAACGGTGAACTCTGGGCAGAAGTGACATGTCATTCCTATTGTAGATGCTTATGTTTCTATTTCATGCAGCTGCAATAAACAAATCCTGGTGTGATCCTTGTATGTATAGAGATTCATGTGCATTGTTTACCGGTTGCTGCTATGTTCCAGCCCCTGGGCCAGCAGTTGTGTAGCTTTAGCGTGTTAAGGCCCCCATACACGTCCGCAATCAACTTAATTCAATCCATTTTCTTGTTGATTGATTGAAAATCTATGGAAGCCCACATTGTTAGATCAACATAAAACAATTAAAATTGGGGAAATGATTGGACATGCTGGAAAATTTTAATTGGTTGTATTGAAATTTATAAGACTTTCAGTGGATCCCCAAAAAATTGTTCATATATCTGTTACTACAGTTGGCAAACATTACAATCAATCACAAATTTCCCTGACCCCAAAAATGTGTCTTTTTAAGTTGATTGAACAGAAAATCTAGACGTGTATGGGGGGGGGGG
>CM070043.1:22256249-22279172 GCA_036250615.1 Ptychadena robeensis | reverse complement strand
AGCCCAGCATTTCAGAGCTCTGCATCAGAAAAAAAGTGCATCAGATAAAGAAAAAAGTTAGTGTGGCAGATGGGAAGGCAGCGCGTAAAAATGGTGGTGGGCTCAAGGTCTTCACCCATTTTGCTACATAACACAGACTGTTACCCTTAAGAATAGTTTCTCTGCATTGTTCTGCTCCACCCTTATGTATTGGCTCGCCATTCATATGATTGTGGCACTGTGTCCCCTATTGTATATTAAAAACAGTTCACCAACCCACCCGGTTATTTTGTAATGCCATCTTGCTAGAAAACAAAATTTGTCTCAACACTGCATTTAAAGATGAAAATGTTTTTGTTTTTTATTTATTTTTACACCTTTTTTGTTCTGTTTTAGTAATTGGTACAGGATACAGAAAATGTCAAATCCACTTAGAAGGTGCTTAAGGAATCATTTTGAAGGTGTTTTAGAAAGAAGATCTTTAAATTCACATTAATCTACATGCTTAAAGAGGTACTGTATATGCTCAAAAATGTCAAAACTGTTGTGACATTTTGTAGTTTTGCAGTGTGTCCCCTCGCACCCCATAGTGACCTATCTATAATAATGCTCCTGTATGATGTACAGTCTAAAAAAGTCACAAACTTATTTATCTGGTGATGGATCTGCATCCGAAGGCATGTCCTCTGCAAAAATGTTAAACTAAAGCAGGGAACACATGGCTCGATATTGGAGCCGTCCGATGTACCCTGCAGCAGCTTGATGGTGTTAGATGGCTCTCTCCCTGGCTCAGCCGAGCTTTGCCTGGAGACCAGCGGTATTTACGGTCATGTCCGATGAGGCTGTTTTTGAGTGGGAAAACAGCGGTGGGCACATATTATATGGGCCAGATAGATGGCCTTGAGCGTGAATGCCGAAGCTCGAAGTGGCCATCGATTTGGCCCATATCTTAGCGTCTGTGCCCTGCTTTCTGTATTGCAAACCAGCATAGCCTTCATAAGCAACAAATTATGTTGATTTCAGGAGCAGGGCAGCATTGTTACCACACCATTTTAGTTCTTCATGCAGTTGCTTAGTAAATCGACTTCATAAGGGAGAAACCTGTGCTATCTCTTTAACAAAGAGACGCCACAGGTTCTACCATAGTGGTGGGTAACTGAGTTGATATGGAGGGCCACACATAACATTTTCAATCTATACTGACTTTTTTGTTTTAAATGATACTTCAAGTATTAGGGAACACTGTATTGTGGTAATGCACATTTTGTGTCATGTATATCATCAAAGGTTATATGTTTCAAAGCCATTGATCATATCTATGGGGCACATAACCTTTGATTTGGCAGACAGATGAGTTCCTATGCCCTATGCATTAATAGTTAGGTTTTGAGGGCCTCAAGTAGAAGACTGAGGGGGGCCGCCAAAGAACACCCAAAGGGCGTTCTTTGGCCATACCATACCCTTCTTTTAATTGGTAATCCATTGTACAGATGGGCATGCCTTCCACAATGAGTGCATACCAATCTGGATTATGCAAGGAAACTGAAACACCAATCCCTTTTATTCTTTAGGGCTTCCCAGTGCATAGGTGTATTACTTTATAACTGACCCCCATGAACTTTGATAGGGTCAGATGGGCGGTGAGCACTGTGCGATGGTCTTTCTTGGAGTGTGACCCCTATACTGGTGCATGGCTCTATTTTATAAAGCATGTTTTTTTCTCTTGGGTATGAACACAATTTGGGGAAGAAATAGATTTTTTCCAGTTATTGAACGGAGCTATTTTTATGTTTCCTGTCTTGTATCATAGTGGTGTAAACCTGGCCGCACTCCGTTGTCTATATCTACATACTTTTCTTCAATTCATTTGTTAGATCTCTGCAAACTTCTCTCTCTTAAGTATGGCTCCGTAGAGCTGTAGTGTGGTGACCATGAACTGTCTTTAGTCTTTTCTAACTTGTACACATATGGCAGCAGCTTTGTCTTAGTCATTTGGTTACATTTGCTCCTTACCTGCTGTATAAAAAATCAGTTTGCTTAACCCTGAAAGGTAAACTTTGCTGGAAGGAGAGTGGAGGCTGCTATCTGTGGCTTCATAGTTGTCTGGATTTTTTTTATGATTTAAAAACTTTAATTCTTTGTGCTTCTCATCTGAAACAAGCATGCAGATTAGTAAAGCGGAGTCAAGTCACTTAGTCACCTCAGCTGTGTAATTGTCGTGCCAGTGACTGAAGCAGCCGGTTTACCATGACAGCCAGGAAACAGGTGTTTTCATAAAGGAAATGGGCATGGCAGCTTCTTTAGGGGAAGGCGTATATGTTGGGGTCTTCTGTGCATCAGTCCTTTCAGCTCCTTGGGCACGGAGGCAGGTCGGCCTGTATTGTGCAGCCTAGTGATTTCACTTCCATTTTTACAACACAAGTTTTGCTTGTAGGTAATTGGTGCACACCGGGAAGATTTATGGTGGCATTAAGGACTTTATTTTGAATTTGTTTTCCAACCCAAATAAGGAACAATGTCTTCACTGTTAAAACTCCCACATTTGAGGTGCATCAAACATTTTGACTGGCCGCAAACTTGGCCCATTATTTTTAATTGGCAAGTCTCCATAGGCATGTTGAACCACATGTTACATGCCCATTGAATTACATGGTATACGTTTAAATTAAACCATCCATAGACGTGTCCACGTTTAAGGGTGCATTTCTGATAGGAATAAATACACTGATAAACACACAGCCTTAACCTGGAAAAACTGTATAAAACTTGCCCACATTTGGACTTGTGGACCGCAGCTAAACCTTCGGGTTTATTGTATTAATTGATGATTAATGCATAAAATGATGTGTTTTGTTCACGTTCTGTAACAATGGATAATAAACAATGGGTGCGGAACG
This sequence comes from Ptychadena robeensis, assembly GCA_036250615.1. Taxonomy (NCBI): domain Eukaryota; kingdom Metazoa; phylum Chordata; class Amphibia; order Anura; family Ptychadenidae; genus Ptychadena; species Ptychadena robeensis. Next base: position 22,276,296 of record CM070043.1, on the reverse strand, counting down.
TGGCTGAAATGCATCTGCATTTATAGACTGCCATTTGATTTCCCATAAGGGAAAGCTGGAGGCATCCTAAAGCTAGGAGGCATACACTGTTCGATTTTAGCACGATTGATCTTTTATTCAATTTTAGATCTAGACCTTTTATCGAACACCGATCGTAATCGAATACAAAGTAGTACCACATGGAAGGTTTGATCGCAATATGATCGTAATGTGATTTGTAATATGACCATAATCGCCGATTTTAGATTGGATAAAAAAAAAATACAGGATACAGGTCATATATAAATGTGTTCATCGAAAACAATCCACCCAACCAACACACACAATGCTATGATTTTAGTTTGATCATTGTACAATTGACGAAAAATTTCCAACATGTCCAAAAATTTTTGATGTTTTCATCAGTATCAAACTATTTTCGTTCATTGAACCATGTGTGCAGTATATGATTTGAGTTCAATCGATGTAAACTTTACTGCAAAAGAACGTAGTGTAGACCCATCCTAACATTTTTAATGTGGTCGAACTTATTTGGTTACCGTATAGAACTGGTTTTCCCTTGGACTTGTTTTGTGTATATTGACTGGAAGTGCCACTTTACTTGACCTTTTTTCCAGCTTATAAGAAAAAATATTTAGAGACTCGGAAGGCTTTTAATATTGAGTGTTGCTCGAACTATAGAACTGTGTGCTGCAGAGGATTTATTCTTTAACTTTCTGGCTGTTTAAACCATTAAAGAATTAATTTGTAAAAAGAGCCTAGTTAGGAAGAAGGCTGCCAGAACGGGCTTTATGTCACTTCGCTTTGGCTCTGAATATTATCTTGGCAGCTAAAAAGTAAAGCGAGCAGATTGACTTTCACATTTTGAATTGTAATCTCGAAGGATATGTTAACTAAGCAGACTTAAGGTTAATTCATTTTTGCTTGGTCACTTTTGCCCCCAGTTCAACTCTGTCTCCACTGGGAAAACAAAATTATTATTTTTACTTACCTCCGTAGTGAAGAAGAGAAAAAAAAACTACTACTGTTTTCCGTTCGTAGTTAACATTTGTAGTCCTTGATTTTAACTTTGGGTTTAGTACCTGCAGTACTGCAAATGGTCTGTTGATGGTGCTAGAAAATGGATTTTGGTATTTCCGGAGGCTTGTGAAGGGAGCATGATGAAGTCAGCTAGATCTTTCTTTCCAAGAGCCTCCGCCATGGCTGACTTCATCGGAGGGGAGAAGCCACTGGGAGCAATGAGGATTTCTTTTTGTACTCAATTTGTGATTCTGCACTTTCCTGGTTCTACTTGACTGACTCCTCTCCAAACCTATTTCAATACCCCTCTTCTCCCACCTGCCTCCCTGTTGGTGCCCCACAAAGCTTGGCTCAGGTATTTTTTGCCTTGGCAAACTCCTCTAATCCTTTGGCCTGAAATATCATTTATATGCTGATGATGCCCAAATCTACGTATCCACCCCGGCCTTGACTCCCTCTGTCCTGGGCAACATCTCGCAGTTCCGGTCAGCCATCTCTTCTTGGATATCTGACAGATTCCTTAAACTTTACTGGAGTTAAACTGAACTCATTATGTTTCCCCCATCACATTCTAAGCCTCCCCATCCAGTGTTCTCCCCAGAATTTTTTTTCAGCCGGGCGGCGCGATGAATCGCGCCGCCTGCCCGGTCCGGTCGGCTCTCTGATAGCTCCGGCCAGCGGCAAGCACACAAGTCCTGCAGCGAGCACCCTGACGTGGCCGCCGTCCCTTCTTTCAGGAGCGCGCCGCATCCACGAAAACTCCGGCCCACGGCTCTGGTATGTGCCCGCGGGCCGGAGTCTTTCAGTGGCTGTGGCGCGCTCCTGAAGAATGGGCGGCGCCTGCCTGTCATGCTGCTCTCCGTGGAGTGACTTGGGTGCTGCCGCTGGGCTGGCCAGCCTAGTCAGAGTAAGCCGCGCCGAGGATTAAGAAGGCCACCTTCGTGTGGCTCTGGATCCGTGGGTTTGCCGACCCCTGTTATAGCGGGGTAAGAGTGGACGGAACTGCTGGCGGGGACTAAAATCGTGCTTCGGGTTGTCCCGGGCGTGGACTAAGAATCTCACCGGGGTCGCCGCCCGCCAATCTGCTTCTGGGGAGAACACTGTCCATATCTCATTTACAGTAAATAACACATCCTCCTATTCCTCAAGCACGCTGCCGGGTGTCCACCTTTGACTCTGGACTCTCCTTTACAACTGACTTCCAACTTATACCGAACATTGCTAGATTCTAGATCCTGACACTTTATCTGCGCAAATCTCCAAGGATACGCCCCTTCCTTTCCCCAGAACCTCCAACGTCCTGGATTATACTCTCTTTCATTTCTTGTCTGGACTACGTCTTCTGCAACATCCTCTAATTAGATCTTGTGCTGCTAACGCATCTTGTGCTGCTAGACTTTATCTACTTCCTCTAAAACCCCGCTTTCCACATCTGCTGCTCCTCTCTGCAAATCTCTGACACTGTGGCTTCCCATTGTCCAGAAATTTGTAAGGGACCTACTGAGTTCAATAGGTCAGTATAGGTGATCCACTCTAGTTGAATTATTTTGGAGTTAATCTGTATTTACAAAAGTCAACATTTTCTAGAGATCTGTGATTTTTTTTTTTTTTTTTTTTTTTTTTTTTTTCTGTGTTTACTTTAAATGATGGGCAGAATCAACCCACAGTCCCAATCTGGCACGGACCGTAACGAAAGTGGTGGCAAGCCCACCTTTCTCCTCCGATCTTATTCCTTCCCTTCCCAGTTTACTGGTTTTTGCTTCTTTATTCTCCTACTTGGCCTCTGTTCTTGTTTTAAATGTATTATCTTAAAAAATACATTTGAAGTGGGCCATGTTGTGTCATATATATATATAATATACTATATATAGTATATATATGATCTCTATAGATAAGGATAGATATAATAATCTCTATATACATACAGTGGAGCAATAATTATTGGTGACCCTCATGAGTTTGTAAGTTTTTTCCATGACAAAGAAATGAAAAGTCTCCGAACAGTATCATTTCAATGGTAGGTTTTATTGTAACAGTGGCAAAGAGCACATCAAAAGGACACTCGAAAAATAACTTTAAATAAAAGATAGCAACTGATTTGCATTTCATTGAGTGAAAGAAGTTTTTGAAAAAACCCTCTAACAAAAAGACTTATACTTGGTTGGAAACCCCTTTTTTTCAAGCACAGGTCAAATGGTTTCTTGTAGTTTTTGCGCACATTTTAGGAGGATGTTGGTCCACTCCTCTTTTGCAGATCATCTCTAAATCCCTAAGTTTCGAGGCTGTCTCTGTGCAACTCTGACTTGGAGCTCCCTCCCATAGGTTTTTTCATTCTATTGATTAAGGTTCGGAGACTGACCAGAGAGGCCACTCCATGACCTTAATGTGCTTCTTCTTGAGCCACTCCTTGTTGCCTTGTGCTGTATGTTTTTGGGTCCTGTCTTGCTGGGAACACCCATCACAACCCTTGTCATTTTTCCTGGCAGAGGGACGGGGTTGCGCTCAGGATTTCATGATAATGATACGTCCTTGTTCCCTTAATTAATGTGATTAAGGGTCCTGTGCCCGTTAGCGAAAACACCCCAAAGGGTAAAGAAAAACCAAAGCAAAATCAAAATTTTTCCACCCCCCCCCATGCTTGACGGTGGGGACGGTTTTTTGGGGGGTCATATGCTCAAGCTTTTCCTTCGCCCCTCCAAACACATCGAGTTGAGTTTTATGCCAAAGAGCTCTATTTGGTCCTCATCATACCACAGCACCTTCTCCCCGTCACTCTCTGAATGCATGTCAGGTGTCATTGCAAACCTTCAGACGGGCCTGCCACGTGCCTTCCTGACAGTGGGACCTTGCGAGCCCTGCAGGATTTAATATTAAATCCATTGCGGTGTAATGTTTTTTCCAATGGTTTTCTTTAGAAGATTCGCCGATCAGCCATTTTTTGGGGCGATCACCGATTTATACCGATCACCAAGATCAATGATCTGGCCGATTTTGCCCGATCACGGCCGATCACAAAATGGCAGGGGAATGCACTGCATATAATGGGGCGCAAGGTGGCGCTGCATATATGGTGCGCATATGGGTGCGCTGCATATATGGGGGGTCATAGGTGGCTTTAATATGGGGGGCGGTTGTGTGCCTGTATATATGTGGGGATGTGGGAGGCAGAGGTCCACTGTATATACACTTATAAAGTACTGCAATAGTCCACGCTCATTGTCCCTTATTACACAGCTTCATTACTCATTATTTTCTGCCTCTTTCAACTGCCCGCCCACTAGTGTCTGGCCATACAACTCTACTTACACATGGATAAGGAAGGATACTGGGTGGTGTAGAACTGTGAACCATTGAAGGGAGCGCGGCACATCTACCAGAGAGCGCCGTGGAGAGTGGGGCAAAGACACCAGGCATGATTGAGGGGCACCAACTGGGACCCCGGCCCTCATTTCCGCCCACCCAGGCTCTTCTGATTGGTCCACTGCGTTTTCGTTTGTGGCAGGGAAGGAGCGTAGGCCTCGCCCGTGGTCCAGCAGAGGCAGAATGCGATGGTGTAAGCTGAGAGGTTGTTCCAGTGGGCGCACCCTACCGCGAGTATTGCCAAAGCCGGGGCCCTAAATTTTCGTTCGGGGCCTCGTCCGAAATGTGCAGCGCGCCCCGCAAACTGTCACCAGTGTGGAGGGTGACTACGGCCCGGTTTTGATGGTGAGGTATTGTGGATGCATGGAGTGAAGGGGCCGAGTAACAGGCAGGAAAACAGGGTACGTGGAGAGCTCCAGAGCAGTTCTTCCATGCAGCTCGCGTCAGGCCACGCCCCCCCGTGATCGGCTTTTTTTTGCGCCGATCATGCTCTTTAAGCCAATATCGTCCGATCATGATCGCGGCCCTCAATCGTATCATCACTATTTTCTTTGGTGACTGTGGCCCCCTAATTTGAGTCATTAATAACTCCTCCCGGCAGAGTTCCTAGGATGCTTTTTTTGCACCTTGTTCTTTTCTCATAACCATTGAACACCCCATGAGGTGGAGATCTTGCTGTGAGGCCCCAGAGCGAGGTCGATTGATGGTCATTTTGTGTCTTCCATTTTCGAACAATCGCCCCAACAGTGTTGTCACCTTCTCTCGCCAGCTTCTTGCTAATGGTTTTTGTGCCCATTCCACCAGCCTGTGCAGGTCATCAATTTTGTCTCTGACATCCTTGGTACAACTCTTTGTTCTTTCCCATGTTGGAGCAAGTTTTGGATCCCCCCCCCCCCCCAGCCTTGATTGATTGATTCTGTGTGGGACAGGTTGTCTTTTAATACACGGTGACTAGTTTAAGACAGTGTCCTTAATGAGGGTGACTATTGAGTAGAAAGTGTCAACCACAGTCTGTTGGATCCCGACTCTAATGGTTGTAGGGGTTCAAATACTTATTTCACTCATGAAATGCCAATCATTGCTATCTTTTCTTTAAATTAATTTTATTTTTTTCGATTTTCCTTTTGATGTGCTATCTGCCATTGTTACAATAAAACCTACTTGAAATTATACTGTTCTGTGACTTTTCATTCTTTGTCATTGGACCAAACTACAAAATCAAGTGAGGGTCCAATAATTATTTCCGCCACTGTATGTATATATGTGTGTGTGTGTGTGTATATATATATTTATTATACACGGTATAGACCAAATCTTGTCATAGAAAACAGCAGATGAACTTTCTTTGCATTTCCTTTTGTCTGAGTAAAACATCTGCCGAGTGAATGGAAGTAAGTAGTAAGATAAATGTGTTCTCTTTATTTGTCTGAATTTATTTTAGGGGTGCAAATAAATATACAACCGCAATGGATAAACGTTTAGTGAGGTTTTTGTGAAGCGAATGTAAACCTTGGTTTGTCTGACTTTCATTTGCAGATCAGCTGATTTACTTTCTCACAATCCCCACAGCTTAGTTTTTTATGTTGTGAAGTTAAAAGATCTAGGTGGAAAACAGATTCTGAAACTGCTGTCTGGTGCCCAGCTTGAATAGCCTAGAGGCTTATTTTCTCTGGGTTTGTTGCTTTGCATTTTGCAAGATTGCATTTCACATTTCAGAGAAGCTCTGCATTACTGCACTGGGGAGGGCTGGTGGTGGCGCTGGGGATAGAATTTGACAGATCTCCTTATAGTAGGCATTTAAAAACACTGGTAGGACACTGCTGTTGTGTGGATATGACCGTTCCTTTTAGGTCAGAATGACAACTGAATTTAAATCACATTGAAAAAGATCATATACTAAATACAAATCAAAGCACACCCTGTATTTTTACATGGGGGAGAAAACTGTCAATAAAAGTTAAATACATTAATGCGTCTTCCTTACATGGATGTTGTTATCCTGGGTTCACCTGGATGCCTATAAGAAGCCATTGGAAGATGAAGTCTATCCAGGTAAGTTGCTTGAATAGAAAGAAGCCCTTGCAAGATGCTCTTTAACAGCAGCATAGAAGAATGGCATCCGTTCATTGCAGAAGAGATGCCAGCCAAAATTTGCAGCTTTTGGGCCCCAAGCTTAAATCTCAGTATCTCAATATGTTTTCCCAGTGTCTGTCTGGGTACTCCACAGACCTACTGGTAGATAAATTGCCACCCACATTTTATTTATACCAGGGGAGGGTAAGCTTTCTGATTAGTGGGCTGCAATGGGTTTTTGACAAAAGCCTGTATTTGAATTTTAAGGCTGTAGTGGGAACCAACATTTGAAGAAAAGAGCCTGTAAGGAGCATAGGTGTCCAAAGTCCTCAAAGCCCAGACAAGAAATAATAATAATAAAAAATAAATAAATATATATTTAGATGTAAAAATGATATTGCAGGCAAACTAAGGCCTCTAGCAGGAGACCCAAACAATCATCCTCTAGGCCAGTGGTTCTAAACCTGTGGGTTGGGACCCTGTCTGGGTCAAGAGACTATTTCCCAGGGGTCGCCAAGTTCACTGAAAGCATCAAAACTGCTGCTAACATGCAGCAGCACTGATGTCTACATGCGGGAAAGTTAAAGCGGACCTACCACCAGGAATCTATGTTTTCATGAATGGCCTTAGAAGTGCCAATAATAGGGAGGAATGCAGTGAAAAAAACCAAAAACTTACCTGTAATGAGCAATTTAAGAATATAATCCGGCAGCTCTCCACACTTCCTGGTTCATGGTCTGCAGAAATCGGCAGCACGTCACAGGAAGCTTAGATTTCAGTTACCTGCTTTGAAAATTCCCATAGAAGATCACTGAACGCCTCCAGTGGCCACCTGCGATATTGCACCCCCATGTGTTTCATGTGTTGGCTCCACGAATGTGAGGGGTGCTGAGTGGTAATCTTGTTAAATTGCTCATTACAGGAAAGCTTTTGAGGTTTTTTTTACTGCATTCCTCCCTATTATTGGCACTTCTAGTGCCATTCATAAAAACATAGATTTCTGGTGGTAGGTCCGCTTTAAGAAAAAGAGTAATGCCCCCTCCCACCTGATTTAGGAGGGATGGGGCATTACTCTCCCTCCTAACTTCCCACACATCATTTGTGCAAGCGTGGTGAGATATTAGGAGGGAGGTGACATAACACTCACCTGATTGTGCTGGAAATGACGTCACAAAGTGTCACTTCCTGTATTTTGAACTAAGAACTAAACCCCTCATGGCATTTCTACATTCCAAATACAGGACTTGGCACTTTGCGATGTCATTTTCAGGGGCGTGGATCTAAAAATGTTGAGAACCACTGCTCTGGGCATTATCTACACTTATTGCAGAGAGCGAGCGGAGGGGAGCCAGCACATCTTGACACCAATGTGACAAAGAGCCAAATTAAATGACAAAACAGGCCAGTTTTGGCCCCCGGACTTTCTTTGCCCACGTCTGCTTCAGACTGTAGTGAAACATGTTAGATTGTGAACTTCTCTGACAGATGATATGTCTGCTCTATTATGTTGTAGGCACCAATATAAATGTGAATACTTCATATCATTTCAAAAAAGCTCTAAAGCTAGTTTTGATGACGTTTTAAGTTTTTGTTAGAATATGAGGTCATGGCAGATGGAATATAGCTTTTATGAAACATTCAGCTTCTGTCACTCAGGAGGGTCAAGGTTCAAACTATTCAGGTTTACATGGCAAGCAGTGAAACTTTGACTGCGTTCTGCTGCCCTCTAGAGGCAGATCCTGATAGTGGCTCTTCACAGCAATGTTTCCACATGAGTGATCCTTAGGCAGCTTCGTTTCATGATGTAGGTGGGCACGCCTTTTTTCCATCCATTTTTAATCATCTAAATATTATAAATATAATAATACGTTGAAATAATTATCTGTCTAAGCTTCCATTTTCGCTGCAGTCGGAATAGTGCAGACCTCAATGTCCGCTATTACCCGTCATGCGTCCTTTGTTACCTTGCTACTTATTATTGTTCTCTACTTGCATTTTGATTGTATTTGTATGAAAATTCAATAAAAACGTATTGCGTAAAAAAAAAAAAATATTGCCTGTGTAGAAAGATATCTTAAAGTATGAACTACTTTCCTTTTAGAACCTAGGTGCCAAACCTGTGTCCCTTTGGGTGGTGTTCTGCGCCCCCCCCCCCCCCCCCCCCCCCCCCCTCTCAGTCCTCCACTAACCTGAGAAAAGGCTTTGATGATATATATGAGGCACATAACCTTTGACGATGTAAAGGACACAAAATGTGCCTTACCACACTACAGTGCTCCCTAATGTCTTCTAGCTCGGCCTGCTGTCATTTTTTCATTATAAAATGCTGCTTATACAAGTCAGTATAGATTAAAAATGTTATGTGTGGCCCTTTAATGATGCTGAGGGCTCTCCTTATCCACTCAGTTGGGCACCACTGTTTTAGAAGAATCCTTCCCAAACCTTATTCTGGTTCAAAATCTAGTGTCCAAGAAATGTCTACCTAGGGAGGTTGTTTTGGTGTGTGGGGGGGGGGTGGTATATTGTTTTGTTCTTTAAAGCCTTCATGTTAATCTTGGTATTTGATTTAGAATTCACAACTTGAATCACAAAAATCTATTTATTTTTTGTCTTGCAGAAGTGGCAAAAACCTGCCAAGAGCGAGAGAATCTTGGCATGCTGGTATGGTCTCCTAACCAGAACCTGTCTGAAGCCAAATGTAAGTAAGAATGAACACTAAACATTAGAACAGTCCTATATTTTTCCCAAAACGCCTATTCCAGGACAGCACACCGAGAGATGGACCCCACCCCCAGTGGGAGGAAACACCAGAAACCAAACGTTTAAAGTCCAGCTCTCCACCGGCCACGTCAGTCTTTGGTGTTTCCTCCTCTGGAGAGGATCATCAGGAACCGGGTGGGTCCTATATTATATAGAGTCCATGACCGTACACTGGTCAGTGGGTGCATGATGGGCAGCAATTTACCGTATATATTTTTTACTGTACCAAGGAATGAAAGAATCTTCCTTCAATTCCTGGTCCTGAAATAAAACAGACTGAAGAATAATATGTTCAAAATAGAAGAAACCCGGCAGCTTCTAACCTCTTCATGTAGCAGAAAACCAAAAATGTTGGCTTTCAGTACAATTGTAGTTTTTACGTCTACCTAGTGCTTTGTTGGTGAATTGCTTTTGTTAAGTCCACATTAACAGTACAATTACCAATATGCTTATTGTAATACCAAGCATGTTTCAGAGCTGTGCGAACAATTACAATTCTGACTATACGTGTTCACATTGTGCTAGACTGACTTGTGCTATATATACAGTGCATCTGGAAAGTATTCACAGCACATCACTTTTCCCACATTTGGTTTCCTCAGAATTCTACACACAACACCCCATAAGGACAACAGGAAAAACAATTCTTTTTAATTTGCCAAAATCTCAAGTAAAGAAAATCGAATGTACACAAGTATTTGCAGCCTATGCGCAATACTTTTTGAGCTTCATGGCAAAGGCTGTGAATACTTATGTATATGTGCTTTCTCAATTTTTGTTATGTGTAGAATTCTGAGGGAAAAAATTTATTGAATACATTTTTGCAAATGTTAAAGTGACTACTTTCCGGATTCACTGTATATATTGACTGTCAGTTGAATATCGAGGGAACGCACGCAGGGTTATAGAGGCGACACTAATGTAATCCTTTCCAAAGGTCTGTGTGCATGACCCATCAATACAGATCAATCAAAATGTCTAATGTCGGATAGGTGTAGTGAAATTTTATTTTTATTTTAGTGAGATTTTATGCTCGAATTCCATCACTTTTGGGTGATTGAGGTAAAAAGAAATCAATTTAAAAATATAAATATCGAAAGTTTCTGCCCACCTGTAACAATTTGTTGTGAGTATTGCAATTTGCTAAATAGTACTTTTGACCAAAAGTGTAATCCAGTAGCTGCTGAAGTTTAATGTAAGGTATAGTATTGGACTACCATTCATGTATAGGCTTTCTTATCCTCATGACCATCATTATCTGCTGATCTTGAAAAATATTGCATGCACCAAAATAATCTTCCCGCTATGATGCTTCACAAACTGCTGGAAAACGTGTTATTGGACCTGGAGGACTTGTTATAGGAATCCCTTTACTAATGTATTCAAATGAAATGCTTCTATTGACTGAAATGTTTCTGGTTGTTTTTCAGTGGATGAATACATCTCTGTTGCAAAAGAGAAGCATGGCTATAACATGGAGCAGGTATTGGTGATTTTTTCCTATTGTTACTTTGCTATCTCATTGAGATTGAAAAAAAAGGGCAATGTACTAGTCTAGTCTGGTAAGTTAGCTTAGTAAAGCCTGCCATACACCCACCGGTGCAGACAGACCAGTTCCGATGATGTCATCACGCTGCATTCCTGAGCTGACTGCATCGGCGTGCACCCTTTGTGTGCCAGTTGTTACCTTCAATGAAGACGCTGGTCTTCATTGAAAGTAACAGCATCGGCCAGAGAACATCGGACATGTCCGTTCTCTGGCTGGCTGAGCTGTGGGATGACAGGGATCTGTCGCCCCATATGGGTGCCCCGATTGGCGGGCGATTTTGCTAATCGGTGTGTGTATGGCAGGCATTAGGAACACCATTGTTATCAAGCACTTCATGCTTGTAAGATAAGCGTTCCCTACCAAGCTATATTCAACTAGCCATACTCATGTCAACTTTTGCTCAGTTGATCTTTGTTTAAATCCCCCCCCCCATGCATGCATAGATTCACAAACGGGTGAAATTCGGCCGCGCATCAAAGCTGCCCAGGATGGGTCGCTCCAAACGGCGATCATCCCAAAAATGTACATGTCCGTTTTTCCTTTGGTCAATCGCCAGTACTTTGGCTGGTGACCAGGGTCCCCATTCAAAGTATTGTACGGGAATCGATGTGCACCACCAGTGAGCAGCAATTCCCTGTCAGATAGACTGAGGCTCTACCGCAGAATGATGACCCTCGCTCGACCAGATCTATGCGTCTATGGCCAGCTTTAGATAGACTTGTGTAATTCAAATATCATCTGTCATAATAATATCGATCCACCGTACTACCAACACACTGTGATGGATGTGAAACATTCGATTCCTTTACTAAGGCCAGTGCTCATGATCCATATTACCATCAGACATAAGGCCTGTTAAACACTTGTACGATCAACAAACTTTTAAAACTTTCTGATCACAGCTCTTCGTTTTATGCTTCGTTTCCATAATTTTTGGGGGGCCACTCAATTCACAAAGGAATCTTTTTTCATATCAACTCTAAGTGGTTTTTTTTGGCCCACTTTAGTGTATATTTATATTTATATCCTTCAGGTAGAAGGCGCACTTTAAGGTAACAAGCAACGATAACCAAATGTACAGTTTTTCTGCAGCAATAAGGGCTTGAGCCTACTGCAGAGCACAGGGTGTCATGGACACATTGGTATGACACACCACTCATGGATTGCAGGCAGATTGTCTGTGTTTTATTTGGATTGAAAAGCCGGGATGAATGGGACGTGTGGGCGCCATGGCACAGAATGTGGGTACACAGGTAGCCGCAGTGGACACGAGCCCTAAAAATAAATGAAGTCTGAAAAACAGATGCCAACATTTCCCAACTTTTGCTTATTAACCATCATAACAGGCCAGGAAGTTGTTTATTGCTTTCATTATGTAAACCTCAAAAAAAGTAAGACCTAAATACCAAATTAGACCTAATCTAAAACTCTGGATCAGTTCTTTGAAACGTTTTAAGGAAAACCAAGGTGTTGGTGAGTACAGCTCCCTGCACATAAGGCTGTGTCGACACTACGTCAATACCCCCCCCCCCCCCCCCCCCCCCCCCCCCCATGTTTGGCATGTGACAATTGCAGAGAAAGTCGTGTAGTGTAGATGGCCCCCTGCGATCCCCTAGGGGAAGTGATGTGCCAACGGGCAAACCGTATCCGCTATGGACATGTTAACACCACCCGCGGTTTCTGGGGCTGCCAACTGTACCCCCAGTCCATGTCTACTCTTCAGTGTTGGGCAGGTATCTCTATATTTCATGTATAACCAGTGATACAATGAATGTAAACCTTTTTATTTTGTGAAGCATCTTGAAACTTCTACCCCAGCTTAAACTATCACTTGCTTCCTTTGCAGGCACTTGGCATGCTCTTTTGGCACAAACATAACATGGAGAAATCACTGGCGGACTTGCCCAATTTCACCCCATTTCCCGATGAATGGACCGTGGAGGACAAAGTCTTGTTTGAACAAGCTTTTGGCTTTCATGGAAAAACCTTTCATAGGATCCAGCAGATGGTAAGTTCTGCGTGCTACTGGAACCTGCATGTGCGCTCTGTTCTAGGTCAGACCTGGCAATCGTTCACAAAACAGAAGTTTAAGTGTAATCCTCCTGGAAGTGTTTGCTTTTGGTTTTTGGTTTTTTTTTTTGTTCTTTATTGTAAAGCCTTCTGTAAGACTAGTAGTACTTGTATTACTCCTGTGCAGTTTTGCAGTGTTATGCATTTTTCTTTTCATGTACAATTTTTTTTCATCGATGACACCGGCAACATGGACAAAAAAAAATTCAAGCAGAGAACAGTGTACTCTGCTGCAATCACCTAAACAAAAGGCCCGGTAGGGGCTGACCGCTGTGAGTGGGGTGGTCATATCAAAACTGAATTAAAATTTTTTGATGATAATGTTGTCGCTCCTCATTACCGTTTCATTTGTTTTGGTTTTGTTATCGTTAGTTTGGTTGTGTTGTAAGGAAGACTTATACCGCCCTTTTTTTGTATGAATATAACACTGTATGTTACAGCTGATGCAGCTGTAATATAGAGGAAATGGGAGTTTGTCTATTTGCTCAGTCAGCATGATAAACTCAAGAGTGTCTTGACTAAAAATTGGGAAATGGGTCTTTTATTGGGCATTTTAGTCATGACCAAATAGTGTCTTTGGATCTGAATAGATCTTTACCATGTACTGGGTAGAACTCGGTCTCCATGCCAGGTATGTGCTGACTTTCTGAGCTCATGACAGTAAATTGATGGTGTTCCACCGTCTGACGTCCTCTAAATGATCCTGCTTTCCCCACAACTAAATCTTGTCCTCCTTATTTGTAGCTTCCTGATAAATCTATTGCAAGTCTAGTAAAGTTTTACTATTCCTGGAAAAAGACTCGCTCTAAGACCAGTGTGATGGATCGCCATGCTCGCAAGCAGAAGCGTGAACGAGAAGGAAGGTTAGTTCGAATGGAAAGATTGAGATACGGCAGCCGCAGGTTTTTTATATTTTTTTGCTATTCTGTCTGGGTACATTCTGTTTTGCTGTGGGAAGTGTCCTTTGTTAATTACTGCTCGAATAGACGAAAATCATGGAGGAAAATATCCATAACATAGTTCTGGTAACTGAGCTGGTGGCTGTCCATTACACGTTGTATTGACTGTAGTCTGATGCTGGCTTACACATTCTCTGGTTGTCTCAGACTCTAGAATTGGCCTAAATGTTTGTTTCTCTCAGAATTTGTTAGACAAATTTAGAATGCTGATAGAACATCTCTGTAATAATCTGACTACTGTCAACAGGCTGCCTTGAAAATGCTGAATAAATCCATAAATTTGGTTAAAAAAATGGTATGTTAAGAACAGCCATCCTCTTGTGTAGCCATGTGTATAAATTAGTTTCTCCTCACTCGCATTGAGTCCAGGCTGATAAATGAAATGGGCTCCCGTGTTTTGGCGTGCGAAAAACGTGGGCATTTGCCTATTCAATATGAACGAGTCTACTACTGTTTTAACCAAAACTTAGTGGTGTTTGGCCTTAGTCTATATTTCAGTGATGTTTCAGGGAACATGGGATATTTTACCAGAATACTTTTAAAATACATTTGTCCTCACAACAATTCCAACAATAATGAATTAACCACAGTAATGAATGAGAGCCAACCTTGTTGATTTTATGGAACAAACTCTGCCTCTGGTCATTCTTAACCTTCCTAGCGCACCGCCCGTATACGGGCGATCGAGGCAGTGTACAGTGTACACTGCCTGTCGTTTCCGGCTTCCCACCGGAGCTCTACTCGCAGCTGTGTGAGAGAAAGCCGGCGCTCCTCCATTAACATGGAGCGATGAAGACAATCGCTGCAGCTTTCCAGGGAGGGATATGGTCTCACCGAACGAACAGGGTTCGTCTCAACCGCTAGGGAGGTTAAACATTCCGGTTTGTGGGCAGTTCGGTTATGAGAACACTTAAAAAGTTCAGCTAAGCCACACTTGATACATGTCTAAGTTCTGTTCATAAGAGATTAAAGTTGGCCACACACACATCGTTTGATCCATCGTAGATTCATTTGACTTGTCCAATTTAAATATCAGCGGTCAGTCTAAGGTCTAATAGTACCATTGGATACAAATTGATTGAAATACTTGAGCAATCGGCTAAAATGTCTGATCACTGCTCAATCAATTGTATAGATTTTTGGTCAATCGATCCAGGCATGGAATCAATTTTTTAAGATTCAAACACAAGTTGAAACATGTATGTCAATCTTAACAGCATTTATGTATGGATAAAGGTATATTATTTTCGAGTATAAGACGCACCCAGTTTTTAGGGCAGGGAAACCAGAAAAAAAAAAGATTTAATATGTTTTCACATCAATTGAGTTAATGCAATGAATTCTATGAATGAAATATTCAATTCAGCCAGTAGGTGTCACTAGCAGCAGTACTCTCAGCACAGCGTTATACTTGACACTGATCGGAAGGAGAGGCCGGATCTACTACTCTCCTCTGCTCTCTGGCTGGCTGTTACTGTGTCCATGGGAGCTGCAGAGTGATTGAAGTTTCCACGGAGGGATAGATGGCAGTTCATCTATGCCTCTCTTCAATGCTTATGCCAGCAGGGCTCTCGGCTCTGCTGGCATAGACCATTATACAGTACAGATGGGAGAGCCAGACACCAGCCGGCATCTCTCAACTGACAGCTCCTCCAGCTCCCTGGCTAATCTCCGTGCTGGGAGAGCTGGGGGGGAAGCCAAGGTGCGACCACACACAGGGGGCGCGCATTTGGACCATAAGACGCAGGCACTTCCCCAATTTGGGGGGGGGGGGAGTGCGTCTTGTGGTAAATACGGTATATATCTATATCTTGTATATTGGTGCTAATGCATTAACAGTTGTTACATGTTATCCCTTTTTAGGGATGTGATTTATTTTAGTTTTTGCCAATCCAAGCAGGGACCTGTGCATTGGCTGCCTTTATATCTGTGAAATATCTTTCAGTATCTACTTGCTACTTCTTTAGGGGATGGAAAAATAAAACTGTCCTCTTATTCTTTTCAGTGGGGATGAAATGGAAGAACAAAATGGTAACAACCCAACGGATATGGAGGTTGACCCACAAAAGGAACCGAAGAAGGAAGTAATTGTACGTATTCCTACACTACAGTGCCATTTTCTTCATTTGTAATTCTCTGTAATGAGAGGATGTTTAACTTCTTTTCCATATTTTTTTCCATATTAAGAAGTATTAAGGGTTGATAATGGATAAGAGGCAGAGCCATGTTCAGCTTATAGAACTGTTGTGTCACTACTAACTAGCATGACATGACTAAAGTAGAATCTTTACCGGTCTTCTAGAAAGAAAAATTATCCTTTTAAACTGAAGTCTTTTACACTTATAACATTATCTGCTCATGGCCATATATTCTGTACTGTGCAGTCTCCTAAGAATGACACCGTCCCCCATGTGAAGAAAGAGAAGCACCCATCTCAAGCTAAAAACAGAGCCAAAAGGAACCCTCCAAAGGGGATTTTCCTGTCGCAGGAGGATGTGGGAGCCGTATCTGCCAATGCCAATGCTGCTAACACTATGCTGAAACAGCTGGATATGGAACTGGTCTCCATTAAGAGACAGGCAAGTGCAATTCCATCTGCTCTTTGCAAGGGTGAAGCCCTAGTACGAAGTATATACATAAACAAGTAATAATATTGCATATGTTTTTTTTTTTTAAACCTAAAGACATACAAAAGCTGATGGTCACACTAATAATTTTAGTCATTGGGAACAATCACTTTCATTCATTCCCAGTGTTCACTTACTAAACGAGCTTGTCAGTGAAGCAAAGGGCTTACCCCAAAGTAAGCTAGATTACAAGGCCTGTTGTACTAACCAGGAAAACATTGGAATTTGTCACAGTGATATGTGCCTCTCTCGGCATATTCTGCCTAGATCCTAGGTGCCCAACCTGCGGCCCTTTGGGCATTCCTTGGTGGCTCCTCTGGTTTTCCACTTGTGGCCCCCGAAACCTAACTGTTAATGCATAGGAACTCACCTGTCCTCGCCCAGGATCTTCTTCGGTAGGGATAAGAGGGACTCGCTCTGGCTGAGCACATGAAAGCCAATTAGCAACCCAGACAGCGCCTGAGCAAGTCCCTCGCCTCCGCTTCCTACTCCAAGAAAATCCTGTTCAATGAAGATGTGTGCCTATGCTCCCACTATTCCACCAACGAATGGGGATTATTGTATGTGGCATATAACCTCAGAATAGGGGCATATAACCTTTGAATCAAATGTTCTGTGCACCATAGATATAATCAAAGGCTTTGGTGATATCCATGAGGCACATAACCTTTGATGATATATATGATACAAAATGTGCATTACCATACTACAATGTTACCTAATGCTTGAAGTATAATTAAAAACAAGTTATGTTATTTAAAAATGAAAAATAATGTCTTCTAGCTATGCCTGCCATCATTAGAAAATGCTTATACAAGTCAGTATAGATGGAAATGTTATGTGCGGCCCTTTAGTAATGCCAAGGGCCGCACTTGTGGCTCTCCATATCAACTCAGTTGCCCACCACTGGCCTAGATCGTGTGATTTTAACAACTTTCTAAAAGAAAGCTCTGTGTGTTCAGTAATGTCATGGCACGCCTCTGGTGAGAACAGAAATATGGCTGCTGTCAAAAGCTGGCCATGTGTGTCTGCGTTGCAGCTTCAGATCTATATAGAGGCCAAAACAGTGCCATTCACTGCTGCCAAAAGAGAAGAGCTTTTAATAGAACTCTACAGCAATACCAAAACTTGAAAAACTTTTCACATTTTAATGGTATGGTTTTATGCCGATCAGCAGTCCAAACAAAAGGGAAGTATGCTGCACTAAGAGTTGATATATCAATCATATGTTATATATTAGATGCAACAAATATATTCCAGGGACTTGCCACTTGCCATCAAACCTGCAAAGTTAACCTCTTTGCCGTCACAACATATCGACTCCCTACCAAATTTTCTCAAGAGATTTCATGCCTTCACTCAATATACAGGTTTATCTGTAAACAAATTCCAATTGTCCACCTTGCACCTTCCATTGTATCTAATCTCTAAACAGTTTACCAGTTCCATTGGTCCACGGGTCTATCTGGGCATGAAGACTCCCACATATGAATGTTTATATGACAATAATTACAACCCTGGAGTTCTGGTCCCATCATCATGTAAAGAGAGAGTGTACTGCAGGAGAGTTCTCATTGTAGCATTGTCTCGTGCTTCAAGCTTAGTGAGAATTCTAGGTTTAGAAGGATGATACTTTTAGAAGCACTGCATCAATTTGTTTGATCACACATACATAGAAAATATATTCAATATAAAAATGTTACTTTGCATTCAGGGTCATGGGCTTTCTGAATTGGGCGTAAAAATAAGACCCTGCAAATTTTTTGGCTCCGGTCATTAAGCCATTTCTACAATTTTTTATTTACCGTAATTTTAAATATTCTTAGATTCAGAATATCAAACAGACAAACAGCGCGCTCAAGGAGACGCTACAGGGTGGAGTTGAGGAGTGCAGAGTCACTGAGGTAAGTGTTTACTTTTTTTGTGTGTATACATAGGCATTTTTGCTGTTTTATTAGGTATTACTAAAAGCAATCTGTTGCGATATGAAAATTAGTTGCCTTTATTTTTTTCTTCAATTTTTTTACTTTACTTGACAGGTTCCTCAAAAATGTAATGCTCGTTGGACAACAGAGGAACAGCTCCTTGCAGTTCAAGGTATGAATGCAATGTTTGTTCCAAAAGCTTTGGGTTGCAACTTCAGTGTGTGGCGATGTAGCTGTGATCTTTTGTCTGACCTTCTTCAAGCTGCTTTTGTGTTCTTCTCTGTGTATGGGGAGAGAAAGGGTTCCCATGCAAACAAAAGCTTAGGGCCACTGGCAGAGGGTTCTTATCCTCCCTAGCACTCAGCCCATACTGCGCTGTTTTTTACTGATGCAGATAGGGCCAGTCCCAGAACCAGTCTGTGGCTGGAAAAAGAATTGTTGCTGCTTTCAGCAGCACAGGAAAATTTTGACGATCCTAGTTCGGGCAAACAATGAATGAACTGGGTTTGTCTCAAATGTAGGGAGACTAAGCTATAGGAGTGACATGTTTAACATTCAGTGTAGCTGTACTGATGTGTTTGCTGCATCTTGGTATAGAATTTTGTTATGACGTAGTCTGCTGGCTTACATTTTCCTCAGAAGTCAGTCACAAATCTTTGAAAGCTAGGGTTAGATCAATCTGTGTATTCCTACACCAGGCTGATGTGAAAAAGACCATGTGGCCCTAGTTTTAGTGAACAGAGAAAGAAAACAATGTGTATAGAAATCGGTAAATATTTATTGCTATGTAGAGTTGCCTTCGTTATCTCAATAGTTTTACCACTAACAAGATAGAAAAACTGTGTTCCTTATAGATTGCACAAAACGGGTTTAAATTTGTTGCATTTGCACATATAACAATCCCAACCCCAATTACACAACACTTATATGATGATATATATTAGACAAAAAGTTTTCATGGATTAGTTTCATTTTATAAAGGGCATGAAGGAGGGGGGGGGGGGGGGGGGCGCTTGGGTCGACCCTTATAACCTGAATACCATGAAGATATAAAATAATGATGTGTGTAAGTATAAAGAGCTGTGTTATTGTTTCAATTTATTTTTGGAGACTGGACTTAACTTTTTATTATTTGCTACCTGCAATTTTGCAATTTGATATAAGACAACACTGAATGGGAGGACAGGCAGCAATTATCCATGCACATGATTTGACAAGAAAGATGGTGGAAGTGTTGATCTCCTCTCTCTGCTGATGTTATCCAATGTTCTGTCAGCACGCTGAGAGTGGAGAGAAGAGAACACTGTACAAAGCTTTACGAATGATAATGCAGCCATAAGATAATTGGCACTCAAAAAGTGTTTGTGATGATTCGCAATGACGAGAGAATGGTCAAGCTATATACAACCAGTGCTTGTTTGTTCTACAGAAAGGGTGAGCGGTCTGCACCCTTCTTTATCTCGTCATATAGCAAGAGGTAAAGAGCACATAGTTCATTCTTGCCAGTCTAATGTGTGTGTGTGTGTGTATATCCTGCAACTATCTATTGTAATTATCTAGCATGTGTACACAGCTTAAGTGCTGCTTGGCAGAGCTCTGTATATTTTAGAACCAAATGCTTTCAAACTATAAATCTATTGCAATGTAAAGCTAGCCATACATGGTTCAATTGACATCAAATCGATCATCAATTCGATTAAAGTT
>CM070043.1:22240828-22256149 GCA_036250615.1 Ptychadena robeensis | reverse complement strand
GCTTAAGAGCTTCTTTTTGTCTTTCATTCTTGCAATTGGTCGCTTGCCAGGAGAAGCTTTAATAAGAAAATCAGATTTTGTAATAATGTTTGTGTAAAACTGTCCAAAATATTGTCACTTATTCAGTACAATTTCCTGTTTTGCAGCAATCCGAAAATATGGCCGGGATTTTCAAGCAATTTCAGACGTCATAGGGAACAAATCTGTTGTCCAAGTGAAGAATTTTTTTGTGAATTACCGAAGACGCTTTAATATCGACCAGGTTTTACAGGAGTGGGAAGCGGAGCATGGGAAGCCGGAGGAAAATGGTGACTGCCTCGAGAAGCCTATAAAATTACCAGACGGTGCTCTAAAGATGTCCGATGAAGAGGACGAGGTAACTAGTTTTGTAGTATGTTGTCTTGAAATGAGTCTGGGAAACCGAAGCACCTTCATTATAATGGAAGTCTATTCAGCGAAACCGCGGAAATGCTGTGGCCATATAGAGAATTGCCGTCGCTTTCCAGGGGTTATATATCGGGTTTGTCTGATCCCCGCTCCAGTAGCGGTACAGACGACCCCAAACTGCGGACGAACTAGATTTGTCTCAAACGCTAGGAAGGTTAATATGCAAAATGCCTCTCTCCTCATAAAATATGTAGTTGTTGTAGGAAAGTTTGAGGTGACTTGTTAAAACTATTGCTTTAGAAATCAGTTAAACTGTTTTTACTGGATTGTTTGTTTTATTTTAACCTCCCTAGCGCACTGCCCATACCGTGCTGTTTTTAACAGCACGGTACGGGCAATCGCGGCAGTGTACACAGTACACTGCCTGCAATTCCCCCCCTCCCCCGCCTCTCTCCACACAGCCGGCATCATTAATGATGTCAGCTGTGTGGGCTGGAAAGCCGGAGCTCCTCCATTAACATGGAGGGCTATGGCACCGCCCACCCCCCGCCCCCTTCCGCGTCACTGTGACGCGATCGGTGACGCCGTGCAACCCCGGAAATGCTGCAGCTGGTAAGAGAATCGCCGTAGCTTTCCGGGGATATGCGGCATGCACAGAAACCCAGCTCATCCAGAGTTTGTTCTTCTCACAAACTCTGGACGAGCTGGGCTCGTCACAACCGCTAGGGAGGTTAAAAAGTATCTGCTTATAGTGCGTATTGTCCAGCAAGGTATACTCTCCAATCAGTTCTCTTTTGCTGCCTCTTTGTTTTATTTAACCTCCCTGGTGTTATGCCACTGTACGGGCAATCGGGGCGGATTACACTGTACACTTACACTGTACTCTGCCATGAGTCCCCTCCCTCCCCCCACCTCTCTACACAATTTGGGCGCTGTGGGCTGGGAAAAGTGGCGTCACCTCCATTAACATGGAGGTCTATGGTGCCTCCCCCTTCTATATCACTGAAGACTCGGGCCAGAAGGAATCCGTGAGCCTGCAGCGCTGCAGGTTTGATCAAACTATGACTGTACTTCGTTCAGGAAAAATGCCAGGAAGGTTAAGCTATCTTTGTTTTCGAACAGACCAAGGCTTTCTGAACTGAAGGGGCTTGTGGGCTCTTCTATGATACTCAAGACCTAAACATTGGGATCAAGGGATTTTTAATAATGCCAACCCCCCCTGGTTAAACCTGTGGATCAAACCTTCAGGGTGGATAGTATAGATTAGATGTACATAACTTCAGAATATATGTGCATTGAAGATGCTTGGCATTTCCCCTTTTAATTGTAATGGCTTCATTGTGGACATTTGTTTTTCCAGCAGGGCTCTCCCCTTGATATCAGATATTCTTCATGAGAAAACAAGAACTGCTAGTCTTGACGACTTCTTTTACCCAGAAGTTCAGGTATTACGAGGACTCAACCAGCTATGCTCATCATGCGTTGTGGACAAGCAGCTATTTACCAAAAAGGCACACAACTTCTGGCCCTTCTAACATATCTGCCTTAATCACCTACAGTCCCCCATCCCCAGAGATGGCTCTGCTCTCATTGCTGCAGATCACCATGTGAAGCCATCAGCAGGATCTTAAGTCGGGACAATCTTCCTCTTTGCCTTGTAAATAGAAACCCTGTTGTTGCGACAGTTCCGCCTGTCATGCTACTGTTTTTGCATGAAAACTTCTTTTCTATTGGATTTTTGGATGTTGAATAATTAGGTCAGCATTAATCCGAACTCTCCAACACAGGATATCCTGTAACCACCTTATCAGTGCATTTTCATTGAGAAAGTTTAGGCTGAAGTTTATCAAGTAAGTTGTGTTTTGTTTTTTTAACTAACTCATTTTCAAATTGGGACTTGCTGGTCTCCTAATTGCTGAGGGTCCTTGTCTGCATTTTTGTTCAATTTAGTTTCGGTTTTAAACTTTTAACCTTTTTTGTTTGTCCTTGCTGTTTATTTTTCTAGCGGTGTCTTCATTCTTTTGCACCATTCCTTTCTTCATTTTGTGAGCTTACTTTTAGAGAACCTTTTCTCTGTAGGGAGTGACTCCTGGGGCACGAAGAAAAGCGGAGCTAGTGACATATCCCAGGATAACAAAAAAAGTATGTCGATGAGCTTTGGAGAGGCTGCGCAGCACTACACTTGAGCTTGAGTACACATTTGGGGTCACTAAAGGTCCCCATACATGCAGCGATCCTCTCTCGATAGATGAGGGACTGCCTGCAGCAAGATGATATCATGCTGCAGCCGGTTGCTCAGAGGATCGGCAGGCACCCTTTGTGTGCTGTACATTAATTTGGGTGGGGATGTCCAGGAATTTACTGACATGTCGGATCACCGTGCGATCGTGGCCGATCTGTTCAGGTGGGCACACACGATTTCCGGCGGTCGATCAGCAAATCTGGCAGGAATCGGCCCGTGTCTGGCTACATTTACACTGTCTCCCAGACTGAGCTCTGTCTGCGAGCACCTGCAAGCTTGTGAAGGCACTCCAGGGGTCGTTTAGATAATGACCATGTGATCAGTCGAACACCGCATGTCACCTTCCATGGGCGGTTGCAGTAGTTGGTCATTTAGAATCAGAAGCAGTGGGTTTTTTTTTCTGCAATATTCATTTACATCATCTCTTGGGTCTGCTTTTAACTTCAGTCCTCCATTGTTATGTATAAACCTACATAGCGTTATATTTCTGTACATAGTTATTCTACTTATTTATTTTCCAATCAATGACCATTCTTTTAATTAGATAATCTTTTTTTCTTCATTCATGTGTATTACATATGTGCCTTTCCATTTTATATCTGGCTAACGAACGGTCAGTTTCACAGAAGTTTTGCATTGTGTAGGGTATATGTATCTATCCTATATGTATGCATCTCTTTCATAGTTCTAGTTATTTTAAAATGATATTTATTTGATGTTTATTTCTTGAAGGAAATTGTGATTGGAGCAGCTTCCTGTATGTTATAAAGTCAGGGTAAAATGAGTGCACCAATACATGTGCTTCACCATTAGGCATTATTGTGGACTCTATTGGATTTAGTTTGTTTTTTATTTGAGAAAGAATGGCCGCTTAGTAGAGGAAGCACTCTGCTACTTCCCAGCATTTTAGGATGTTTGGAATAAAGTGCCTGTTATATAAAATCCATTTTACAGCCCTTTCTGGTGAATAGTTACAGCACAAAGATGGAGATGCAAAGTGATGGTCTAAAAAGATCTCAGATCCGTTTACTATAAAAAGTATATTTACTTTCCTTTACTGAGCCAAACGTTCTTGATTGCGTCCTTCACTCCCCTCATTTCCAGCCACTGCAGATCTAACTGGGAGGGTTTTTAGCAGAGGCAGTGTTGCCAATGCATTGGGTGGGTCTAGGTCAGGGGTGGGCCACAGTGGGTTCCTAAATTTCACAGCCTGAAAGAGTCGCCCAGAATAGGTGCCCTAAATAATCATATCCCTGGTGTAATTTAAATGTGCCCACTCAAACCAACAATCAACGAAATGGGCCGCATATGGCCCATGGGGCCATGGTTTCTCCCCCCCCCCCCCCCCCCCCCCCCCCCCCCCCCCCCCCCCTCTGCACGATCTAGTTTCAGTGTGGTGCATGGAGGTATATCCTACGTGGGTGACAATGCTGCTCTGCATTTCTAACTTCAGAAGTAATATCGCTGGTGTCATCGTAGACCTGTGCGTGAGGTGAACAATTGAACCTTCTTCGCACTGTTTTTATTTATTCAGCCTTCTTGTTTTCAGTGGGAAAAGATGCTGAAAAGGGCACCTGCACCCAGACATTTTGCCATAGTGCAGTTGTACCTTTGTATTACAATAAAAAAAACTAGTTATTGGTTTGTGGAGGGGTCACTGACTTATTTATATTTAAAAAAAATAATCTATATATATATAAATATATATTCCCATTTATAGAGTTCTAGCGAACTAAAACTAACTTTGCATTTGATAGAAATGAGGGTCCACATAATTAATATATTAATCTTTTTTTAATATTTGTAAAAAATAAAATGATTAGCTATAAGAATGTTTTAAAGTCGTATATTTTAAGTTGGGCTAGGGCTCCACTGTCCGTTTAAACCCCCTGCGTTGAATGCAAGGGATTTTAACAGAGTGCACAAGCTGCTCAATGATGGCAATGGGGCTTTGACAGGGCGGTCTCCACACCCCGTCAGAGCCCCGAATCCGCTTTGAAATGGATGCAGCAAGCTAGGTCTTATGGGAAGGCAACAGAGGCTTGAGCGGACACCAGCGTACAGTGGAGCCTAAGCCGTAATGTTCAGAAATCTCACCTGATACACTAGTTTAGCCAACAAAGTTTGTTTGTAACAGCCAAACCCTAATTTAAAAAAAACTTAGTAGGCACCATACTCTCTATTCCTCACCCAAGGATATGTAACATAATCAATATTGGTGGGTTAGCTCACCGCCGTTCTCTTCAATCTGAAATAGTCAGCCTCAGTCTATATTTTATTACATTATATGTAAATACTGTATTTATTTTTCTCTCGTGGATAAGGTGCAAATATTTACCCAGATTGTTTACTCGATTTTAGATGTGCTTATAGGCGTAGTGCTATTAGACGGCAGCCATCTTGTTTTGGCTTGACAAGTCATGTGATATTGGAAGATATCGATCGCTGGAAGTAGCTAGACCTGAAGCTATTATTTTATCATCAGGCCTGAAGAAGTCTGGGGGCATTACAGATTTGGCTTCGTTAAACCTAAACATAGGTATCTTCATTGGACTGCTTGGGATTAATTGAAGACCCTAGCTGGGGGGTCATCTGAGCCTTTCTGTACTTCTAATTCCGAGCAGAACCAGTGGTCCCTAATGTTAGGCCCCCACTACACCTTCTCTTCAAATGAACAAGATGGCTCCATGCCGTGTTTTTTAGGCCATACATAGGTGTTTCTTTAAACCTATTTAGGGGACTCCAGTTGCCATAGGATTGATGCCGCGACGTCCTGCAATGCTTAAATAGTTATTAGTTTAATGATTATGAAAGAATATATATGTTCACTGTAGCCAGTTTGCTTTGGTGCTCAGGGAGGGCGGGAATTTCTTCCAAAGATCAGGGTATAAACCATTTTCGATCCACTGACACATTCTGCCTGGCTTGACACTATAACGTTTTCTTTTTTTTCTTTTAAGTCAACTAGGTCCTAAAATCTTATTCTGTCAGACACTTTCCGCATCAATGCAATCTCTATTGGATTTAAAGCACAATAAGCTTTGTGAGACGGGAGAGGAGCTTAAACCAGGGTATGTTATCATGTGGCCCTAGCTGTGCTTATCTCGCAGCAACAGCTGAAAAGCCAAAAGTCCCTTATAAAGCGTGTTCGCTTCCGCACGCAGCGCTAGCGTCTCACAATGCGCTCCCTCCGCTAGCTGTGTGGCGGTGACACTTTGACCCTGGCTTAGACTATGCATGTTGTATATTAGGGTGTTTACAATAATTTTTAGAATTTCTATCGGATTGTATGTTCCATTGCGTCAGAAGAAATTGTTGAATGCTTACAGTTTGCTGCAAGGTGCAGAACCTGCAATGCAAGTAGACGATTAGAAGTGTCAATTATGACACTGATAAAGGAGGGGGTAACAGTGTGTTTTCATAGATGTTTGTAAAATTGTTGTTTTATTTTTTTTATTGTGAAGAATGTCCATTGCTTAGTAATCCTGCTTAGACTTTTTTTTTTTTGATGATTTGTTAATATTTTACTGTAAAATATAGTGGGAGCTGGATTTTATTTGTGAACTCTTGCATAATTAAATATATTCTTTATATATGAGTGGTTGTGTGTTTATTTGTCCAAAGGGGGTTGTTGATGCCCAATCTAATGTACTATTGGAGTACATTTTTATTTATTGTTTTTATTTCCCGCCTCTCCCCATCAACACAGCGTATTGGAAGAAGGAGGAGGCGGGCAACTGGAGCTGGACAAAGGGGAGTCAAACCAGACCTCAAAGTACACCAATTTACATGCAGACTGAAACTGAGCCAATCAGGTGCTCTTGTGCTTGCCTGGCTCAACTACAGTGTGCATTCAAATGTTATTAAAACATTTAATCTTCAATAGTAATCTTTAACCTCCCTAGCGGCAGTTTTTATGGCACGAAAAGCCGCTGCCCGGGCACTATACTCCGCCGTGATTGCCGGCTCTCCTCCCGGCCCTCTACACACCACCGGCGGTGTGTGGTGAGAAAAGCGGGGCCAGAATGGCTATGTGTGCCTGCAGCTATGGAGAAATGCTGCAGGCTCACGGCTTTAGGCTCATGGCTTCGGGGGTAACGCTAAGGAGGTTAATAAACAGACTTGACAAGATGGAGCCAACTCCAGAATGATATTCGTAAACACGTGGGCATGTGTATTCATGTGTGCGCATGATATATACAACTGAATTGATATGGAGAGCCACAAGTGCGGCCCTCAGCATCACTAAAGGGCCACACATAACATATTTTCAATCTATACTGACTTGTATAAGCATTTTTAAGGTGGAAAAAAGGACCGCATGCGCAGCTAGAAGACCTGGCGTTTCCGTTCAGTCCCGTTTTCTGTACTAGAAGCGGTATAGAAAATGTAACCACCCCAGCCATCCACTGAGATTGGTACGTAGCTTTTTCCATTATTTACATTTTTATGTTGTAGGCCTGTAACTTACTGAAACCCAAACAAGGGTCTATCCTGACTATAATAAAGTTTGAAACACACAATTGTGTAAAAAAAAAATGCTAATTAAACTAAATAAACACAAAACTCAGCTGGAACAAGAATCAATCCCGGCAATGAGTTTGTTGATGGACCAGGACCACTTCTTACTGACCTCCATAGTGTTGCTGTGTTCATCGTTATATCTGATGAGATGGAAAAACTCCCACATTTGTAAAATTTTTCAATAAATATCAAAGTCTTTAATATTGGGCCCCTGGATATTGGAGTGTGACACCCCCCCCCCCCCCCCCCCCCCCCTCGAGTATTTGATTTTCACATCTCTGATCTAGAATATTCCATATCACCCTCCTGGTAATGTAGGGCTGATTCATATGTCCGTCTGGTGCTGAATTTGTGAGATATTTGCAAGGAACCTAAACATGGAATCCTCACCCAAATTGCTGGAGAATTAGAGAACGGTTGGGGGAACACTACAAAAAAAAAGAAAGTATTGCTCTGGCATGTGCAGTTTTTTCGTAGCTTAAATGAAATTCAAATTTAAGTGAGAATTCAACGTAACTCTTTTGACTTTATTCATTAACAAACTACAAGCGATACAGCAATACTTTCCTTTTCATAATATTTCTCCAACCCTTCTCTACTAGTGATGAGCGCCATTGGCAATATTCGAATTCGCCATATTTTGCGAATAATTCTACGAATATTCGATTCTATATTCGCAAATATACACAATCGCGCGTGCATTCACAATAATAATCGCCTTGTAAATTACCTTTTAAAATGAGCTATGTGCTATTTATTTTTGCAATACGAATATATATTCGCAATCCATGTCCATAAGCATCCCAATGCGAATATTCGAAATTGCGAATATCCGCCGTCATTCACGAAATTTGCGAATTCTCGAATAGCGGATATTCGCCAAATATATTTGAAATTAGAATATTCGAGCTCTGTATTCTCTATATCTCCAGAAATTGAAGGGATTATACCAGGCACGTAACTTAAATTTTCAAAAATGAAGTAAGGGGATGAAAAATTTCTAAAACATCCACAAGATGGCGCTGCTGCTGCATATGTTTATTTATTAATCAAATAAACTGTCTGGAACAGAAAGAAAAGAAGTTCCTGGGTTCCTATGCCCCATGTACAGTTAGGTCGGGGGCTGCAAGTTGAGGACCAGGAGGGGTGCTAAACAATGCCAAAAGGGCTGTGGGCTGAGCAACTGGGATATACACAGACGTGCCCATGTCCGATATAGAATTTAGAACCCCAGGTGAACTAAAGGCCTATTCACTTTGGACTAATGAGTTTAAATGTTGTTTAACTTATGGAATTAGAAAATTAAAGCACAAACATGTCATGTGTGGAGGATTTTTCAAGAAAACGAAAACCTTTATCTGTAATGCAATATTACTGAATGTACCATTTCTCTCCTTCCCTCGCTATAAAATACCAACGGTGGGAGAATACAAAAAGGTGAAGTCATCGTGTTTACCTTTGTGAGCCTATGAGGCTTCATTTCCCCATTAAATGCTATTCTCTGACCTCGAGTGGCCATACGCATTAACCCCCTGGACAAATGGTGTCTGCAGAGAATTCAATTTACCATATTTTTCAGATCATAAGACTCACTTTTTCACCCCCAAAATCTGTGCCTTCGTCTTATGGTCCGAATGTGCAATCCCTGGGCCACGGTTGGTCGCGCCTTGGCTTCCCGCCAGCTCTCTCGAGCTGTCAGATGAAAGATGCGGTGACCGATACATCCCTCATCTGATCTGTACTGCTTCTACCAGCAGAGCGCTGCATCAGAGAGTACATCAGCAGTACATCAGAGAGACGCACATGGAAGCTGTGGGCCAGCAGCTTTCATGTATGTTTGCTGTTGGCTACGATCACCATGCAGCGCACCTGGCAAGAAGGGAATTTGAAGCCCTTCTAAACTAAATATATAATTATCTATTAACATAATATGTAGAATAATAATAAAAAAGGGCTGAGGTTACTCCTTCCAATTATAAACTTTCAGCCGGGTTTATAATTTGACAAGCCACCCAAAACCAACAACGTTGTTTGCACGGGCCATAACACTAGTGAAAGTGCAAGGCTATAACAAACAGAAGGAAGCCCCGTCTTCTCTCACAGGAAGCGGCTGATCTCACAGGTAACTACCCTGTTTCCCCCAATATAAGACCTCCCCCGAAAGTAACACCTACCCTGAGAGACCTAGCTGCTATCCCCCGTGCTTCTAATATAAGCCCTTCCTTGACAATAAGACCTACAATGTCCCAGGGAAAGCTTCTATACCTAGAAAAGACATTTTGTCACCTCTTCTAAACCCAGGAATAAGCCCAAGTGCATTTTTCGCACCTAAAATGAATATAAGACAGTGTCTTATATTTGGGGGAAACAGGGTAATATGTATATCAGATTTTATGTGTTAAACTATTTATATTGGTTAACAACAAAAAGTTGTTGTTAGGCTTTTTTCGAATAAAGCTTTTTTTTTTATATTGGGGAAAAAAAAGTGCTAAGCTCATTTAAAACCATTCTCACGTCCGTGATGGTGACACAACTGACCTCTCTTGCACAACGTGTGCCAGGAAAAGCGGCATCAGCCAAGGTCACAACTGCATTATCTAACCTCCACCAAGAAGTACGGTCCACTGTAATGGGGGGGGGGGGGGGGGGGGGGGGTGATGAATAGTATATCATGACGCTTTGGAGCCAATTAGCTGAGTGCCCCAGCAAGTGATAGATTCCCATGGAGCCCTTCCAGTAATCTTCATTATTAGAGAAAGATTTCCTCTCGTCTGCTAGAAGGATAGGCCTAAACCAGCACAGGAAACGTCTCGTATGAAATGAAAGCAAATCTCATAGCAAAAGCAAATCCCTTCTTCGGGAGCTTTTTCCCAACTTTGATTATGGGTGAAGTTTGTTGCTTGTTGCCACGTGTGCATAGAAATGCTTCCATCACTGCGCAATGAGTTCACTTAAGCTGGGCATACACGGTTCAATTTTTCAGTCTGATCTACTTAAAAAAACGATTGTTTTAAAAGTGAGGGTTGTGGGAAGAAAAAAAAAAGTATTGCTCTGGCACATGTCGTTTTTGCATAAATGAAGGTCAAAGTAGAAGTCATACTTTCCAGATGGTTGACTTTTCTTCACTAGCAGACATTGCACGTTCAGGAGCTTTGCAATCCGCTCACAATCATCGCCAAAATTGCCGGCGATGTAGAGAAAACCAATTATTATTCTAGCATATTTCACATAAATGATGTTCTTAGTCCTGCCTAGGGTTCATGCCACACGAGTGGTCCAAGTAGAAGTTACTGCTAACCAGTATACAGGGTCGTGGGCACCCAAGTCTGATTAAAGTGCTTAGATGGAGAAGGCGAACCCTTGCTGCTGTATGTCAACAAAAACAATTCCTGTAGAACAAAAAAAAACTAAACACAAACTCAATGCTGTCCATAAAAAAGTGGCAGAACTTTTCACAGCTTGCCCATAGGGACCCCCATCCACATTTTAAACCGCATGAAATGGTACATATGCAGGGGTGCACATAACTTTTCATAGTGAGCTACTCAGATGAGTACCAGGAGATGGTGTTTGTTACTTACCCCATATGTAGGGTGCTTTTATAAGTGCATTCTTCCTCACTGTCTCTCTCACTGTCCTCAGCTTTATGTATGGTAGATTCTGATGGACCTCTCTGTTCTTGATCTCCAATTACCTGTCTCCATCCACAGGTCACCAGCTGGCTTTGGGTTAAATGTAACTCTTACAGTACAATACCATTGAACCCCCAGATCTCATACCTCAGTAGTGCAACCCTGAAATTTCATGGGTTAGTAACTAACCCCTGAGCATACCAGCAGTCCAAATGTCAACCTTTCATAGTCATATTCCAAATATGCTGAGCGCTGCAGATCTCCTGCCTTTCTGGAGTGATTCTCACTCGCTGACTCGTCGGCTGCCCCTGATAGCTGCGGCCCACATCTGGAATGATCTGATCTGGCTGGTCTGAATACTGGTGTTTTGGTTGAGCCCTTGAGCACGGCATGGTGCTCTTGCAACAGGGATGCCGGAAGGATGGCCAGACACTCCGAGTAATGTTGTGTTGGGAACTCTTGAGTCTGGGCATCTGTGTGGATGGTAATTTACCATGACTGCCTACATTAAAATGTTCATACCATGTACACCCCTTCAGGGCAAGGGGAGCTCGTCACTGATCATGCAGTCTCATCCAAGCATACAGAGTGAATAATAAGGATATATATATATAATAATAAGGAAGTATTGCGCGTATCCATTCGCAATGCGCACACATATGCGCGATGTATGCCGGTAAACAATGTTGAAGCATAATATTCGGATATTCGAATATTCTCGCTCATCACTACTAATTTGTGTGGGGAAAAATAGGTTTCTTCCACCACATCGCGTCCCTATAAAAGGAAGTGGCCAGTTGTTGGGAGGGTTGCTACTTAAGGAAAAATTTGCAACAAAGTCACTCAAAAAAAAAGTCACATCTACAAAAGAAAAACATTTATAGTGACGAGCATGTTGCTGTTCATTTTGCTTCCTAAAATGTTAAGGTAGCCACGGCGGTCGATCAGCGATCAATCGAGTCCTACCCACCCTGAACGATCGACCAAACAAAATCAGAATCAACTAAAAATCGGATCAGACATTGAACTGACATTTTTTTGGACGATTGTTTGGCAATCGAAGTACATTGGTGGACCCACAGCTCCCTATGCAGCAGCCTTTCCAATCGCTGGATTTTGTAGAATCCAGGGCTGTGGAGTCGGAGACATTTTTGGGTCCCTGGAGTCGGAGTCGGCAAAAAATGGACCGACTCCTACTAAATTTAAATGGGAATAAATTTTATTTATTTTTTATAAAAAAAAAAAATTACTTCAAATGTCGCAATTAACAAACAGTCATAATGAACATAATGACTTCTCTGCTATAAGAATAAATGCATGCAGCGCATAACATTACAGCGTCCACTGTGACCCTAGCCTAAAGGGGTCACAGTGGGGGCCGACAGACCAGCTCAGGTGAGCTCTAAAGTGCAGAGTGATGACGTCATCACGCTGCTCTCCAGAGCTGACAGCAAGACGCCGGTATTCATTGAGACTAACAGCATCGGCCAGAGATTATCGGACATGTCCGTTCTCTGGCTGGCCGAGCAGTGGGGCATCAGCAATCGGTCACTCCATGTGGGCTCCCCCGATCGGCATACACACACGCCCATTTGTCGGCAGCAAAATCGGCCGCCGCTCGGTGCGTGTATGGCAGCCTTAACTCTCGCTGATAAGGAAGTAAATGTTTGTTGCCGGACTAGAGACGCTTGTATAATGCTTGCCATACACATGCCGATAAGCGGCCGATTTTTCACCTGACCGACGGGTGTGCGCGCTTGCGCTGCCGGTCAGCGGAAAAATCGCCCACTAATTGGCATGTGCCCACATGGGGCGGCAGATCCCTGTCGCCCCACAGCTTGGCCGATTGAAGCCGATGGCATTAGCTTCAATGAAGACCGGCGTCTTCATTGAAGCTAATGGCCGGCACACAAAGGGTGCCGGCCGACTGAAGGGGCCCCATAATGCACCGGGGTGCAAACGTGATGACGTCATCACGTTTGAATCTCGGTGCATATCGGGACTGGTCTGTCTGCACACCATCGGGGTGTGTATGGCAGCCTTAAGTGAAGGGAATGGATCGCCAATAGTTCAGGACTGAACCGTAAAGCATTTGGAAAACCGCTGTCAATCAGCTGAGGCGACAAATACTTAGATTGTTAGCTTCAACTTAATTATGACTCTGGGATTCCAGGGAAATCATGAATCATGTTTGAAGTGCCCCTTCACCCTGCCTCTTCTTGGAGCCTTCCACTGCCCTATCTTCAGCAGAAGATCAAAACACTAAAGCTTGGCACACACGGGTAGATCTGTAACAAGATTTGTGTACAATCGCACGGTGATTGATTGTACTCTAATCTGTTTACAAACCTACCCGTGTGTGCCTTCCTTCGGGCGGGATCAATAGAGCCGGCTCGGAGGAACTTGATTGAACGGGGTTCCAACATGTTGAAAAGACCCCATTCAATCTCCAATACTTTGCATAGAGACATGAGTCTTCATGGAAAGTATTAAAACAGCTCCGGCTCTTTCCTCCTCCACAGCAGTCGGCTGTCAGTGTGAAGGGGGCGGAGCCAGCACTCCTCACTTGGAAGCTGTGTGAGACAGGCTGCTTCTCCCCAGCTTGTGGCATGTTGTAAATCACACACTGCAAGCTGGGGATAATGGGTCCCCATTGAACTGGAATTGATGTGCTCATGTGGTGCACATTGATTTCCATTCAATTGATCCCCGATCAATCACAGCGTGGTGCCTAGCTTAAGGAAAAAGCAGCAGCATCTTCTGCCTAACTCACTATCCTGCTTTAATTGGCCATTACAGTGTTGGTTTCCTGGCCAGTAGTTCTGTGGTTAATGTATGTCGCCTTCCTTTCCTTCAATGGATGGATACAATACATTAGCATATTTAATACAGAGGAGTCGCAGTCGAGGAGTCGGAGTCGGAAGAATCTGAAACTGAGGAGTCGGAGTCGGGGAATTTATCGACCGACTCCACAGCCCTGGTAGAATTGGCCATTTTGGAGATCGGCTCATGTCCAAATCAGCCACAAATTGGATTCCCAAAGTGTTCCATCGATTTCAAAACAATCATCGGGATGATCAGATCGGGAATCGATCGATGACAAATGAACCTGTGTAATGTCATCAGTAGCGTCGGCTGAGAAAATATCTCAGAGCACAGGGTTGGCTGAAACCCAGCGGTCGTAGGACAGATGGACACATGCTGTAACAATTTGCCTTATTGAACGTCTTGTTTGCATTGCTGCCGCAATAGTTACAGGAAATACATTTGTCGTTTCTGGATGATAGATTTCCTGTGAACGCTTTTACCATTGTGAAGACTTGATGAGCTTTGAAGTTGCTGACTCCATGTGTACCGCTACCTCTGTACCAGCGGCTGGCACCAGGGACTCTGCTCATAGCGCCCTCTAGTGTCTGAATTGGAAACCGATTTCTCCTTAATCCTCCAAGCATGTTGCCATGGGGATACTATTAATTTAGGATTTAGTTACTCTGTGTGCCATTTAATGTGCCTGACATGAATGAAAATATATGTTCTTCCCCAGAGGCCAGCAAGCACTTTACTTTATTTTTCAGGCTCGGTACGTTTTTAAAGTGATAATTCCCATTGAATTCTTTCAGGCCAGCACCTCTCTCACAGGCTACAATGTGAGGAATACAGGGAAACTTTCCTAAAGAAGGTGTGTACAGGTCATCTTATCCATCATATGTACACCTATCGATGAGCTGTACAGAGCAGTATGATGATGTCACCACGCTGCTCTCCATCGCTCACAGCATCGGCGGGTACTCTTTGTGTGCCGGCCATTAGTTTGGATGAGCACGCCGGTCTCCATTGAAATTAATGGCATCAGCCAGAGATTTACTGGCTGACCGAGCTCTAGGGCGACAGGGATGTGGGCGCGATTGGCAGCCAATTTTGCAGACGTGTGTGGGGACCCTTAGTCATCCTCTCTGTATAATGGGGGCAGCCATGCAAACATAATGTTGAATAACAAGACACAGCGGGTGTGATTGGCTGTTAATGATCTATGTGTGCTATATGCTAGTAGATATAAGCTGAACTCTGTGGAAAATGTATTAACCCTTTCAGCATACCCCCAACCTTCTGGGGGAATTCAATATCTGTTTAGGCGGGGGGTGAAGGAGATGAGATTTTCTGATCCCACACTCCCTCCTTCTCCTCTTTCATAGCCCTAGCTCCTAGTCAAGAAGCCTTGTGTGGTTGCTTTAAACGGCTGTCTTTGTATTGTAGAGGGAGGGCATCCATGACCCCCCCCATAGACATTAGCGCTAAAAGAGGGGGGCAACACAAGCTGAACCTTCAAGTAATGCGTAGAAGATGTCACCTGTGCATTTCTGGTGCAAATTGTATTTTAGTTTACGCTTTGCCAGAATGCATTTGTCTCTGTACACTCTCCTTAAAACCAATCTAGCAAAAGCTATATGTATAGCCCCCCATACGCCTTTACATCACTACAATTTCCTTTAGATCTACCAACAACTATGTAGTGCCGGGTCCTCCCTGATTGAATAC
>CM070043.1:22218652-22233544 GCA_036250615.1 Ptychadena robeensis | reverse complement strand
TTTTTTCATGAAACAAGTGTGCCTTTGCCCAAAAAAGGTTGAAAAACACTGGACTAGAGGTAACAAAAGCTGACCCATGGACCAAAAATGTCCTGCAGTGTAATTATATTTTTAAATAAATATCAAGGTTGGCCCATGCTATAGGGGGAGTATTTAGGATTTAGGACATGAGGTTATAGAGTTAAATACAATCCAGCATGACTAGAGACATAATAGAGCAGTATGAACTGATGCTGAGTCTGCCCTCAACACAACTAAAAAGCAGCTGAACTGTTCAGTTGACCATTGGGCCACCAAACAGTTTGCTTTTCACCCAGAGAAGTCCTATACAGGTCAAGCTCTTTACACCTTACATCTTACCATACCATTTCTGTGCAATCCACTTTTATTCCACCAAAACCATGTAATATGAGGACCTCTCTATATTAGATTGTAAGCCCGTCCGGGCAGGGTCCTCTATTCCTCCTGTGTCATTACCTGTACCTGTGTTATATTGTGTTGTATCTCCACTCTAATGTATTGTACAGTGCTGCGTAATATGCTGGCGCTATATAAATAAATGTTAATAATAATAATAACCTTCCAATCGCTATGTATTTGTAGTGGGGTGCCATGTAGTGCATCTACTCACACGACCAGATTCTTTAGAAGGATGTCTTCTGCTTAACACACTGACACGAATCTCAAACACCAATAAATGAAGGTCCACACAGCTGTGAGGGGGCTATGTACAGTTTACTGAAGCATAATGTACACATGTTCATGTTCACCACATGTTCACCAACTGGGGCATTGTTTTGCTGAGAATGAAGTAAAGTAGTCATTTCAGGAAATCACACTGGCACAGCAGAGGTTAACCTCACCCAGGAATCCTGCATCTGGGGACACGTCTGAGGGTATATGCAGGTCACCAAAAAAAAACTAAAATGTATAGTCTCTCAGAGGTTGGCTTAAGGCCTGTATCTGGGAACAAAACATTAGATACAAATAAGTGGAGGATCTGGAGAGCAGGAAAAAAGAGGTAAGCCCTCTGGAAAGTCCTAAAAACTGATAAACAACAGGTGCAGCAGGGACCGACACCAAATATATACATACAGTACAATATACATGTTAGAGTGCACAGGGTCATATATATACACATTAACTATATACACAGCTAGTGAATAAACCCTGTCACTACACTGTTTGGGGACAAAACCCAGTAATATATGGGAATTTATCATAATGCAATTAAAGGTACAATAGTACAATTTACTGGTCAGGCAGCATCCGGCACTACATAGTTGTTGGTAGGGCTAAAGAAAATTGTATGGAGTGATCTTAAGATGTGTGTGGGGCTTTACATTTAAAGACGATCTCCAGGTAAACTTTTTCTCAATACTTAAGGTAGCACAAGGCGAGTCTATCTCGATTTTCGCACGGCGGTCGATCGGCCGAAAAATGGGGTGCAAATCGAGCCATGTATGGCTACCTTAACTCACTGCTGGGTTAATTTTTTTTTTTTACGTCTAGGGGGTGAAAGCAATTTGAAAGTAATTATATCCTTCTCCCCCCTGCATCCTCCACTTGTAGCCCTTTCTGGCCTCTGTCTAAGGTAAGTGACAGAAGTACAAAAGTGTTTGACTTAACACTTTAAGAAAAAACAGAAAGAAATAAACCTTATAAAACTACTTTCAGCATTAAAAAAAGAACCTTAATCCCTCTTTGCTATAAAAGAAAAAAAACTGTACATACTTTAACCCTTTTTGCATCCTTTCCACCTAACTTTCCGATGTCCACAGCTACCACAGAGTGAGCTACCATTATTTCTGTCCTGAGACTGCCACCACCAACCACTATTAAAAATGCCTGGGTGTCATGCTGATCTTTTTGCTTTAATTTTTGAAATAAAAGGTTATTAATCGCCAGATGCCACTTTTAATTTTGATTGATAACCAAAGTCATTGCAACAAGAAGGAAACATAAAAACTATAGGAAACAGCAATAATATTAATAATAATAAATATGTTTCCAGACCACCCTGCTGTACCCCACCTGCTGCTGGCCGTAGTGATAAATTGTACATTTCTAAAACAGCCACAGAGAGGATGCTTGGCAGAATTACATCCTCCTGTCTTTTTTTTCCTTCTGGATTCCACCATTGCTTTGTGAAGATAGGGGGAGCCCTGACTCTACACTCCTCACTATCCTTTCAAGAAATTAATTTAAGAAATCAATACCCCTGTGCAGCTGTGGCACTGCCTCCCCCTCCCCTTCTGCAGCCCAGCAGGGCTATGTATGGGTGCTTTTCTGCCTTCTATAGGGCATGCATCTGCTGCAGATGTGGCTGCTGTGACCTCAGCACTGCGGTCAGCTCCATCCTCCATGCAGCCTGCAGATGACATGGTACCTTCTGCTGAGCAACTAGTATGTGACTGGTGCTTCCTACACCTACCTGATCAGCCAGATCACAGAGCACTGTGCCAGCATCATTTGCATCACCGCTGCCTTCATCTAAGACATTGCATTTGTGTTTATTTTTAATATTATTAATTGTTTGCCTCCTCCCCCTCCTGACAATGGAGCCAGGACATCTGGTGCTAGGTGCCAGCACTGAATTCAGCAAAGTGAGAAAAAGGTAGGTGTGCACTTGTGCAGAGGGGTACACACATCCATTGACCTTCCCCGATGCCTGTGTGTGTGTGAATGGCAGGTGGGTGGCACTAGAAGGAAATCAACTGCTTTGCATGGTCTTCACATTCCATCTTTGCCTACATGCATTCCTCACTGGTTTTGCTTGTAGCGTGCACCACTGTGTCTGCCTTTTTTTTTTGCTGCAGTTGGCAGTGCCCATGTTGGCACTGATGGATGCAGAGAGCAGATCTGGCACTGCCCCCTTAGCTACAGCTGCAGAGAGGGTTAATACAGTGTGTGCTAGGCTCACCTGCCCATCTCTTCCTTGGGCACTTTGGAGGGCACTTTTCGGGCTATCTGGCTAGTGTGGATTAGCAAGCAGGCTGGCACACCATGTACCCTTGACAAGAGAGTAAAACTATATTTATATTTTTTTAACTGACTGGTTACCCCTATTCAGAATGTGACTGCAATATATGTATGTATCAAAAAACAAAAAATGTTCCATTGCCCCCAAAGTGTTGAGATTTAGCATACACCCAGTTGGCTATAGAACCCAATTCAGAATTCTATAATTTGTCATATTTTTGTATGTGAGCCTTGTACCAGGATGCTGTGTCATGCAGAAAATTAAAATCATTCTATCACTATATATCATGAAAAACAATCTGATGTTATAATATATATAAAATGTATACACATGCGCTCATATTCCATCATTTATATTCCATCATTTTATCTCTCCCATCAACACAGGATGTCTCATTTGGCTACAGAATAACAATATATTCCAAATTCCAGACCACGAATATGTAATAATATTTCAATTTATATTTTTCTTTCTCTGATCTTTAATTGGTATATGTTTTCAAATATGCATTTTTTAAAAATATACGGGTCTAGATCAAATTTTTGGGGTTCTTTTATTGAACATTTACTTTTTTCCTTATAGCTGGGAAATGCAGAGATATGTGTTAGTTGGTATGGTGAAGTGGTGACAGATTCATAATATAGTTAATAAAAAAAGATGTTCTCTCTGTAAAACATTTTTTTATAATTAAAAAAAGGAAAAATACATTCTTTTCGTTGGCATAATGGGAAATGAGGATAACTGTCATATATTAATGAATTGAAACTAGTTGATTGAAATTTATTTTGCCAAGCAAGTCATTAGTGTCTTTGCTGATTAAATATCTGTCTGTTGGTGTGAAAAATAGAAGGGTTTTAGAATGTATTTGAGTGGTGCAGTTCTCCTGGTGACAGCTAGGGGTC
The DNA here is from genome assembly GCA_036250615.1 of Ptychadena robeensis. NCBI lineage: Eukaryota > Metazoa > Chordata > Amphibia > Anura > Ptychadenidae > Ptychadena > Ptychadena robeensis. Next base: position 22,229,659 of record CM070043.1, on the reverse strand, counting down.
GCTACTTTGTTGGTGGAAGTGGTCCTGCTCTGTAGTCTGATGCATAATCTGAGAGATTACATATTTCAGGCAGGTGCAGATGACTGCTTGAAAGCTGCATGTGGACTAAAAGACCCAGCATGCCTTACTGGCCTACAGCTCTTCATCAATATATGGGCAAATGGTGGCCTGTCAATTTAAAATAAAAGTGTAGTGTCATTCTGGCTAACAGTTACCTGTGCTATTATTTCAATTTGGTTATCTAGTGAGGGTGACATATTGCTTGCTTTTTCTGATATTTGCATTATTAAATTAGATTTGTAGAGATTAGAGATTTGTGAATTAACCAATAGGTGGTGCTGTACATATACCTTTAGATATTCAGACCATTGGATTGTATTCCTAAGTGTGACTCAGGGCAAATTTGAATTAGCAAAAGTGAGGTACCTGTACACGGAGCTCTACACGGGGTAGCTTACCTGTTCTGATCATGCGGCATCCTCGATGTTGGCAAGCGATCAGCTCTCTGTATCTACAACTTGGGTTGCCTATGTCTGTTGAAAAATACAGGCATAAGCATAGGCACTATATTATCCGATATTATTATCAATGACATCCCACAATGTGTGGGGGGCAAAGTGAATGAAAAATGTAAACAGATTCCATGGTTCGATTCATTTTTGCACCCAAATCCCGTCGTAGACCTCCAGGGACGTTAAACCACCCCCATCTCTAAAGGTTTGTAGACGGTTCCATTTAAATTACCTCTCCCCCCCCCCCCCCCCCCCCCCCCCACTCCTATATACAACTGTTCAGATAGAGGTTTGTAGATTGATCACTACATGATGCTCTATGTTTTATTTAGGTTTGTATATAGCCCAATACATTGTGCTGTGCATATCATTTAATTTATCGCCCATCCATACTCTGTACACCTATACATATAGAGCGGGGATTCTCACACATTTTTGCCTTGCAAGCAACTTTTAGAATGACCAAGTCACAATGTTAGAAAATGGTAAACATATATTTATTTACATATATATGCCAAGTGTAGTTGATATGTTACTGTAAATATGTATTGTTTACCTTTCATTACAGTATATGTATGGCACTACAATGCTGAATATTATTGGTCATTACTTTTTGAGTGTCAATAAAGATAAGAAAAATAATTAAAGCAGGGCTCCGGGATTTACTCCAGTTGTCTTTGAGATCTACAGTAGATCAGGATCCACCTGTTGGGCACCCCTGATATAGAGGTTTGTAGGTTGACTACTTGACTTCAATGTGTATTCCACTCAATCACCACCGTCCCGTCCATTTTGAAGCCCGCCCATGGTTTGCCTGCTATTTGGGCACTGTTATGGAGTGTTTAGGGCACTGTATTCACCATGTTGGCAGTATCATGCCCTATTAGTTTAAATGAACAAAACATGACCACAGAGGCAATGTTGTGAAGCGTCACTTCCTGGATTTGGAATGCGGAAGTGCCAGTACTCAGGTAAGTATAATGTTCCCCTCCCCCTATTTACCCACCCTGTTTCTCTCCCTTCTAACTTCTGGCCCCGCTTGTGGACATCAGTGATGTTGCTTGTTAGCAGCAGCTCTGATGCTTTCAGGGAACATGGCGACCCTTGTGAAATGGAATGGTCTCGACCCACTGGTTGAAAGTTGCTGCCATAGAAGAAAGCCAGGGGCGTAGTCCTTGCACCTACCAGTATTTATATAAGGGTCTGCAGATTGATCACTAGGTGGAACTCTGTATACTTGGGAAAAGATTATTCCTCTTTTTTTAACCTATTGTTATATCAGCATCACAGTGGGGGGATTGTTTTTAGTATGTTGGCCAACTTGCATTGCAAAGAGGAGCAGCAGAGCACCACAATGCAGGAGTTTGGTCCCAAGTATGAAAAAATTGGTCTGCCCCTAAAGACAAAATTACACACAACTAAATCAACTTTTTAAAATTAACACATATTGATAAGATGGCTGGATGGCTTGCGGCTGGAATACAGTAGCTGCTCTATTGCTGGATTGAATTAACACCACATGAAGTAGATCTCCCTCAACTGGACCCCTAGCTGCACCCCCTTCCCCCAGAATGCCTCCACGTCCCCCAGTTTGGGAAGCACTGAATTAGATCATATGCAACAGTGAAAGGGTCTCATTAGGTGTGTCTTGGGAAGGATTCCAGGATATTGGACGGTACCTGTAGGTTGATGAATGTTTTTAGTTTGATTACAGAATTCCGGAGTCAAGACTGTGAGGAAGTAACTAGGTGGGACTTCCCAATCCATCCAGGTACACACCAGGTTTTTTACCTGCTGGTGGTCAACAAAGTAGTGCCTCATCAAATGGAGCTGTCGGAGTTCCTCATCAGACTGGAGACAGTGTGCTGCTGGAGCAGAGGATGCCAGGGGGCACACGTGGAGTGTACAGGCCATACATCCCTCTAGACTTTCTGTTTAGACTTTTGTGTCAAAAAGCTGCCCCAGGATGAGGCCAGGGCCCCACTACAATTTACCATGTTCTAAAAATTGTGATGGGATACGCACACATGACGGGTACATGCTTATTCAAAATGAATTTACACAGAAGAACTAAACTATTCTCAGATCCACCACCTCCTAGCTACATTTTGCATGCATGGTGAGATTTAGATCATGGATTACCAGGTAAGGGTGTCACTATGATGCCTCATATCCAATAGTATCCTGAAACAAATTGCACAAGTTCCTCTTTGAAAGGCTAGGGCTCCACATGCGCTAAAATTTTACCGCACAAGCCACACATTGATGGCAATGGGGCTTTGACAATCAGAGCTGCGGATCCGTCGGTCTGAGCTTCCCTGACGTTGATGCAGCGATCTGCGCCCACAGGAATGCAACGGAGGCTTGCGCTGATCAATAGATCCCAGCGCATAATGGAGCCCTAGCCTAAGTGTCGAAGGTGCAGCAGAGCAATAACCAAGGCTGGAATTGTCTCAGGGCATGATGAATTCATTGAACTTGAGTCTACCAGACAGATTTCTTCCATCCATGAGCTCACATTTTACCTATTACAGAATGTTTTTGTAGAAAGGCAGGACTCACTGTTGGATTACTGTGTTTTGCCAGGAAGCTGATTCCTCGGTTTTCTATGGGGACATTTGGGATGAACCAGCAATGTGGCTATACCAGTGATGCCAAACCGGCATGGCAATTTAACCTGAACTACACATAAACATCATATACACACAGAAAACATGTAAATACACACTCTACTTTCCTATAAGATAGAATAGGAGAGGGTGTGAAATCAGAAGAAAAGGGAAGAGAACTGACAGCATTGCGTGCCCACACAGAAGGCTCCAGGTGCCACCTCCGGCGCGCGTGCCATAGGTTGGCAATCACTAGGCTACACAAATTTTCACATAAAAAAAATCTTTGTGTCCTCTTTCTTCTGAAGGACCTCCTGTTCACCTTTCCACTTGGCCTTAGATTGAGAAATCCCTCTTAGAGCACACCGGGATTAGAGAGTACTGAGTGTTATAGGATCATGACGTTCTGTTCCAAACTATAAGCTGGTGTGGTTTCACTGTGCCCTCCCAATGCTGGTTGGGCAGAAGGACCAGCTGGTATACTTGGTGGCAGAGGGCAATACCAGGTATGTAAAGGGGCATCTATTGCAACTAAGCCTAAAACTCAGAGATGGGGGACTCCAAATGTATTTTGGAAACTAGCTCCCTACATGAGAAACTAAAATCATTAAATTTTTACCCTAAAATTAGAATTTTAACAATTCAATTGTTTTTTTTATTTTAAGCAATTTTTTTCATATAATTAAAAATGGAAAGGGTTAACTTCAACAAATGCTGACGACACACTGACCTCGGAAATCTCAATACTTCGCTGCATCCAGCACTGAGGAAATGTTAAGTGTGCAGTATTGTATTTTGTGAAGATTGAGTATGAGCTCAAGATTAAATGCCATGCCGTGTAACTCCCTCAGATAAGCAAATATTTCCAGCTATCATTTGTTAGCCATAGCATAGGGCAGCCTTTTTCCTTAAGGCCCCCCTTGCCCAAAACAAGCCAGCCCCCCCCCCCCCCAACTTCTATATGCATACATGGATTAAATGGAAATTTACCTTTTTTATACCTCCAGCAATTGTGCGGATGATACCATGTTAAGGGGATTTGTGATTAGCTTGCAGAGTCAGAATGAATTCCATCTCTAGTAAAAATTAGTAAAACATCCACAAGATGGTGCTGCTGCATGTTTACATTTCACCAATGGAGAGTTGTTTCATTTCAGGTTATAGAAAGAAATTGGGGAGCATGGAGCTGAGCTTGCAGCCTCTCTCTGTTAGAGGCTGCAGGACACAGGGTGTCACCTCCCCCCACTGATGCTCATCACTTGTAATGTCTAGAGCCCCCTGATTGGGAACACTGGCATAGGGGACAGGTTCTCTTTAATAGTGGGGTCAGTCAGTAGTACAGTGTGTACCAAATAAGGTACCATGGCGCTCACAGATTACACACCCAGGTGATAGTGGCTTGTTACCAAGTACCAACATTTTTAACTGAAAGAAGCCCACCAGGTTGGGAACCACTGGCATAGGGAACAGGTTCTTTGAATATTGGGGTCACCAGTAGTGCAGTGTGTACCAAATATGTAAGGTACCATGGTGGTCATGGTGCGAATAGATGGCCAGGTGGTGCTAGTGGCTTGTTACCAAGTACGAACATTGTAACCTGTAACATGTCAGGGAAGAAGAGTTCATTCTGGGCTTCTGTAGATCTCTACATACCTTGACTGAGCATCACTTTGGTCTTTAGGTTGTTTTTGGCAGATATATATCATAGCAGACAAGTTTTATCTTGCACAGTGTAGAATTACTTCTTAATCATGTTTTGTCCTTTCATCGTTGAGTTCTTTCTGCAGAATAGAAGAGCCTGGTTTGCCAATTCATGACTATATCTTTATTGAAAATAATCAAACATTTAACAACAATCAGGGCTGAACCAGGTTGCCTTAACCAGACATAGTGATGACATCTTAATTAACTAAAATGGAGAGAAAGAGTAATGTCACCTCTATTGAACTCACATGTGTACAAGATAAGGAGATATGAGTCTTCTTTGCTCTGGGTTGGGCCACGAGTTCTAAAACCTGAGCTCTGGCCATGTGTCAATGCCGCCCAGGCGTCTATCCCCCACACTTGCCTATAGACAAGCACCCACTCTGCCTCGGGAGGCTTGTTGGGCCAAACCAGCAAGGGATGCTGTCTAAAGCTAGCCATACATGTTCCGATTCCATGGGCGATCGATCACCCATCCGATCGATTCCGGCGATGTCAGCGGGAATCGGAGGTCCGATCGATCGGCCAATTAAGTCCATCCGATCGCGCCATACCACCTTGGCCCACGGATTCCTGGACGATTCCGTGTCCGATCGCTTCCTTCACAAATGGCAACTCCCCCTGATGTGTGCAGAATCGGATCAGAAAGACCAACATGTTGGTTCTCTGTCGGATCCGATTCCGGGCCCCCGATCGATCGGACGTGATCGATTGGACAAGGTGGGCGTCACGCGATTCCGGGACAATCGATTGGCGTGCACGCGCCCGTAATCGATCGTCCCGGAATCCGTTGGGAATCGGACCTGTGTATGGGGACCTTAAAATTCCCCATACACCTTAAAACCTTACCATACAACTTTTGTACAATACACTTTTGTTCTACCAAAACCATGTAATATGAGGAGCTTTCTAATCCTTCCAATCACTATGTATTCTATCAGGGAGGACCCGGCACTACATAGTTGTTGGTAGATCTAAGGCTACATTCCCACAAAGGCGATCAGCCGTGGGGCTGAGGCAATTTGAATCACGTGGGTCAGGGAGATGTCCTCCCCCACCCCTCCACTTCCTGGTCGAAATCACTCAGCCGCGATTCTAATTGGGGGAGCCAGTGGCAGATTGCTTAGTGCTAGCAATCTCCCGCAGCGATTAGAATCACTAGTGTGGGAACATACCCTAATGGAAATTGTATGGAGTGATCTAAAGGTATATGGGGGGCTTTAGAACAATGGTTGACAAAGGACCAGAATCCCACAATTAAGGTTGGGTGGGTGCTAATGGCAACCACCATACTTCAAACACAGTACCACATGGGATGTGGCAGGAGCTGGATGGAGCTTCAGATGTCAGATCAGATGGTCATAATCAGATGGTCAGATCAGATAGTCATAATAGTTAACAATTACTCTGAATAATGTGAGAATCACTTCTCATTGGGAAAACAGTGACTGGGTGACTACAGATCACATGATCATGGTCCAGGAGCAACATGCCCTCCAGGAAGAGACACCTTGAAGTTCCTGATGAGCACTATTTTGGTCCTTCCCACAATTGTACTGTGGTTTCAGCGTAGTCACAGGATGGAGAGTCAGCTTTGTGTCTGGACTGTGAGCTCATGGGAGATTCCCACCGCCTAGTCCTCACCCTACTCAAAGGGTTCATTCATTGTGTAATAATCCTTGTTACATTGTATTTGTTTACTTTTATACATCTTTAGAATATATTTAGCTATATAGACTGCGCGTGAGAAATATCAATAGGATTTGGATGATGGCACAATTACAGACTGAGGGGCGTAGCTGGGAAGCTAGGTTTGGGTGACAACTATGCTTCTTCATAGATAAAGAATGGTGTTGTGTTACTGGAACCATAAAGGCTGAAAACAAGGAAAACGAATGCTGCCACCTCATCTAAGGACTCTGGCAGTAGTCTTTGTTTTATTTTTCTAATGCAGGGAATCAAACACATGAGCATGGCAGCAGCCATGGCATGCCGGGACAGGGGGACTGCGGTGCATGAGGGTGATGTCATCCTGGTCATTATCAATGGTTGAAGTGTGGGCATCGCAGTCAGAGGGGGTCACTCTGTCAGGGAGTTCTACATTATTATTCGAATATCACATATGTACTTACATATCATAAGACAGACCCAGGAGGCCCAGAAATGGGATACTTCCCCTTAACATTTTTTTTAAATAAAAAAATAATGAAAAAAACATAAAAATCAGGGCACAAACCTATGCTGCTATGTACTAAATCTCGCCCAAATAAAGTCTCTGGTGCCCCAGATGTGCCCATTTGCAGTTAGTCCTCTCTAACCTGGTGTGATGGATGTGGTAAAATCACACCAGGGAAGAGAGGGTTACTGCAAATGGGCACATCTGGGGCACCAGTGACATTATTTGGGTGATGTTTATTACATAGATGCACATTGAAAGCAGTATTTTTCATAGAAAACTGCTTTCGTGTAATTTACTGTTCAAATCTCCCGCCGCCTCCCCGATGTGACATCATCACGTCACTCGGAGGGGGGGGGGGGGGGGGGGGGGGGAGACGGAGCTGGCTGCCTGCATGTCACATCGGGCACACCAGGACAGCGCAAAACTGTGAGTATGCGCTCCTGGGGCCCCGATGTGTACTGGACGGCACCATCTCGTCCAGTGCTATAGTAGCAGTACTGGACGAGATGGTGCCGTCCCGACTGCTAGGGCGGTTAAAGAAAATATATAAACCTATGTTGGGGAGCCTCTGGTGATATTGTAACGGGTGCACCACCCTGTCTGTGTTGAGTGCACAAACACATACCAGGGTGAACCAAGGGTCAGTCTGGTGACTTTCAGCACCTCCCGTTGTCTGTCCCCTCTTCTGCAGACTGTTGCACCCGGCGTCCGATCATCGCTACACCTGTGTCTCAACGCAGGCCCTTGCACACATCCCTAATAAAGTCTATGTACATGCAGTCAGTCTTCAGCCTAGCCCTCAATCCACCCAGTGACCACTCCTCAGGGCTAGGGCACCCTGGGAGATGTCATCAGTTACATCTCTGCATATTCCCGGTCTTCCACCCTACGGATTGAAGGTGTCCGTTACCCACAGGGGCTAGGGTCCAGCACAACACTCCTGGCCACAACAGGTCACTTGCTCAGGCACCCAGGAAAAGACCCCTCCCATATGGACACTAGGCCTTATATAACCTGTCCCCTGGCAGGGCACTCCCATATGGCTTGTTCATGCTCACATCATCACAATATTAATGGCTTATTTATCACTGTATTTATTAACCCTCCACACACTGGGTTCTCCCATACTATACACAGGCCACTCTGATACAATATCACAGATCCTCTTTTTTTTTCTTCCATGATTGGAGTTACCAGTGAAGCAGATGGATAGGAATGACAGCCAGGCCACCAGCATTTCCATAGATTCCCAGGATGTCCATGGAGGTCTCTAGTCTTTAAGTTGCCCTGCAGTCACCTGTTGCGTGTTTATCTAAAGTTGGGAAAGGTCCTTCGAGGTCTCAGGATTATTATGATACAAAGGTCACTGCCATTATTTTTCCACTTATAACATTTACAGGATCCCTGCACTGCATGACTGGTGGGGGAGGGACAGACAGACACAGTGAAATTCTCATGGGCCCAATGTAAAGAATGCAGCACACTGGCATTATAAGCATTTGCATACACAGACATTAGAGTATCTGCCATTGAATGGGAGATTTAAGAGTTCTAAGGAGTCAGGGTGGCATGACATCTTCATGGACACCATCACCTGGCTCTCTGCTTGTTGGATTCCTGTGATGGAGTGAATCACAGCATGGGAATAGGTAGGTTGTCTCCTGTTTTCTACAGTTTAGTGAAGCCAAAGCTCAGAGTGGGCATGTAGGAAGCAGCACTCAGGTATGGACCATGTTACTAGGAGAGAGCAACACCTTTATTACTGAACAGGCTTCTCACTGTCCCTCATCAGGACTGCAGCCTCTTTTCTATGCAGTGCGCTTACCTCCTCTATAGACCCCTCTAGAGGGGCGGAGCCTGGAGACTTTACCTGAAATATGCAAACAAGGGCACCCATTGGCAGAATCCAGAGGTTGTCTTTTAAGTTGAGTAGATGTCTAGTCCAATTAAAAGGTTGTGACCCTGCTAATGCGTCTGTGTAGTCCTCCCTGTAAATAGAAATTCAAAAGAAGACATTCTCATGTGAAACCCAATCTGAATCTGAAGACGTGACCCTCCCCCCTACATGAACAATAAGCTTAACCTACACCCCAAAATTTTCTACAATGTGTTCCGGCTGCATTACTTTTCTTTTTTCAGTCTTCTTAATCATAGCAGACATACTTCCTGTGCCGGTGACAACGCGTTTCTCTGATGACTCTATACGGAGCCTGGGTTGTCACAGCGGCATAGACGTTTATAGTTTTGGCAGACGGCACCAGAGGGAACGCCCAACCATCCCACAGATACTGTTACAATATTAAATCCTCTGATTGATGGGTAATTCAGGGTGGCACATCACATGGCACTGCCAAAGGACATACCCTGCAGATGTTCATCGGAGAGGCAAAGCAGAGAGCTGCTTCAGTTCCAGAGAATGACTGCAGATGGGGGATTGTCCTGCACAGGAAGACTACAAGCAGGAGGTCTTCATCTACTCACCTAATCCTTTGTACCCAGCCTAGTCCTTTCCGGATGCTCCAGGCAGAGCGGGACACTGGGAGTCCTCCCTCTCCTTATAGAGCCATAGGACTTGCATTGTAGGGTGATGACATCATCAACCATTTGAAAAGCCAGATGATTGGGCCACCTACTACATTTATTGTGTAGGGGAACTGTTTTCTGTTTGTCCATCCAGTCCTTAGATTTGTATAGCTCTGCCACACAACACATTGTTGGTCCCTCCCCTAGTCTATGTTTAGACAGTGATAGAAGCAGTGGATGGATGAGCTGATCTCCTCCTACCACCATACTGCTTATTAGCACAAGCAATGCAACTGATTGGCTGATTGTGCTGCTTTTGTTGCTTCTAGGCTGAGCTCTGCTGTATCAATGGATTCAGGGGCTTACATTGCTTCAATACAACGTGTGTTTAGGGAATGACAATTGGTGGGAAAGGTTGAATAGGAAAAACCTCAGATTGTCCAGTATCATGTTTTATATCAAAGCGCTGGCAGGTCTATCACTGTATGGTAAGTGGCGGCATGTATTGAAATGGTGCCACTATTTGCCATTTTTTTGTTCGAGTGATCTGAGGATCCTCGGGGGCGGGTCTTTCATGTCCTGGGCTCACACAAAGTGGGGGTGAGTACACCATTCATCCCTGAGGATGAGCAGCTCTGAATTTCAGAGGGGGGGGTGAGCAATGACGTCACATTCGTATATATAACTTAATGTAATTACGTTCTTGGGTGTAGAGAGGAGTGGCTCCTAGATTGGTGATAAATATAGCATCATCATATGCTGTAGTGTTGTACAATGCAGTAGGCGGCATATTACAGATGGTATTTTCAGACAGTCTTGCTGGCTGGGATGGATATTTCCTTAAATAAGTAGGAGACAGTTCAATAGGGAAGCCGGGCTCTAATTACAGCATTTATCTGGCCCCGATTATTTATTTATTACACAACCTAAGAGGGCTGAAGGACTGGCGTCACCTGGCTGCGCCCCCGACATCGGACCAAAGGGAGACTGGGGATTATGGCGTCACCTCTCTGGATATTTGGTGACACCCGTATTCTTGTAAATACATTCACCCAACATGGGGGCTCTCAGATCTCATCAGACATCCTGGAATTACCCGTCTCTCAGGATATTCTCCTCCCACACGACAGTGACAACGAGCACTGCATTGTTGTCACCCGATCGCAGGAAGTGGCAGAAGGTGGACTTTACTGGCAGGATTAATATTTCTGGGACTTCTTCAGACAAAAATGGAAAAACAGCTGGACCTAGAACTGCCTAGGTAGGTGGTTAGTATTTAGGGGAGGGCAGGTTAGAGGTCAGTTATCACCGGCCTCTCCAGTGAAGTCCCCTCCAGCCAGGACTGTTTCAACCGCTATGCAAAGTATGATGGGGCATAGGGGCCCGGGACCTCAGAGGGACCCCGCATAGTGGCTTGGATAGCAACCCACACAACACATTTTTCAGCTAGTACCCCAACACGCCCCCCCCCCCACCTTTT
>CM070043.1:22200999-22218552 GCA_036250615.1 Ptychadena robeensis | reverse complement strand
CCCGCTCCCCAACTCCTGCACCTTACCATGCTTATACCCCAACTTTTACTCTCATTGAGGGGGTTTGGGGGTTCGATTGACCCTGGACACTAATGTGCCATCTTTTCACTACTTTTGCATGACTTGAACTTTGCTTTCCATAGAACAGCTGGTTATGTGTTCTGGGGGACACATGTCTCTGGTCCCTGTAGCTGGGTAGTGGGGTCATGTCTGGGTAGTGCCCAAGGCAGGGGTCAGTGAATTAACTGGCAATTCCATTTTAGTGGAGAGCTGACCTTGAGTGGATGCTAAGTCATGATCCAAATGCATCCTCCTTGGAGCCTACCGCTCCATTTGACCAGTCAAGTTGTTCTGGGCATCTCTAGGCGGGTAGCAGAAAACTATTGGATGATAGAGAGTCTTATTAACACATAATGTGTCCCCAGAGCCATATAAAATATTGCATGATATTCTGATTGCTGATATTGGGGTATGTGTTATTTATGGCTTCAGGTGGTCGGCCCGGGCGCAGAATTTGGGTATCGTAGGAATTTGCCAGTTGGGCAAGTGCTGTAGACCATTAACAGGTATAGATTGGGTCACACAGTGTAGTGACCTGTTCTGCATGACCACAGATTCGGTCCTGATGTTGGGTGTCCCTTAGCCCCTTGTTCCCACACAAGCCCAAAACACCAGCAGCCCTCAATGTTCTTGCTGTTGTTGGCACTATTGAATCCTGAACAGAACTTGGTGATCATGGATGTGCTCAGGCCTAATTTTCATTATTATTATTTGTGTACATAAGTCTGTGTTGCTAGCAAGGATATGGTTATAGGGTGTAAACATACCACCATCTAAGTTGTTGCATTCAAGTGCTCCAATCACTTCCATGGCCACTGGTTGGTAAAGTCATCCAGGCTGCTTTACAAACATTTGTGATTAAGGCCTGGTTTCCACTATAGCGATCTTCCGCAATTATAATACAATATAATCTAGAACGCAGGCCACTGCATTTTGGATCATGGCCATAGACATCGATTTTTAACCATTCATTCTCTATGGGGGCGATCAGTCAGGGAGCCACTAGATGTCACTTCCTGTCTGCAGGTGGCGCAGGGACCGCAGGAGTTTGCTAGCACCCACCTTCCAGTTGTGGCACTGGCAGATCATGGAAGTGGAAACATGCCCTAAAAGGGTCACGATCACAAACTTCCAGTGTGGTGCTCAGATACGTCTGTAATATGTCCATTCGTGACATTTACGGGGTGCCAGTCAGCTGTGGGGTTATAAAACCTGGAAGCAACTTGGAAAGACAGCAACTCGCCCATAAATTAAGTTGGCCCCACACCGGTCGGTTCCTGTGCGATCGATGAACAATTGTTTGCAATGTGCTGACGCAACTAATTGTAGAATAGAATAGATCACCTTTGGTAGTTGATCCCTGGCTGATACTTTGGATGTCGATTGTACAGGGATTTACCGACATGTCGGATTCCTGTTCGAATAACATCTTGGAGTAGGATCAATTGCTCTAGGTGCACTGCGTTCGATTAGCCACAAATTCGGATGATGAACGATCGTTCGGTAAATCGACCCTGTATGGCCAGCTTTATGCCATGTAAACTCACAGAAAGTGGTCAGCTCATACTGAGCAGCACAATATACAAAAGTCCCCAACTTTCTGCTGGGAGAAGACCAACAGACCTCCAAACTTCATATGGTCTTCAGATTAAATGTAAAATAGAGTGTTAAGAGCTTTATGGAATGGATTTCCATGGCTGAGCAGCTACATCCAAGTTGTACATCATCAAGTGCAATGCAGGTGCCAGTAGAATGGTACATGCTTTGCTGAATTGTTCTGCGTGTTGTTCCTCAGGGGTGGGGCTTGAGACCTTGGTTTGACTGATGGTTTCTCTGAATGCTTCAGGACACCAAGTCATTTTGAATTATTTCATGCCTTTCACATTCTGAGGACAGTTTTGGGATTTCTCCTTCCTGTTGCAAGGTCCATGTAGAAATTAATGAGGGGGATTGGTTTGGAGGAACTTGACAAACCTCATTCCCATAGAACACCAATAAATTCTAGCAGAGTGCTAGCCGAGCTACATGGACAGATTCCTGCCCCATTTTTTGTCTGATCGCCAAAAATCTGGTGCGCCCCTCTGGCGAGATTGACCAGGAATCTGCCGCATGTTGGATGACATGGTGGAAGGTTGTGCAGTTACTCTCCCTCCTAATTTCCCACACATCATCACCACAATAGTACATCATACTTGCCTGATCGTGCTGGAAATGATGTCACGGAGTGTCACTTTCAGTATTTGAAACACAGAAGTAACACTCGACACATTTCAAAGCGTCACTTCCAGGGTCATGGATCTAAAAAGGTTGAAAAGGTTTTTTTTTTTTTTTATTGGGATCTGGAATAGAATCTAGAGGCAATGGCTTGTTCATGTAAAGGTGGTGAGTAGTTCTACTGTAAGATATTTAACATACCTCAAAGGTGGCCACACCTAGATTACCTACAAACCTTAAAAGTTTCTATTAAAAGAAAAGAGGACCAATATGGCAGATGACATTGATCTATTTTTTTTTGTCCTCATAAGCTGGTGGCATACATGGTTAGATTTTAGCGACCAATCAACTTAAAAAGTTTACTTTGATTGAACTTAAATCGTACACTGCACACATGGTTTAATTGACGAAAATTTTTCTATAACGATCAAGACATCGAAAAGTGATCGGTCATGTTGGAAAATTTTCTTAGATTGTACAACGATCGAACTTAAATCTGGCTCTGCAAACGCAGCGAATGCATGTTGGACAATCTCACAAAACCCCTGAAAGTGTCCAAAAATTCTATACAAATTGCCTTGTAGTTAATATATTTAGTATGCAATGCTGGAGCGATATAGATAGGGCATTGTTATTGTCATCTACTGCTTTGTCCGGGTCTTCATCAGTGACTGTTGATATGGCTTTGTTTTTGGCGTGAGAAAACTGTTTATTAAACTGTTGGAAGGCAAACCATAGGTTGTTCATATGTTGTTGGCCAGTGATGTCCACCATTGAATACAATTTTAAACCAGGCATCCCAGACCTATTGAGGCAAGAGTGATCTTATGGAACCAGTAGGGTTCTGCTTAAGCAGCCTACCCACCAACATGCAGAAAAATGTAAATACTGATGTGTATGTGTGTGTTAGGGAGGTTTTTATGATACTATTGAATGGTACTTTCAAGGATATATAGATGAATTCTGAAGAGATTTATAGAAGGAGACCAAGATCTCTGGGCATGTACAAAACCATTTGACATGATATAAAGTCAGCTGTGGAATGTTCTTCTCATAGTTCCTCGCTGAGTGTACAGTTCCAGCACTGACGTCAAGGTATGTCATTCTCTAGCCGTTTCCAGAGTATGAGCACATGACTGTTGTGAAACCGTAGTACAATTCTTGTGTCATCTTTCCTAATGGTTGGGTGACATCGTATTGCTGCTGTGGGGGGTTGCCTTTCATGACTCACCGTGAATTTGTCTTCAGGATGTTAGGTTTTTTATCTCTGACTGGTTCTGAACTTCAGTTTGCATTCTTCTTTGTTTCACGTGTGAGTGTGGAAGCTTCTTTTTTAACTGCCGGACCTTGTGGCTCATGGACTGGATCTGTCTATACAAAGAGGCCTCTCATCTATATCCTTGAATGATCTAAACTTGCTTGGATATCTTTAGCTGAATGGATGACCAAAAGATGTCTACTTCTGTTCTTCATGTATATCAAATTTGACTTTGGGACTTTAGGGCACGTTAATTCTTACATCACTGTGCTTTTGATGCCCACCAATGTCCACCCCTCAAGGAGATTGTTTTATGAACTCACTACAAGGTTTGTGTTTTTTTTTACAAATTACTGACAAAGTTTTCGCATATCTGTATCTATACAAAACTTAATTCACAGAAATTATCTTATTTAGTTTAATTTATTCATCCATTATTCATCCTGTTGTAATATAGTTACTGATTCCACTATTATTACTTGATCTTGGAATGTACTACAGAACAAGGGCAGGTATACATTATATATTATATATATTTGTCTCTTTGATTTAATTGTAAACAAGATGACTGAAATGATCAAAATCAATGTCAAATGGCCAAAACACTAAATTTCAGTGGGGGTTGAATCATTTTGAACACAACTATACATATGTGTTATGTTGGTACCTGAACTAAGATGACTCTTTCTTTTAAAACGTGGTCACAGGGCTTTTAGTCTTGGCAGGATGGTGGCTTCGATGTTTTGCTTCCCTATATCACTGACATGGTGGTCAACAAGCTTTTCAGAAGTGTAAATTTTACAAGCTTCTTTACAATCACGCTGTGTATCGCTACAAATCTGCCTCGGTTTCCATACACTCCAGACGTCAGGCCAGCCCCATTTCCGGTACCTTAAATCCAAAGATCAACGCTAGTTCCTGCCTTTACTCCCTTCAGTTCAGCTCTAATTCCTGCACTCTACAACCTGATTAGACCGCTTAATCTACCTCCTGGTCCTGTTGGATTGTTTTTGCCAGCAGACAAAGAAAGCCCCATGTTGGCTCAGAGTTGCAAGTAAAGGCTAAGGCTGCCCTGTGGTTCTACACAGGGCACTAAAGTCAATGGGCTATGACACGGCTGTCCACATAGTCTGTCATAGCCCCTGATCTATTAGTCTGAACCTCTGTTGCGTTTATGTCGAGGTCGAGCACAGTGTCCACAACAACGCAATGGAGGCTTGACGTATGATGTGTCCATCGATTATAAACACTCAGACTGACGCATTGCCAACGTGCCCAGGCAAATTAGTTATACATCAGCTCATTGAACGGGTTATTATAACATAGCACAGATAATAACATGGCCCTAAAAGGAGCTAACGGGGGTAGTTGTGCTCATTGGATCCCTAGCCTATACCTTACACTGAGCTATACATTTTTTCTTTTCACTTATTCAGTCCATAGCCGTGGGCTTTCAAATGGACAAAAGCCACATGCAGCTTTGTATTCAAAATAATTATGTACAATCGTGTAGTGGAAGGAATGCCTGATTTCATAATCATCGGAGGGAATAGAGATGTTTTTGGGAAGTTTTCAAAAAGGTTGGCTGTGACTTTTTCAGGGTGCCGTATGTGTGAAGGGGCTTTCCAACAGGATATTTAAATAATCTGGAGTGCCAAAAAAAACACAGGAAATAACACACAATTTATTGCCTGGAAAACAATTGTCTCCGTACCATAAATATTCTTGTAGACCTTTAGATATTGTTTACTTAAGTGCTGTGCAACCTAACTGAACATATATGTACTAGAACAAGTCATCAGTTGGAGATCTTGTTTTGTATCTGTTCAAAATGACCATTTTCAGAGGCTTGAAGGCATTGCGGACGATAACCAATCCAAAATAATATAGAGATGGGATTGTGCAAAAACTTCCTTTTTTTTTGGTTCCACTCTTGAGACTACAAGTAGCCTATTTTTTATTATTGTTATTTCTGATCACTGTAAATAAGTCCTGTGATGGGTCACCGTTCTTGCTAACGGTGACCATAAAAAATCAAGAGCTCACTTTAGAACTTGCCAATGATCTGCCCACTCATGGGCTACTGCCAACTGGAGGGATTGACACAAATTTTCTTTGATATCATATGACTAAAATGGAAAGTGTTGTTTAGTTACAGCAAAACTCTGCCATTATTCATTTTTACCAGGGCTGAAGCAGTGGTACATTTCTTTTGTTTAGAAGCACCCCTTTTTAATAGAATACCAGTTGTTTGTAGAACACAACTTGTGCACCATATATATGCATATATATATATTTAAGCCAACCTGAATATAAGCAGAGGTACACAATTTTACCAAAAACCTGGAAAAACTGTATGACTCAAGTATTAAACCTAGGGTGGGAAAGGCAGCCGCTAAGGCCCAGGTGCCCAAGCTGCGGCCCTCTGGGTGTTCTTTGGCGGCCCCCCTCAGTCTTCCACTTGAGGCCCCTGAAACCTAACTATTAATGTATTGGGCATATGAACTCACATGTCTGCCGAATCGAAGGTTATGTGCCCCATAGATATAATCAATGGCTTTGAAGCACATAACCGTTGATGATATACATGACACAAAATGTGCATCACCATACTACAGTGTTCCCTAATACTTGAAGTATCATTTAAAACAAGTATTATTATTTAAAAAATTAAACATAATCTGGTCTTCTAGCTCTGCCTGCTGTCATTTTTGTTATTAAAAAATGCTTATACAAGTCAGTATAGATTGAAAATGTTATGTGCGGCCCTTTAGTGATGCCGAGGGCCGCACTTGTGGCCCTCTATAGCAACTCAGTTGCCCACCACTGCGCTAAGGCACAGAAACACCACAGCAAATATGTTTTGATGATTGAGAAATTTCAACTATCTTAATTTCCAATTAATTGCAAAGCCCATGAACAATATACCATCACCAAAATTACTGTAGAAAAGGGTTGTGGGAATGTTACAAATAAGAAGAAAGTATATCTCAAACATATTCCGTTTTTTAATACAGTAAGTTAGAAGAACAACCATGAAGGTAATGGTGAGAAGGGCCACTCACTGTCCTGTGGGGATTTTTCCCTAACTTTTGGGATTTGTGATGGACCGGGTCATGTGAGTACCTCTTGGTTCAGGAAGGCTTTAAGCCTGCCATACACCCACCGAGTGGGTGCCGACAATCGGTGTGTGTATGGCAGGCTTTACTGTACAATAAATCAAGTTCTAAGTAAAGTCGAAATTTGAACCACATTTTTGTGTGAGAGTCGTTGTTGCTACAACCCTTCCCTACATATCCAGCACATTTAGTAAGGATACCACTAAATATTTCACCTGAAAATAAGCCTGATCTTAAAATTTTGGATGCTGAAACATTTGGCCTATATTTGATCATATACTGTATTTTCCATTGATGTTAATCGACGCATCTGATCGGGAACAAAATGCTGTGGTCTCCTATGCCATAATTGCCAAAATAGGAGTCAAAGCCAGTGACCGACAGACAGAAAAGAAAGTTAGAAAAGGTGGTCAACAATGGCAGGAAAGGTCTTCTAGAGTTAGTGTTTGCAGACAGTTTCAAAGTTCTTCCCCTTTTATTTCCCATCTCTCAAATGGTATATAAAATGAGTGGTGGTGTGATCCACTGAATGTTGGGTATTTTTTTAGCATCCTTCATGGGTGCCATGGGTACTTCCTATTAGCTGTCTCATAACATTGGGAAGAAGCAAATGGACTACTTAAATTGACCGGTCATGACAATAGACATGTATTAGTAGTATAGGTAGGTCTTGTCGAGTGGTGCTTTCATTGACTTCTCAGGAACAACATGTTATAACAACACAGTGCGTACAAATTAGCCGTTCCATTAAAATCAGAATGCTATTTGTTCCATGTTGAATGATCTTTAATCTAAAATTCAAATCCTCCCTGTGATTTTATTCTATATATCCCCTATCAAGCCTCCAGCTGTTGAGCTCAATACCAGCTGTGTTTTCCATGAGTATCTTATACAATTAAAGTGTATGGAAACCTAAAGTCTACATGGGATACATATATATTATTAATGTATAATTTGTAGCATCTTTCTGGGAAATCCTGCCAGTGAGAAGCTGACAATGCTAAGCTGGCTGCATTACGATTAAGAGAAATCTTGTCAGTCTTCATCAGGGTTGGGTATGGCTGCTGCAAACCTGATAACTGGAAACATTTTTACAGAATACCCCCCTTCCCCCAGAAATCTGCAAGAAAACATCTACAGCTTGCTGGAGCTCAGGTGACAACTTTCTCATGCAGAATGTGCGATACAATGTCCCATTCTATTATAAATTTTGATTCTATAAATGTCTTTGTTAAATTTCTTCAGTTAACATGGTCGAAATGGTCGAAAACATGCGACACTTGAAAATGACAAATCTAGTTTGGCTTTACAGCAAATATTTACCGTGCATGCTAGTAGGCTTGGGAGAGTTGTGTTGCAATAATTATGCACTTGTGAAAGTATTAGGGGATTTTCCTTAAAGGGACTGCAGAGTAGAAGCCGGGCCGGTGACTTATGTACTAAATACAACGCTGACATTTAGAAGCAGGTCTGATAGGAAGCTTACATTTACTGCATGCCAGGGGTTTCAAGCTCAAACACAGAGTTGAACCAAAATTTCAAACTTGGACAGAGTTACCAGCCAACCTCGATAGTCTTTCCTGTTCATCAAATATAATGATGAAGCCTTTTCAGGTGGAAACAAACATATGTTTTGTTTTAAACTAATGAATCTGTAACAAGCAAACATAATTTCGCACATGTGAAATTGATTGTCAAATAAAGGACACATCTGAAACATTCCTTTCCTAAATTAAACATTTTTAAAGACCTTGAGGGGCAAATAATATTACACGGCAGGTAAGATTTGGGCCCATGGGCCGGATTTATTGTATGCGAAACTAAATGGGGGCTTTTTATGGCCAACGTTAGGATTTTAAAGAAGATCTAGGATTCCAACTCTTTAATTTAAACAAACTAATTAATTAAATAATACATTTTTTATATATATTGTACAGGACGGCTGGGATGGGTCCTGCCAGAGACGCATGTTTCCCCTACATTCAGGCTGTTATATCATTGAGTGGTTCATCCTGGAAGGAGTTTGAGATAGTATTGCTCAGCAACAGTTGGTTTAATTTAGGTTATGGGGTCCAAAAGTCTAGGAAGGATGAAAATGGGTGGGCCTTCCTATTCCCCCAGGAACACTCAAAGGGTTTAACACCTGTTTGTAGGTGAGTGGAGTGGGGTGTGTCTCCACAAAAGGATCAGAGACCACAGTGTCAGTTCTCCTGATGGAAGCATCCAAAGGTCACAATCCAAAGGAATGACGTTCGAGCAGGATTTACAGACATTGGTTGATCCTGCTGGAAGAAAGGCATCCACGGCTGAATTTGTTTATAGATTAGGGCACAATTGAGCGCAGTAAATGCTTGCGTTGCTCGGTTGTGCTCAAATCCAATAATTGGACACCTTTTAGAACTGGATCACTTAGCTTTTTAATGGCCTGTTGTCACCATGATAAATATATGGCCCGGGTCCCCTCTGTTTGTTCCCTGCAATGAGTGTGCATAATGCCAAGAGGAGTCTGAACATCCATCTGATCTCTGCAGTGTACCTCCGTATTTTCACTGAAATATGGCAGTTAAGTTAATTTTTTTATATTTTTTTTTTACCTTCCTCGCAGTATGATTTCTTTGTTGAAAGCATACAGGAAATTAAAAAAGATTACAATGTCTGCGCTGCTCACACCCAGCATCAATAATAAAGCTGGGCACATGAGGAACATCTATGGCTGATGGCCATTACAGGCTCTTGGTCTGGCCCCTCCGTCAAATGTTAGAACCCGTTGTCGCGATGAGTGAAAAAAGTTTGCCTGACCCTGTTATAGATCATTAAACGTGTTTATTGTTCTTTTGAAAGTTTATTCAGTTAAATTTAATTGCACCGTTTCATGTATGGTATTTTGAGATGAATATTTCTGTGTTTTTCTCACTCAATACTGTGAAGTTTCCATGGTGGAAGTGGTAGTTAAAGTGTCATTGTAGGCATCAGCTCTGTGACGTGCACTCTGTGTCCCTACGTTTTTAGAAATGGATTTCCTTAACCATTGTAACATATATGAATGAGGGAATTACATCTATGTAGTCATATGATTTTTAGCTTTTGTGTACACACAACTTCTTGGATAATAGGTTGTGGTTAGAGGGACAATATTCAAATAATGGAAATGTTTAATATGTGCAAGTCTATGTGTGCCTGGCACCTATGGCTGTAGATGTGATAGTGCCATTTGTTCGCTAAGCCCCCTCCCCCCTATTTATTTTTCCACATCATAGAGGAAGAGATATAGAACATTCAGCACAAGGTTGGTTATTGCAATCACATTCTTTATTTTAATAAAAACAAGTGATATGTACGTCTTCATTCCTCAGAACTTAGTCTGAATAACATGGGAAAGTTGATTTTCATTCTATTGGTGAATATGATGTAGTAATTGTCACAAAAACTGATGTAATCCAAAATGGATGACCTCCTGGATCTGTGAGCCTGATGGATTATTTGGCTAGAGGTTTACTGTTCTTCATACCTTGATGTTCCATTTCTAAACGTTGACTTTTTTGGTCATTGGTCCATCTGAATCTTGTAGACTTTTATTATGGCTGCCATTGTCATCAACACTTTATGTGTTTAACAGTCATTCTATGGTTTGGGATAGAGCGTGCTGGGGATCAAAATAGTAACTGGCTTGCTGTATCTCCTGGAGGTCACCGGGAAAATAAATTATCTGTGTTTTACTCACCAATGCCAGTGTCAAAACCTTGTTCCCATACACACCCACCCCTCCCTCATTGATATATGTTCCCTTTTTCCTCCTCCAGTATGCAAAGAAGCCTTTAGCAATAGCTTTAAGGTGGGTTTACACATGTCGTCGTTTTTATTCTTCAATCGACTGGCAATTAGATTTTTTGTTCGAAGTCATTGTCGTACATCGCTCGTTCATTTATCGAATGTAACGTTAGATTTTTTGTTCATCCATCACAATATCGAATGAAAATACATTCAAAATTACAACGACAGATAAAAATTTACCAACATAAATCGATGATATGCAGAGGAAATCGCCAACCACCATTAGGATAAAGCATAAAGGTGAGCAGGTTTGGTGGAATAATCTCACTGATTATCCTCATGCCATAGATAGCATGCCTAGAGGCAATCTTTATCAGTGGTATAGCAGCGGATGGCTAATGCTTGACAATATAATAATGCCAAGTATATGTGAACGAAGAGATCTGTCCCTTGGTATCATTTATGTGCATTTATTATTTATGTGCAATTGTATTTTTATTTTAATTTAATACATAGGAAACTTGTGCATTTAATGGTACTGGTTCAAAGAATGTCAGGCTAAATGGTCAGACACATTTCAGTTCACATAACCTGGCCTTGTATGCAAAAGTTTGGACACCCTAGGATAAGAGTCTGCTTGGCACCAGGAAAAGTTGTGAAATCTCTTTTTTATGCTTCCATACTGGAGTAGCATGCAAGGTGCCCTGAAATAGGTACCACCATAAATAATATCTAAATGCTTTGTCTATGCCTAAGAATGGCCTGGGCAATTGCTCAAGTGAGGGGAATTTCTTATTAGGTGCAGATGCCTTATGCTGTGCTGCATATAGCTTGTATAACGTGTCTCTGGGATGCAATTGGGGATGAACCCCCCTTAAAATGCATAGAGAAAAAATATGGTTCTGGAGTTGGGCTTTATGGTGGCCAAGGTCACTCCTTTCTACTTCTGGCTATCAATATCCAGAGAGCACTTTTTGCTTGACATTTGTCTTTACTATTTATATGTATTCCATTAGTGCCTTGTACTGAATATTGTGTTGTTAAAATAATGTCCCTTTAAACTATTGCCCAGCTGTGTCTTTTATAGGCGGGCTACAACTGTTCTAGGAGCATGGATGTTAAAGACTTGGGATCCCTGTAGAGCGGCAGTGGGCTCATTGACCCAAAGAGGGCAGTACAGCCTGGGCAATGGAAGCAGATTCACCATCAGATTATTTAACATTGACACTAATAGCTGTGGGCGGTTGAACCGATTGGTTACTTTTCTTTTGGTCTGTGCCAGGTTATTTGTCATGTTTGTGGTTGGTGTAATCCTTTCATGTATCTGACTACAATGAAATACTTCCCCCATCGCTGCTAAAAATGTAATTTGGTTGTCCTTTGCCAATACATTTTGTTATACATCTAAAATCTAAAAAGGCACTTGAGTACCTATAGAAATTACTAAACCATGAATGAATACGTACCGCTAGGTGCCTTGTGACTGTGATGTTTAAGACCTTCATAACCTGAGGTTTGTGATGACCAGTGGTGACCAGCTTTCTATTAATAGGCCAATTGTATCTCATGTATTGGCCAACAACTATGATATGTGACCCTGCTGACCATTAGTAAGGTCCATGAGAGGCCACATCCAGCAAGAGTGACACTGGACAATGATTGAAACCCCAGGATTTGGAGGAACAATTTGCAGAAAACCTCAAATTTGTATGGTGATGTCCATCTTCCACTTCGATATAAGAGTTTTAATTTTGCTTCTATTTTGTCTTCCCTGTTTTTTCATTTCTTCTTGATCAGTATTTTAATGACGTTTTCCATTAAAACCTTTTCATATTCCTCTTTCCTCTCACTCTGGTAGTAGAAAATTAAAGTGGATATATACTCAAAATCTAAAAAATACATATGTAAAATTATTTGCCGTTTTTTTTTTGAGTTGGCATGATCGTGGCATAGCACTCCACTATCCCCAAAAAATATGAGATATTCCATATTTATGTGCCAGGCTAACGCATATCTCCAACCACTCCACTCCACTGCATTATGGGACGTGCTGCGTAAGTACAAGTGTATTAGAAATGTCAGCACATTACAAGTGTGTGCAGCGGTGTGTTATGCATAATGGTAATGACAACAGCATAGTGGGCCCGATCCCATACACCTGAAGCAAATCCCATTCCTGGTTAGAGGACATGCAGCAGCATCTAGTCCTCTCCTCCTCAATTTGTTGGTTTACATAATTTTAGAAATAATAGAAAACCAATCCCACTACACGGAATGCCAAGCTTATGCATGATATCGCCTGTCTTCTTTAAAACACTCTGGGCTTTCGCAGTAAACAATCCTTCTGTTCTCCATCCGGTGAGGACGCACATTTTCCCCTTATCCTACAATGTGTTCCCTGCATCTGTATAATATTACAAGAGTATAGACATGGTAGAGAGTAACTAACCTGCTTTACCCGAGGCTTGTTGTGCTTATGGTTGTTATAGGAGATCATTCTGAGATTGGAGTGCGGAATGTGGTGGACCAGAAGTAACATTTAGGTCTAGGGCTGACTTGACCAAAATTTCATATCCCGATATAGCTCAATTTATATCCTGATAACGATACACATGACATCAATTAGTTGAATCAACAAAAACTAAACACGCACGTTTGACTGTGTTGGTCGATGATATGAAGTGCTCCCCAAAAGGAGCTGCATGGGGAGTGAAAATTTATCTCATGTACATTGTGCGATATACTCCACTCTATTACAAGTATGAAACTATATAGGCAATAATATATCTGCTGCGTTCTTAGTAGGAAGCGTCTTAGTAAGTAAGCATTATTTGATAGCAGGCTTTTTTAGTAGGAAGGATTGCAGCTAGGGGCTTGGATGTAGTCTCAGGGGTTAAGTTGTAACCCCCCAAAGTTTCAAGGTTTTACTATGTAGGGTTTCAAAGATCGGATAGCACTATTTGATAGTTGTACTTTTAGCGATCTATTTAGGCCTTTTCATTGAAGTTCTAAGGAGTTGAACTAATGACATTTCATTCAGGTGATCTTTAGTAGATCATTCGTTGGAGACATCCAACTATGTGGGGACCCCAGAGGTGGCAGAAGTAACTGAAGGAATTACAGCATCTGCCATGCCAAAGCCATGGGCTACCCTGAGAAGTAAAGTCTGAACAAATCTGTGCTTCCTTTTCACAACTAGTGGTCTTAAAATCTTGATCAAACTACAATAGCAACAATGAACTATGATGGCACTCCTTGATTAAGATATAAGCTGCAAAGCATCCAAAGTTGGTTGGGCAACTTTGTTTGCAAATATCCTCTCTGGGGACTAAAGCTAGCCACACATGGTACAATTTTAGCGTTCAATCAACGATTTTAGATGAAAAAAACGGTCGATTGAACGTTAATCGATGTACTGCCCACATAGTACAATCGACGTTCATTGTACGATTTTTGTAAAACCGTTGATTGAAAAGGAAGGAAGTAAGTGATCGGACAAGTTGGAAAATTTTGGTTGATTGATCAATGATCGAACTACATTTCAGAAAGTGTTTTGTTTGTTTCTATTCAATCATCTCGATGTGCGCTATTAACATATGACTACTTCCTGGGGAAAAAAAAAGTAAAAAAAAACATTAATCCAGTCGATGATTTAAGATTACTTCGATTTAATTTCAGTCGAAATTGTTCGATCATCGTGCTCCCCATGTAAGGAACTTCGATTAAATTACAATCTATGTTCGATTTTTTTTTTATCAAAGTACAAAATTTAATCGAACCTCGATTGAATGATAAATTGTATCATGTGTGGCTAGCTTTAAGGTTAACAAAACAATTATTTTAAGTCATTCGTTTGATAATCGATTGATTTTACCACCAAATAATATGATTAGTTCAAAACCAATCTAAGCCCTGTGTGCATGCTCCATAGTACCATCGGATACAAAGAATCAAAATACCTAGAAAATCTGAAACCACCCATAAAATCACATACTTTAACAATTGTTAACATTTTCCTAACAAGGCAAATTTAATGATCAATTTCTACAGGTAAAAGGAAATTAATTAAAAAAAAATCGACTAAAAAAGATATTTTTTGAAGACTCCTGAGAAGCCGGAAATTCAAGCTTGTCAGTTTATTACTGAGATGTTTCCCATTTTCCTTGACTTGACATCGTGCCGGTTATTGTTTAATGGAAAAAAAAAACACTAAAGTTTATGACTGAGCTGGGAAAAGCCCAGGTAGGAGTGGAGTCTGAGCACCGGCTATGTGACACAAAATGGGATTTTCACCGCACGTTGTAGATCTATATATTCCAAAAATGTGTACATCTTCTATGGGATGTTTTGGGGAACATCTCTTTAAACATCTCAAACATGCCCCCTTTCTAAGGTTCTTAAAAAAATGAAGGTTAAGGCTTGGGCGCTGTATCATCACATCAACCTTGGGGCTTGTCCCCACTTTGGCCGCTGATGGTTTTTTTTTTTTTACATGGAGAGTCAATGCAGCCGACCCCAATTAAAAATTGCGCCAACACAGGTTTTTTGACCGCGTCCATTCATGTCTATGGGCGGGAAACCTGCGCTTCGAGCCAACCGCCCAATTGGGGACAAGCCCATTTAAGTTAATGGAAGCAGCCAGCCGCCAAAGTCCCCAGCTGGGAGTTCCCAACCTCTGGTTCACAGCTGGTGGTGTGTGGATTCTATTCCCTTTTATTCACAAGGTTTAAGAGGTGGATATATTGATTTTGATCTCCAGCATCACCCCTACCTGTCACCCATCTTCGGGCTCAAACTCCCTCTGCCCTTCGATTAAGTTAATGAGCAATAGGTTTTATATTTTATTTTTTGCACCTAGTTTTGTGGCAATCACAGGGGGTGGCAAACTAAGATGGTGTGAAATGTTGTGGCAGTGACAGAGGCTACCCTGTGCTGTGGCTGTCGCAAACGGCACTCAGTGTTGTGGCAGTCGCAGAAGGTGGCCAGTGTCATGGCGGTCACAGGGGATGGCAAATTCAGATGGTGTCAAATGTTGTGACAGCCGCAGAAGCAGCCCAGTGTCGGGGCAGTCGCAGACATGCCTAGTGTTTCTGTGCTATCTTTCCAAATCTTGATACTACAGGAATCTGTCTGTATGTTTTTCATAACAATTAATAGTGTTCACAAAACCAAAAAATTAAAATATACTGGTCAGTAGATTGACTTCATCCACCGCACCCAAGTTACCTTGGAACAGTGGCCCCCCAACTCCAACAAATTTTCACGATGTCCTGTTCTGAGGTAATGTCTATTATCTCCTAAATTGCATGCACAATTGTGGGGCTTTGCAATTAACTCACAAAGTCAAAAAGTGACATTTTAAAAATGAAATTCCACCATCTCTAATATATATCTAGTATATAGTGTGTATACAGTGGATATGTAAAATGTCAGGTTCCTGTGCTGTACAATAACGAGACAAATCACTCAAATGAAAAACAAATTGAATTCTTTTAGTAGGAGGGAAGAAAAAATATTAAAATAATGTGGTTGCATAGGCGTGCACACTCTTAAACTAATATTTTGTTGATGCACCTTTTGATGTTATAACAGCACTCCGTTGTTTTGGGTATGAGTCCATCAGCATGGCACATTTTTACTTGGCAAGATTTGCTCACTCTTTGCAGAAACACACCAAAGTCTGTCAGATTGTGAGGGCATCGCCTGTGCACAGTCCTTTTCAGATCACCACACAGATTTTTAATCAGGTTAAGGTCTGGGCTCTGGCTGGGCCATGCCAAACAACAAGAAGTTGTATGCAGTGTGTTATGGACTTCAATCATCATCAGTAACATTCTCTCACTAAAGTCACTTTGTTCACAAGTCAGTGGAAGGGTTGTAGGTGGCTTTGGGGCACAAAGCCAATGTATCATATAGCTATTGTTAAAAAAAATTGGAATTTCACTTTCAATTTGATTAAAATAAAAGATAAAAAAACACTCTAATAATCCCCAGACTATTTGAAACTTTCCACAGAGGAAGTGCAGCTGGACTCTCTTAAGGTATTCCCCTTGTTATCACACAAAGAGCCGCATAGAGCTGAGGGATTGAAATCATACTTGGTGTCAGAGGAGCTGGCAGGGTGCTCAGCTGGGAAAATGACAGGGACACTGATGGCAAGGTAAGTGAAGTTGGTCTCCACAGGGCTGATAATGGTGTTTGAGCAAGTTATTTTTATTTTTTTAATTATATGCTGCCATCATATACTGTATTGAATATACGAAATATCTATTAGGTTGTGTCTTAGTGTTTATCCATCCAAAGATCTTTTGGAACTCCACAAGTGAGGCCCCTGTTGCTGTGTTCATGACTCCTCCTATTCCTGGCGGCCATTTTAGAACTTTAATTGGTGTTCATAATTCTTTTAATTTGGTTTAGCTGGTGGAATGAGACTTTGGGGTTTGCTGAGATGATGTTCTCTAACCTCAAGAAGAAAGATTGTATTATTGCTTACCAAATCTTAGATATGATAGGTGTTACGTCGTTTAGTATACCTGTTGTTCCTGTCGGTAAACTAAACTGATGTTTCAGTATTTTTGACTTGCTTCTCTGAACTGCCGAGCCTCCGGAATGTAATGGAGTGTAGCCGTTTGTAGCCTTGGCAGCTTAGAGTGACAACGTTTTCCAAACAAAAGTTTAGCCACTGAACGTTGTCATCTCAGGTCAAAAACTTCATTGCTGGTAAATCACAATGTGATGTTAAGTCAAGTCTTTTTTTTTGGGTGGTGAACTGACACAGGAGAGCTCCTTGACTGCCAGAAGCTGCATCAAGTATGGTTTGCTGTAAAAGCTGAACGGTGATTTTAATAGGGTAATGAGCGTGCAGAGAGGACAAATTACAAGGACACCCAGGAGTAAGGCACTTCATTAGATAGTGAGTGCAAAATCACAGCAGGGCACAGTACTTAACTTATTAATACCCATCTCAGGCTCACCAACCAGGAGGGGACAGTCCACTTGGGCCACTTAGATTGGTTGTGTTCCAGACAGCTTATTGTACAAACCTGAAGTTGGTGTATACATACACAATGTACCTCTTAAGCAGCCCATACACGGGTCAGATTTTCAATCAATCAACTTAAAACGATCAAT
>CM070043.1:22135822-22158872 GCA_036250615.1 Ptychadena robeensis | reverse complement strand
ATGTTGTTCATATTTTTTGACATGGTCATTTTATTATGTCTAATATGTTTTGTGACAATAAATAACACCAATAAAGCCACTATATTATCTTTTTTCTACTCTGCTCGAGATTCACTTTATAGTTACCCATTGGGCCACTACTCCAATCAAAGTCCCACGAGGGCATAGAAGTTAGTTGTTGGAGAAAGTATATTATGTTAATTTGTGTCTACTTCATTAACTATATACATGTGTTCTTTCTTTAATTTGCACAACCAGATAATGGCTTACTACCTATAAGTGATTATTTGGGAGTGTAGAGTCCCCCATACACCTTTAGATCACTCTATACAATTTCGTGTAGTAGTGTCGGGTCCTCCCTGATAGAATACATACATGCATAGATATGGGCTAGATCGATGGCTGATTCAAGTGCCATGCATGCTCACGGCCATCTATCAGGCCCATATCTAATGCGACCATCACTGTTTTCGAGCGGGATCAAGTCTCTCTTCCTTTTGTTAAATCTCCCCTAAATTGATACGGTTGATTGGAAAATCAAACGGGAAAACCGAAATATGTATAGGGGCCTTAAGTTGGTCTTGGTATGGGGTTTGGTGACCATCTATTGTAATAAAAAATGGGCCACACCCTTAAGAAATATGATATTATAAGGATCTAAATTTGGTCAACAAGGTAGATATCATATAATGAAAAAACTGATTGATAGGTTGATAGCCCAGTTATATTTTTATATCACGAACAAATAGAGAAGTAGCCAATTTCCTAAAAGAAATGAAAAATATCCCCTGAAATACAAATCTACAGACAGCAATACAATTCTCATGCTAGCATACATATCCATTAAGTCCATTACTATTATCATCACAATTTTTTTGCTCTATACACAACCACAAGGGATTTGGAATGAAATATTCACAATGAGCTTTAATTGCAGACTGTCAGCTTTAATTTGAGGGTATTTACATCCAAATCAGGTGAAAGGTGTAGGAATTACAACAGTTTGCATATTTGCCTACCACTTGTTCTGAGACCATGTAATACTTGCTTGCAACTCCTTTGCAGTCAATTACAGCCTGAAGTCTGGAACACATAGACATAACCAGACTGCTGGGTTTCATTCCTGGTGATGCTCTGCCAGGCACCTACGGCAACTGTCTCCAGTTCCTGCTGGTTATTAGGGAATTTTCACTTTAGTTTTGTCTTCTGCAAGTGAAGTGCATGCTCTTCAGGTCAGCACACTTGGCCATTGCATAACATTAGACTTATTCCCCTTCAAAATCTCTTTGGTTGCTTTTGCAGTATTCTTTGGGTGTCCATCTGCATTATGAAGCACCGTCCAATAAGTTCTGAAGCCTTTGGCTGAATATAAGAATCCGATAATATTGCTCAAAACAGTTCAGATATTCATCCTGCTGCTTTTGTCAGCAGTCACATCATCAATAAATACAAGAGAAGCAGTTCCATTGGCAGCCATACATGCCCACGCAAGGACACTACCACCACCATGCTTCACTGATGAGGTGGTATTCTTAGATTCATGCACACTTCTCTATACTCTTCTCTTCCCATCACTCTAGTACAAGTTGATCTTGGTCTCATTTGTCCATAGGACGTTGTTCCAGAACTGTGAAGGCTTTTTTAGATGTCGTTTGGCAAACTCTAACCTGGCCTTCCGTTTTTGAGGCTCATCAATGGTTTACATCTTGTGATGAACCCTCTGTATTTACTGAACTCTTAGCTAAAAGTTAGACTTTGTAAATTATCTAAAAAAATTACTTCTTTTGGACATTACAGAACATTAGAAATTTCCATTACTGGAAGGGTAGCATTTTGTCCCAATGTTTGTGATCTTGTTAAGTTTTAAGCCTTTATTTTACTGAAGACTTCTGCCTTCACTGAAGCAGGTGGTGCCTCGGGTACACCAATGTCCCTTGTTCATAATGGATTGGATGGAAAACAAGCAAGATGGCCACCACTTTTTTTTCATAAGTCTGGCACAAAGAGGGCAGGATGGATAAAGGCCAATTCTATGTTACCTGGTAACATACCTCATTGTCATAGGAGATAAGGATTCCCATCAGGTAGGGTAGTAGAGATGCATGTAGTAATTGGCATGATGTGCTATTGCACAGCACTGAAATATGCATAGATATGCTTCCCTAGTGCTTAAGATGTAGCTTTGCTGGTGCTTAAATTGATGTGTGCTAGATACTAATCACTGATGCCCAACTGCATGTACAAAATTATATATATCAGTTTGAAGTTATTCACTGATGGCTGCAGCACCCCCAATTTTTCCTATACCCCAGTGGTAGTATGTATTTTTGTCATGACTTGCATTGTACAGTCTACAGTATGTAGTCGCCCCTCTAAAGTATTGAGTAAAAAGTATTTTGGTTAGATGTCTACTCTCGACATGGATTAGAATGCCAGCAATGAGCTAGGGTTTTAATGATAGATGGATAGAGGCTGTTAATAAAAATGCTTCCATATTAATGGCCATGGTTTTAGTTCCAAAAAGTTAAAAAAGGTGTTACAGTCTGGTTTTAATTATATTTATATTTAGTTATATGATTGAGATACTGACGTTTTTCTCTGTAGAGGCATTGCAGAGGAATGTTTAGTAGTCACAACCTTGTGAAGCAAGAATGTCATTTTAGTGTTGGTATTGAAAATCAAATGCAGGCCATTTACTATTTGTCCTATGATTCCTAAGTTTTACTTTTCAAAACACTGGTATAAAAAATGTACTCCACTCCTCCATGATTGTAAGACATATTTCCATGATTGTTTACCTGAGAAAGGACCAGAATGGTTGGGCATGTGCTATCCAAACTATTCTCTTTTGGTGCCGATTTTCTGAGTGGTCAGTGGCCAGCATATGGGGGGGGGGCAGGTATAGTAGCCCTCTGTTGATTTACATCCTTCATCACAATCTTGGTAGGGCAGGGCAGGTATTTGAACATGCAAGTTCTCTGATGTTCGTTTCAGTTGGTTGAAGAATAGATGTGTATGACCAGCATGAGTAGTGGCCTTGATTTTGTACACCCATTTGGGTGAGCTTTACCTCTCTTTTATCTCCAGCATCAAATGCTAATTGTGAGATCCCAACTACCACACACACAGATTTAGTGTCATAGACCGTAACATACCTCATTATAAAAAAAAAAAATTTCATTTTGTTGGCTGTTTTCAGGACTAAAGGTAGCCGACAGCCTGCCATACATCACCGATCAGCGGCCAATTTTGCTGCCGACCGACGGGCGTGCGCCGATCAGGGGTGCCCACATGGGGGGACAGGGATCTGTCGCCCCACAGCTCGGCCGGCCAGAGAATGGACATGTCCGATATTCTCTGGCCGATGCCAGCCGATGCTGTTACTTTCAATGGAGACCTGCGTCTTCATTGAAGGTAACGGCCGGCACACAAATGCAGTCAGCTCTGGTGATGCTTCCCAGAGCTGATCTTAGCAGCTCTGTCGGCCCCCACTCGGTGAGTGTTTAGATGGGTTGATTGTTTTCTTTGACATCAATTTTATTTGGTCAATCGTTCCAGGTGGGCAGGAATTGATTGCTGATCGAACATTGCAGTCCATCAAACAGAAAAATCGACAGATGTGTATGGCTACCTTTACACAGGAAGTCCTTTCAGATATCTATAGAAATGAAGTAGTTGTGTTGCTCACAACAATCAGAAAAGTGTCATCTTCTAGTTGAGATTAGAGAAGGAAAGACATCTGAACTGCTCTAAGCAATAGGGTCAATGCTTTCTATGTCTTTCACATATGAAGCCAAAAATGTATTTTATGCAGTTTCCTAGGACTTCAATGTTTACAATTCATCAGAGATTTAACAGGCTAATGTCAGGAAGTGCAAGTTCACCTGATGACGTAGTGCAAGTCAAAATGACTACGTATGACCCCTTTGGTAGGTCACTGCCCCTATTATCTGCAGAGGGTGGACCTATCCAGGCCCCTCCTACATGTTTTCTTTGTACAGACTATGTACAGTGCAATGATGATGTTGCTGCTTCTTCAATAATGGGTGGAAATAAATGTGTTGTAGTATATACAGTATATATATATATATATATATATATATATATATATATATATATATATACATATATTCAATACAAATAATTGAGATATATATATATATATATATATATCTCAATTATTTGTATTGAATATATTTAGTTTGTTTTAGTGCCCAAAATTCGAGATGAAAATGTGACTTGCACTTAAGTCTGGTGGCCAGCATAGTTAATCTATTGGTGCGATTAAAGATTTAGGGATAGATATAAACAAACCCTAGTGATAAGATGACATTTTATTTTTGTAATGTTACTTATATTATATTTCCTATAACTTATTCTGTGAAGCATGGTAGTTCTTTTGTATGTATCTGATAAAATCTATACAAATACAGAGTTCTTTATATGAATACAGACATATCTATAACTTTATTTTGAAAATACTCATCTATTTTGTTATACTGGGACAGGTTTGGAAGCCTACACCCCTTTAGGATCCTAAAATGATTTTGCTCATTACACTGACCATGGAGAAGGACACTAATTTATGTGGTGGCCAGAACACCCTAAGGGCTACATTCATCCTAGATCAATGCACAGTGAGAAGAAAAAGCAGAGGTGTTTGGGTGTTCTTGAAAGTGGGCTTTACAATATATGTACAGTTAACCAATTTTATTTTTGATATTTAATAGTGGAGAAAAGTTAAATGCCTTTTAGTATATTCTTTTTGTTTTTTGTCTCATAGGACAGAACATCCTTCAGTTTCTGAAACCAAAACTTTAACTGAGAAAAAAGGGCATCACGCTCCTAGATACTAGTCAGTAGTAGGGATGACAAGTTCTCCCAGAAAAGGTTCCCCAATTGGATCAGATGGTACTACTTTAATTAACAGATTCTTTTTTAACATACAGAAGCAGAAACAAGACATGATTAAATGATCCTTGTCAATAAATCTCAGAAGTTAAACAGGATCAGATGGCAAAATTGATTGTGTGCAAGACAGTGTCTCTTGATGACCTCCGTCTAATGCAACAATGGATGACCTCTGTCTAATGTAACAATGGATCCTTACTAAACTAAACATTGGGCCTTACTAAAACATTTTATTTAAGCACGGGTCCTGCTAATTTTACTGTCAAGGCCACTAGTGTCTCATTAACCTTGGACAAGTCGCATGTACAGCCAATGCCTTGGGTCCAAGTGAACTGGTGACCCCGAGTGGACATTATTTGAGGGTTTTATAGATATTTTTTTTTCTGGCATGACATCATAGTTCCTGGCAGAGGGAAGTCTTCCAACTTGAATTTAATTTAAATATCCTGTGGCTAAATGTAGAAATCCAGAGGTACTTGGTGCAGTACATGTCAAAAGTTTGGTTTCACTAGGCCCTTCCATTATGCAGCACCATGAAAAATACTGTGTGGTAAATTTAAGCCTACAGAAACCAATGGCTTCCATGAAAAGCCTGTTGGATGTGTTTTGCACACAGGGCTACACATCATCTTTTAGTCCAAGTGGTCATCACATAAGTGTAAGAATCTATTTTAAAAGCTACTTATGAGCAATGTACTTCAGCACCTTAGCAACATATAAGGCCCAGTTAACCTTAAGGGCATGTGGCGTAAGCAGCAGAATACGATTTAGCACTGTAGCATGTCTTATGTACTATGGAAGTATAATGAACTTGACCAATCTTACCTCCATTTAGTCAAAAAGGTGGGAACTTTAAAGATATTTTGCTACCACAAAACCTTTACAGCTTCTTTGTGATGTCCTGTTCTTATTTCCTCTACACTCTTGGCAGTTGCCTCTTTATAATAACTCTGGTGTGTCACTTACAAAGCCTCTTGTGTGAATTTCTGTCATTTACAGGGATGTACGTGGGACATCAAAACAATCTTTATCCTCATTTATTGGTGTCTAAAGCAATGAGCAACTGATTCTTCCTCTGATAACTCCCATATTGGACTGTAAAGTAAACCGGTTGCCAAGGACAACAGCATAAGCCTTGGTAAATAAGGCCTGAAGTGTACTTTATGTGGTTCATGTTCCACATTGCATACAAGTCATTTGGTGCTCATTTTAGGTTTAAGCCAACATTTTGAAAAAGCTTAACAGTCAGCAAAAACATTGATAAACCAAAAGTAGTGGAGTCTGAAATAACAAAAACGTATGTGGATGCTTTGTGATGTGTGAGAGGGAGTCTTGTGTGTTCTCACTTTATGGGGAGGAAATCTCCCTTTTTCTTTGTGTTTTGTCTTTAACATTCGAGTCGGAAATATTCTGCTCACATATCAGTTGTTGCTGTATATGACTGTGTCTGAATTTAGTCCCTTATTACTTCAGGTTCCATGTAATTCAAACATTACATTATGTTAAATTAATTTCTAATATAATACTCTTCTCTAAAGTTGCATGTCATTTACTAATATATATATATATATAGAAAAAGAAACAATAATGCAAACACTGGATTGGCTGTATTCTCAGTGATGTCACTGATCTGTAGTGATTGCATTATCAGTGATGTCATTGATTGGTCATAGGCTGCATTACTAGTGAAAATAAAATTTTCTGACCATATAGCAATGTCACCAATATTAAATATTTCTTACAAATCTGGACATTTAAGTATTAATAGGAACGAGTCCAAACACAGTCATATATTACTTCATATCACTGCAGAACAATATTCTTGAAAAGAGCAGCATCAATTTTCATCCAATATGACTGATAGTAGCAGTACTGTTTCCTCTCTCTATGTGTTTAACAATATATATAGATTAATATATGAAGGTCGATAACCACTGTGGATGGCACGGAGGATGTCCCTTAGGTGCTGCAAAAAAGTGCACTGAGAAAAGAGAAGGTATTCCGCTGCTTTGCTGTGACATTCCACAGATTGTTTGAACAGAAATCATCAGAAAGGTTCCTGGTGGACTCCCAGTTATATCAGAGGATCCCATTATAAGGGTCAGACCAGCCAAAATAACTATTGGTGCTAAGTTGATTTTGATTGGAAATCTTCAGAGCACAAAACCGAGCATCCGTACATTGAATCATAAAATCCAGAATTTATTGAAAAAGTATCGACATCCAAAACATAAGTTAAAGACCATTATAAGGGGCTTATTCGCCGGGATTTACGAATAATTGATTTTGATTGGGTTGATAAAGAGCTGTGGTGCTGGGTGTTGGTTGGCTCTAGGTTTGTATTCAGACAATAGTCCATAGGATTCCATAAATTTTTGAAGCAGGTCCGATGAAGAACAGCTATAGAGCAGGTAATCCCAATCTATTATTTGAGAATGGTATTTCTAACCTTATGCCATTCACACAAGCTTAACCTCTTGGGGATTTCTGGACTTTTTCTCAATACCCTGGATTTGTAATCCTTATGGTATGTAGAATGTAGAGTATGCCCATCATGGCAATCCAAATGATAAAGCAGAACCTCTCTACCTCAGTAGGTAGGTCTTTAGTTATTAGTTCTACTAACTGGTCATCATCATCATGTGGTGAGAGCATCTGTGCCATGACAGCATAGTACATTTCCCAGCAGGAGCTCATACTCTTTTCTCAGTGATGGACTTTGTTGCATGGTGCTCTGGACTTAAGGGTCCATTCTCTTACAAAAAAAATACATTGTCTTAATGTGTGGGGGCAGTTAAGTCTTTGGAGAAGACTATAGTTGGTATACCTGTTTTTATAACCTCTATACATCTGTAAGGCTTGCTGTCTCGCAATGGTATTGTTTTATATATCCGATTGTAGCTGCTATAAACCGCAAACTGGACGCTTGCTCTTCTGAGCTGTATGTTGTTTTTTTTTTCTTAGCAAAGCCTTGAACAGAAGCCTTACTGGAGTATAATTCATGGCTCAGCAGCGTTCACGTCTTCAGTTAACAGCGAGTCCTATCTCTGGGAGCTTTGTGGTGCTTTGTGTTTTTTGTAAGTTGTTGTCTTGCCATGTCTTGTGTGTGCAGCCAATAAATAGACTTATTGTTTTTATAATCTGTGGTCCAATTTCTTCTTGTGTGATCAAGGATGGCTTTCAGCAAAGCGCCTCCAAAAAGGTACTTAATGCATACTGAGTGCGTCAAACCATAACCACTGCATTACTACTGTATGCCTCATGCAAAATGTCCTATACCAGAAGAATGTATATATTTGCTGATGAGATCCTGGCATGTGCACCTGTTAGAAATCCTGGGCATTTGGTACCACCTACGCACACAACTGCTTGTTCCGTCTTCACGCTGCTACTTTTCTTAAGGGTATCTCTGTTTCCATTTGGTTACAAAATGGTTAAACTCAATGTATAGTTAAGTATTCGGGGGGTTTAAAGCTAAACCCCTGAGCTGCACCCAGCCATTGGAAAACATGGCACCTTCCTGGGGGAAACAAGAAATGAAGAGGTGCCACTAAAAGACCTATGGCCAGAAACGTAGGTATGTTCATATGTAAATGTATGTTTATTTATGTATATGTGATTGTGTGTGTTTATTCATGTATATTTGATTGTATGAATGTACAGTATGCTTATGTATATTCTTATGCAGTAATGGCGAACCTTATAGATACAGAGTGCCCAAACTGTAACCCAAAACCCACTTATTTATCGCAAAGTGCAGAATTACACCCACACAAATCCTCTGGGTTATAACTCGAGGTTCAGTTATCGTTCATAGGGAATCAGTGCAGTTACAAGCTTCCTGTATCCTAGGCTGCTGTTGACAGAGTATAAAAGGCAAAGACCCAACTTGCTGTGTAAAGAAACTACAACTGCAAGCAGTTGCTACGCAGCATTCCCTGCTGCCTTTTCTAGCTGTTGTAGAACTACTACTTCTAACCTGTGAGAATTCTTCTGCCTTCTCTTCTCATTCACATGCATTACACACACTCTCTCTTACACATTACATACACACATATACACCTTTTTCTCTGCTTACTACTTGTCCCTCCCTGGGCTACTGATTGGCTAGCAGTGCTAGTGGAAGGTATGGGGTGCTGTGTGTGCAGAAGAGCGGGGAAGAAAACTGACAGCATTGAGAGCCAATGAGCTGCATTTCTTTCCTCCATCAGCCTCTGTGTTGGCTACTAGTAATGCCACAGAGAGGACTCCTAGTGCCACCTCTGGCACCCATGCCATAAGTTCGCCATCACTGTTTTGGTGTATGTTTAGGTATTTATTTCTAACAGTTTGTAAGTGTATACAAGTGTTGCGGTATACTTAATGCTGTGGCATTCAGTACCCTTAAAGAAACCTACAAGTTTAGATCCAGGTTTTCATCTGTGCTACTTACAGTAAAGCAGTAAAGGTGATTTAAAGTTATACAGGTTGCAATTTAAAACATCAAAACATGTTTTAAATTGCAACCTGTATAACTTTAATCTTCATTAAATTAAGAATTCTGAAACCACAGGGGCACCTCTCCAAGAGCCTCTTTCTACAGTGGGATTATTCCCTATCTCCAATATTACCCACCCGCATTAAAGGACCAGGCATCCACCCCCACTGGGGACCCACAGGCCAATTTGCGCGTGACCAAAATTTCATCGATACACACACTGTTTGGAGACAGTGTGCTTGACAATTTCTACAGATTTCTGGTAAAAACAGAAACTCATTTTGGGTCTGTATAATAGCAGCAAAAAAAGTAAGTCATAACGTCATCTTAATACTATATATATAGTTTTCTCTCTATGGCTGTTTTTTCCACTCCTCACCAGTTTTAACCCCTTAATTTTTAAATGTTTAAATTTTTTAAATTCTTTTCCTCAAAATACTGCAAAGAAAAACCCTAAACAGCTAATCCTGAACTACAGTAAAGGTGTTCTCTAATTTTTTGAGGAGGTTTGAGATACAGCCCCCTAGGTAGACCCATGACATTATAGCTTTGCTTTTGATAGGCTCAAAATCAATGTATTATATATTGTAGCTTACCACTTCTTAGATGTGGTTCCTTTTAAGGCCCCCACAGACAGGCCGATAGAGCAGGAGAGATCAGCTCTGAAATGCAGCTTGATGACGTCATCACGCTGCTCTCCAGAGATGACAGCATCGGCCGGCACTCTTTGTGTGCTGGCCGATAGCTTTAATGAAGATGCCGGTCTTCATTGAAGTTAATGGCATCGGCTAGAGAATATCGGACGTGTCCGTTCTCTGGCCGGCCGAGCTGTGGGGCGAAAGGGATCTGTCGCTCCATGTGGGCACCCCCAATTGGCGGCCAATTTCGCCGCCGACCAACGCTCGCAAGCGGCACGCCGGTGCGTGTATGGCTAGCATTATTTTAAATAACATATTTTTGGACCATTTTTGTCCCCATATATACACTATACACTTTTAAAAAAAATAAAGGAACACAAAAATAAGATGTCCTAGATCTGATGAAAAGATTTTTTAATATTCCTATTAAATACTCTGTTCATAATTGAATGTGCTGACACATGAAAATTATCAAAGTGATCAAAAATTGTTCATTGTTAGAATTTATCAACCCATGCGGTCTGATTTAAGTGTAACAAACACTACAGGCTGATCCAACTTTGATTTAATGTCTATCAAACAAGTCAAAGATGAGGCTCAGTAGTGTGTGTGGCCTGTTATGACCTCACATTCTTGAGGAGGTGGCGGATGGTCTCCTGAGGGATCACCTCCCATATCTGAACTAAAGCAAAGAAGGCTGCTACCTCCGCCTTTGTGCAAGAAGGAACAGAAGCCCTGGCAGAGCCCTGTAAAGTTACCTCCAGTGGGCCACAAATGTGCACGTGTCTGCTACAACGGTCAGAAACAGACCCCATGCAGGATGTTTGCCATTTGTCAGAAAAATTGGCAAATTCGCCACTGGTGCCCTGTGCTCTTCACAGATGAAAGCAAGTTCACACTGAGCACATGTGACAGAGTCTAAAGACGCCGTGGACAAAGTTCTGCTGCCTGCAACATCCTCCAGCATGACCGATTTGGCAGTGGGTCAGTAATTGTGCTGCCTCCAGCAGTTATATAGCTGTTTCATTGCTGTGTTTTCTATGCGTGTTAGTAGTTAGTTGTTAATGTTATGCTGCCATCTTTTGGTTATTGTCCGCTATTACACCTATATGTAATTTACATCATGATATGTGATGTTACTCCCTCCTTCCTCACTGTGAGTTTCCTGCCACCATTGGAGCAGACACACATCTGGGCTAGGAAGGAATACTCTTTTTGACCTCCTGAAGTAATTGTGCATTCATCACTGAACCCCATCTGTTGTACCTGTGGATGTTAATAAACTACATGAATGAAATGACTACTAAGGGTGAGTTCAGCTATCTGACAATGATTGTCTACAGTGATTGTCTCTGCTATGCAGGCCAGGCATGGAGGTCTCAGGAAGGGCAATCACTATACAGCTATTGGAGTCAGAATAGTAATGGTGTGGGGTGGCATTTCTTTGGGCCCTCCATGTGCTCGCCAAAGGTAGCCTGACTGCAAGACAATGCTAGACCTCATGTGGCTGGAGAGTGTCAGCAGTTCCTGCAAGACGAAGGCATTGCTGCTATGGACTGGCCCGCCAATTCCCCACATCTGGATCCAATTGAGCATATCTTGGACATCATGTCTCACTCCATCTACCAACGCCATGTTGCACCACAGACAGTCCAGGAGTTGGGGAGTGCTCCTGGACTGTCTGTCTTGGAGTTGGTGTGGGAGGAGATCAGGAGACCATCTGTCACCTGATCAGAAGCATGCCCAGGCTTTGTAGGGAGGTCATACAGACACGCAGAGGCCACACACACTACTGACCCTTATTTTGACTTGTTGTAAGAACATTGCATCACAGTTGGGTCAGCGTGTAGTGTTTTTTTCTACTTTAATTTTAAGTGTGACTCCAAATCCAGACCTCCATGGGTTGATACATTTGATTTCCATTGATAATTTTTTGTGAGGTTATTGTCTTAACAATAAACTATGTAAAGAACAAAGTATTTAATAAGAATATTTCATTCATTCAGATCTAGGATGTCTTACTTTAGTAGTTGTCACACTGGTAGGACTACAAACATGTGTTCTCTGTTACATGTCGGTCTGATGGGGTCAGTAATTTTTGACATGGAAAGTACTAAGGCTGGTAAGTCGTACGATTTGTGAATGATCGATGGTAGCGTTCGATTGTTGACAAATCGATGCATGTTTAAAGTGTTCAATTGTCCAAAATGTCATAAAAGTGGACATGTCAGTTTTTTTTTTTTTAATCGAAGGATGTTATTGGAGACCTTAAGATCTGCCCTTTCGATCGACCCATAAAGGCCTCATACCACGTCCATCATTTCCGAGCCCACCTTTTTGTGTAGCTGATCTTTAATTATGTCACCAATCGATCAGGTGCATAAATCAACGATGATCACGAAAATGGTGCACTTTTCGATCAATGTACAACTTATGATCAAAACTCAATCGCATATGTGATCGATCTCTAAGAAATCTACATGTCTATGGCAAGCTTAAGGCTTGCTTACCCTGATGTAAGTCATGAGCATCTGAGGCTGAGTCAGACATGGCAGATCTCCCAAAATCACTGCAAATATTCCTCGCCAGACTGCCTACCAAATGAGATATAGACGACATGATCACCAGGGTGGAAATTGCTCACAGACAGGAGATGGCAGAGCT
This sequence comes from Ptychadena robeensis, assembly GCA_036250615.1. Classification (NCBI taxonomy): domain Eukaryota; kingdom Metazoa; phylum Chordata; class Amphibia; order Anura; family Ptychadenidae; genus Ptychadena; species Ptychadena robeensis. The sequence continues at coordinate 22,146,182 of CM070043.1, read as the reverse complement.
TAAAGAGAGTATCAGGGATGTCCACCACCGCATGGATGGAGCTGATGAATCTACCGCTACCGCTATACAAAGCTATTGGTGAGATGCAAACCGTCATACAAGAACAACATGCCACTATACAGGAGATGCGCTACCAGGAGGACAACTCGGAGGATCGCAATCGCAGGAACAATGTCCGCCTCAGGGGCATTCCGGAATCCATTGGCCCAAACGACCTCTTGGAAACGGTACAGACAATCCTTAATATTGCTAGAGATCAGCCAATAGATACAGCAATTGCAATTGACCGAGTGCATAGAGTACCAGCGACCCGAAATCCTAACAACACCTTGCCCAGGGATGTCCTGTGCCGCATACACTATTATAGGCAGAGAGAAGAAATCTTTCAAAAGTATCAGCCTAAACCCCATGTGGACTTTAATGGAGCGCGAATCCAACTATACCCAGATTTGTCCAAACGCACGCTAGCGAGGCGAAGGGCCCTGAGACCCCTCACAAAGAAGTTAGCAGATGCCCATATACAATATCGCTGGGGCTTTCCTTTCTACCTGTGGGCATGGAGAGATGGCAACTCTGCCATTTTGAGATCGCCATTCGATCTGGGGAAATTTCTCCAGGTATTACACCTGGACCACGTGGAGCTGGACCCGTGGCCTGATCCTCTACCACCGAAGCTATCGCAGCTCCCTGACCTTCTGCCGTGGTCTGCAGCCTCTTCATCGGCTAAGAAGCGTAGATCTGGACCTAGCATGATGACCTCAAAATGATCGTGATCTGCACTACTTTCTTCTTTTTTTTCTTTGTTTCGTTCATTGGAGCCTGCACCGATAGATGGTTTTCATAAATAACCCACCATCACCTAAAGAGGACTCGGTTGCTCGCAGATATTCATCCAATTACTGGACCTTAGCTAAATAGTGCCTAATAAGCCACATATGCTTATTTTTGCGATGTTTATTGCTCTTATACTATTTGTCTTTTCCTCCTTTTTCTTTTATTAGTTTTCTCTCTCTTTTCCTCTCCTTATTCTTAATTTAAAATTTTCTCTCTTTCTTTTCTTTTATGACTCATGCAGTGTTTTTCTCTCCCTTTTTTTTTTGCTTTGCTCATATTTTTTGACCATCCTTAATTTTGCGTTTGTATTCTTTTTTTTTTCTTTTTTTCCTGCTCCACCTCTATGAGGTGTTTATTTATGTGGAGTTAATTCTAAAGGAGCTGATGAATGCTACTATTAGGGTAACACTTGCGAGCAGGAACGCGGTTTTCTGCCTAGCAGCTCTTCATACCGTTTATATCCTGATTACAGGATCAGTGCCTTTTTGGGGGGATACCCTAAGGACCCCTCATGAGAACCAAAGCTGAGAAGAAGTGTGAATTATTATGTGCATACTTTCTAATTGATATATGTAATTGACTAGTGTTTAATGCTACTCATTTTGTTTGGTTCCCCCGGCTGGGACGTGCTGACCGCACGAGATGTGCTCCCACTCACCCCCCACTAGGCCTCCAACCGGGCTTCCCTATGTGGACCTCCCGTGTTGGGATGGGAGCTCGCTCCCTTTTTGTAGATATAGCCTTTATGGCTTTTTTATGTTTTTTATGTACTTGTCTGTGTCTCTTACCCTTTATGTGTTTCTTTCCCTTATGTACCTGGACCTTACCCTCCCCTACCAGAGATGCGTGTGGATCCTTCAGTGGACTCGGATACCTGCTCCTACCCCCCCCTGGTCTTGGATGACATCACTTAAGCTGTGCTCCCTAAACATCAAAGGTTTGAATTTACCCCAAAAACGTAGGCAGATTCTTCACTATATGCATCAGACACATGTACACATACTCTACACGCAGGAGACTCATTTCCAGTCTGGTAAAGCCCCATCATTCATATCCAGTAACTTTCGTATCACTTATACTAGTAACAACCCTTCCCAGAAGTCAAAGGGAGTAGCGATTACTATTTTAATATGACACTGGACCCCCATATGGATTCTTCCTCTGGGAAATCCTCGGTGCCTCGCTCATCGCTATCAGCGGTGAAGCGTCGGCTGCATATATTACAGCTTGTGGATATTTGGCGGATTCTCTTTCCCATGACCAAAGATTACACCTTTTTTTCTGCGCCACATTCCACTCATACAAGGATTGACCTTTTTCTTCTACCCCATCATATGCTTCATTGGCAACCTCAGGTATCTATTGATACACAGATCTTCGCTGACCATTGTCCAGTCTCTCTTATCCTAACCATACCAGACTCTCCAACTTGTGCCTTTACTTGGCGCCTTAACGAATCATTGCTTCAGGACCCAGTAGTTCGGAAAGACCTTATTGATAATATTCGATTTTTTCAGAGTGATCATGACCAAGACCTGACACCACCCCCTACTAAATGGGAATCCTTGAAATGCGTCCTCCAGGGCCGATTAATAATGCACGGCTCTCGCCTTAAGAAGGAACGCTCCCATTTGATATCTCCCTCTTGGAAACACATCACAAACACACTAGAGATCCCATTTGTTATCAATCCCTGCTTCAAAAACGTCTGGACTTGCAAAAGCTTCTGGACTACAAAGCGACCAAACACCAGGACTGTCTGTGCCGCACCATTTACCTACATGGTAATAAGTGCGGCCGGTTCCTGGCAAGATCCATTCGCTCCAAGCGTACCAAGACAAACATACCCAAAGTCCAAACACAGGATGGCAGAGTGGTACATTGCTCAACTGAAATTGCTAAAGCATTTTATGCATACTACACTGATCTTTATAATTTGCATACCTCCCGGACTTCTGACTCTATCCCCCCCCGACTTAAAAGACTACATAGAGCGGACAGTGTTACCAACTATCCCTAACGATGGAATAAAGGAGTTAGCTGCTCCATTCTCCCTAGAGGAAGTACAGAGGGTACTCTTCTCTCTGCCCTTAGGGAAGAGTCCAGGCCCTGATGGATTTAGTGGCGCTTTTTATAAGTGTTTTGCACCTCATGTTTCTGCTTCCCTACTTTCCTCCTTTAATGCTCTTGAAGATGGGACCCTACCATGTGTTCTAGTTATAGCCCGATTTCTCTGATCAATGTAGATGTAAAAATATTGGCAAAAATGATAGCCAACAGACTGACCCCTTTTATTTCATCGGTGGTCAACCTGGAGCAGGTGGGCTTTGTGCCTGGGAGGGAGCTAGGGACAGTACAATTAAGACATTGAATCTCATAGCCCTGGCCCAACGCAGTAAAACATCTTTTTGTCTATTGGCCCTCGATGCCGAGAAGGCATTTGATCGCCTTAGCTGGCCTTTTCTATTCGCCACGTTACACCAGTTGGGCCTTCCTGACTCCCTATTAAATAAAATCCAAGCTCTTTATGACACGCCCACTGCAAAGATCTGTGTCAATGATACCCTCTCACCCCCGGTAACCATAGCTAATGGGACGCGACAGGGCTGCCCCCTATCACCTTATTTATACATCTTGGCCATGGAGCATTTGGCTAACGCCATTCGGGATAACCCCTCGATACAAGGCATACGCACGGGCCCTATACATAACAAAATCGGATTGTATGCCAACGATATGTTACTTTATATTAGTAATCTCATGGTTGCTTTTCCCTCTCTTATTAAAGAACTCTCTCTCTTTGGCCAACTAAGTAATTATAAAATCAATTATGGTAAATCAGAAGCACTAAATATTACTCTTCCGGCACAGACAGTCCTATCTATTAGCACCTCTTTTCCCTTTAAATGGCAGCAGTTGGCTATAAAAGATCTCGGAGTCTATATCCCTAGTGACCTCACCAAGCTTTATCTACTTAATTTTGCCCCACTGTTAGTCTCAACTAGAACGACGCTGGAATTGCGTCAAAAGTCTTTTCATTCTTGGTTTGGGAGAATTTCAATCTGTAAGATGGACCTGTTGCCACGGTTCTTATATCTTTTACAGACGACACCGATCATCCTTCCTAGAGCTTTTTTCACTTCTGTGAGATCGATCATTCTTAGATTCATATGGGCCACAAAAACTGCCCGTCTTCGCTATTCTATATTGACACAACCCAAATCCAAAGGGGGAGTAGGTCTTCCTAATATTGAACGCTACTACCAGGCGGCTCTTCTAGCCCAGGGCCTGGATCGCATTCATTCTTTCTCTCAAAAATTATGGGTACAGGTAGAGGCTTATAGTATGCCTGTCCTGCCCATATCCTTACTGTGGTTAGAACTCTCTGTACGTCCCCCCTCAGCAGATTTACAGATTTACCGCAGCACGTATTACATGTAAAAGTGGATGACCTCTCAGGATGTCGACCCTGCAGTTAGGCCTCCGTCCTTACCAGAAGATATTTCGCCACTCTTCATAACAGTAACAAACAATATCTAAAACTCACAACAACCAAAAACACACAGTAAAAATAAACAAAACTGCTGCTCATACCTCCCCCACCATATCCCAGATGTCCCCCCATTGCAGAGGGTATCCGCATCCTCCCACGTTGGGATTCACTAGTTCTGTTCCCGTACCCGTAACGACCCTAGGGTATTACACAGATCTTGTTTGGCATAACATGTGGAATGTCTAAACCTATACATCAGTTGTTCCCGTTTGGGTGGGGGAAGGGTAGTTTGTAAAAACTTTCTCCACCGACGGAAGAACCTAGTCACACATGCATCCCCCAATGTGTCTGCCGCCAGCCGTTCAATGTGGAACAGTTCCATAAGGGACCGTACTAGGTACGGAATCGTCGGAGGCGATGGAGAGAGCCATTGGTGAAGGATACACCTGCGGGCAGTAAGCAGGCATAATTGGGCCCATGGAGAGAGTGAGGATGTGATCCCCGTTTGGATGTCCCTGTCTAAATATGCAAACAAGAGTAATGCGCTGTCCACCACCACCCGTTTACCGGTGATGGACAGAATGTAGGCCACCACCTCCCCCCAGAATCTCGCAATAGGCGGACATGACCAGAGGCAGTGTTCCAGCGGGACCTTAGACACGCCACATTTCGGGCATGTCCCTGACGTGCGAATATGCTCCCTCGTGGAGGAAGATATCGGGTAAAAACCCATATAGGCGTGGTGCATAATTTTAAATTGCGTCTCCCTCCACGTCTCACAGGTTATCAGTTTACTCACGGCCAGGTAACCTCGGAGGAGCTTATCAGGTAGATCCTCAACCCGGAAGTATTTGGACCATTGAGACTTCCGGTTATCCAACAGAGGCCGTCTGATAGCGTTAATCAGAAAGCGGTACATCCCGGAGATCGTCACCGACCTGCCGGACAAAAATGAGTCAATGGGATAAACTGTGAATGCCTGCACCGGGGAGACGCGGAGGGAGTGCCAGAAACTGACTATCTGCCAATAGTAAAAATAATGTGAGGAAGGAAGTTCATAGCTGGAGCTGAATTCAGAGAATGTGAGGAGGGCACGATCAGGTTTACTGAACAAATCCCCCAATTTGGTTACGCCCCTTGCCGGCCCAGCACTTATAAATCGTCGAGGTACCACAGTCTATGGTCAGAGGGTTACCTGCCAGGGGCAGATGAGTGGACACATGATAAGGGACATGGAGCATCTTTCTCACCTCCCTCCAGGCCACCACCGTGTCCCTAATCAGAACATTGTTCTTGAGGGGAGTCGGGAGGCGTGAAGGGGGGCAATGAAGCACAGCTTTCAGGGACCAGGGAGAGGCCAGCGCCCCTTCCAACAGCCAGTTGGAGAACACTGACGTTCCCTGCAACCAATCTGCGGCATGCCTCATCAGACATGCCAAATTATAGAACCGGATGTCAGGCAGAGCCATCCCGCCCCACAGCTTGGGGAGAGTCAGAGTGCGATAGGCAATCCGGGGCCTACCCTTTTTCCAAATGAACCTGGTGAAGGCCTGTTGGAGCATGCGTGTGTCGCTATGCCGCAAAAGCAGCGGTATGGTCTGTAGAGGATATAGGAGTTTGGGAAAACAGGACATTTTAAGAAGGTGTATCCTTCCAAACAACGATAAAGGAAGCGATGACCACATGTCCAACTCCTTCACCATGGTTTGGAACAGGGGCACAAAATTCAACGTGTACAAAGACGACGGGAGTCTGCCAATTCGTATGCCTAAATACGTGATGTGAGATTGAGCTATGGCGAAGGGTGTGGATGATCGCCACGCGCCCAATGGTTTGACGGTCAGAGGAAGGATCTCACTTTTCGAGAAATTGATCTTAAGCCCCGAGTAGCGGCTAAATTCTTGTAAGGTACTCATAATGAACGGTAAGTCAGCCGTCGGGTCATCCATAAACAACAAAACGTCATCCGCGAACATGGCCGCACGCAGACATTCCCTGCCAACTGTCAGTCCCTTGAAGTCAGGGGTAGACATGAGAAACCGTGACAGCGGTTCCAGGGCCAAATTAAACAGGCGGGGCGAGAGGGGGCATCCCTGACGAGTTCCCTTCTGGAGCTGAAAAGAGGGCGATAGTATCCCCGCCGCTCCAACCCTGGCAGTCCGCGTGGAATACATTTGACGCAAGAGATGCAGAAAGGGGCCCCCAAACCCCAAGTGCTGGAGTACTGAAAAAAGCCATTGGAAGCTGACGTTGTCAAAGGCTTTCTCGGCATCCAAAGACAAAATGACAATGTCTTGCTCCGGATGGAGCTTAGCATATTCCAACGCCGCAATAACCTTGCGGATGTTAGATACAGCCGACCTACCTTTGACAAAGCCAGCTTGCGCCGGATGGATTAACTCGGGAAGAATCACGGCCAGTCTATCCGCCATGATTTTCGATAAAATTTTGGCATCTACATTTAGTAATGACACTGGTCGGTAGGAGCCGGGCTCCAACGGATCCTTGCCCTTTTTTGGGAGGACCTTGATGTGCGCCTCGCACGCCGTCGGAAAGTAGGACCCCCCCTCCCATACAGAAGAGTAGACATTGCAGAGTGGATCTCCAATGTGCGTCAAAAGGATTTTGTACAATTCCCCTGGAAGCCCGTCAGGGCCCGGGGACTTGGCGTTGGGTAGTGTCTTCACCACTCGTGCCACATCCATGGGAGTGACAGGGGCATTGAGGAGAACCCGTTGTTCCTCCGACAACTTGGGCATGTCAAGCTTAGATAGGAACGTCAGGCCATCGTCAGTGGGAACGTCTACGTGCCGATATAAAGACTGGTAAAAACGAAGGAATATGTCGTTGATCCTGACCGGGTCAGTCTGGATGACCTTGTTATGGTCCCTCATACTCGTCATAAACGTGGGGCTAGATCTGCCCCTGGCCAAATTGGCCAAGAGCCGACCAGCCTTGTTCCCGAACCTGTGATACTTAAGTCTGAGATGGGCCTCCCCCAGAAGCACCTTTCGTTGAGACCATAAATCGAATGCCTTCTTGGCCTCATACCATCTCTCTCTGTTGGCCCTGCTCGGAACGTCCGTAAGCGTCTTATGTGCCTCCCTCAGTGTCGCACTAGCCGTCACATACTGTTCATGAGTCTGTCTTGTGCGGTGAGAGGAGTATTTCCCCCTCAAACACGCTTTGCCAGCCTCCCAGAAGAGGCCAGCATTATGTTGAGCATATTCCTCCCACGCCTGGAGCAGAACAGCGGGAAAGTCCTTGTCGGTGAGGAGGTGTGTCGGGCAGCGCCATGTATTAGAGCAGTTCGGTTTCTGAGTGTCAGTAAGGTCCAAAAGTATAGGGGCGTGGTCCGATATCACCAAGTCCTGTATGGAAGTATCGGCCGTCGTTCTCACCACGGCGTGGGAGACCAAGAAGTAGTCAATCCGGGACATGGTTCCATGGACCATGGAAACGAAGGAGAATTCCTTTTCGGTCGGGTGGTTTATCCTCCACACGTCAACCAGATTGTTAGCCTGGGTGAATGCCTGTAGGGCTGTGGGAGGCAGGGCAGTGTTGCGCTGCGCACGCCTGTCCGAAGTTCTGTCCTCATCTACATCCATAACTGCATTAAAGTTCCCGCCCATTATGACCTGTGCCGTACCGTCTATTTCCGCCCAATTCGTCAGCTCCCGAAAAAAGGACACAGTGGGGGAGTTGGGGGCGTATATATTGAAAAGATGGAGGGTGCGCTCCCCATGTTTAAGAATCGCTCGAATTCCCCTGCCCCCGATAACACATCAGTAGACAGTACCTGTATCTGCAGATTATTGCGGAATAATAACAACACCCCCGCCTTCCTACCCTCAGCGGGTGCTCCAAGGACCTCTCCCACCCACATTTTACGCATGTAGTGAAACTCATATACTCTCAGGAGCGTCTCTTGAAGCAGTGCCACATCTGCTTTCAATCTTTTAAGGTGGCGGAGAATTTGCGTCCTCTTTTGAGGGATCCGCAGCCCCTTGACATTCCAAGATACAAATCTCATACCATCCTATACATCGTCAAAAGTGATAAACCCTCGCATAGACATTGATAACAGGAATACACAGGGACCAGGCAGGGTAAACGAGCAGCTAAAACAACATAAATGGGGTGCAAACGGCCCCCCAACGTGACGTGCGTAGAAAGAACAGACCACACACAGTCACAACCAGTAAATCCGTGGCAGAGCATAGTCTTGCCAACCACATACCGAAAATAAACATAACAAAACTCAAAACAATTATTGACTTCACTTTCTTCCTCATGCTTTAACCAGCTCTTATGGATGGGGGGGGGGGGGGGGGGAAGCGATCCAGAGGTTCTCGTAACAGTCATGGTGGGCAAATCCACAAAACACCATAAGGCAGGAGGGGCACGACCCAGTCGGGGTAAGTGTACGGGTCAGTCAATAAAGGAAACCGGGAGATGGAGTCAACGTTACCCATCTCCTGAAGGCCCATCAGTCGTCGTAGGACTCAGTCCGGGTCTGCCGTTTCCTCTCCACTCTCTTGGGCCCGCAGGAAGGCAAGGGCCGGTGCCGGAGCCAAGAAAGATTGCTGGGATCCATCCTTTGCCCGAAAACGAAGGGTCGCGGGGTAAGCCAGAGTGAAGCGTATATTCTGTGATATCAGCAGGGAGCAGGCTTCATTGAACTCTCGGCGCTTGCGGGACACCTCCGCCGAATAATCGGCGAACACAAGCAGCTTCTTCCCTTCATAGGATAGATCGTTAGCCTGGCGATACGCCCAAAGAATCGCCGCTTTATGCGCATAGTCCAGGTAACGGACTATTACCGGTCTTGGGTTATTACACTCCTGTTGTGGGGGACCCAGTCGGTGCGCCCTCTCGACTTTGCAGATATATGTGAGACCCAGTTCCCCCGGGATGACATTAGCGCAGATGTCTGCCAGCTTGGCAGGGCGCAGGGACTCCGGAAGTCCTAGGATGCGCAGGTTATTACGTCTAGTGCAATTTTCAATGTCATCAAGCTTTTCTCTCATGACTGCCACCAGTTTCTTGGTATCCGCATCCAGTGCCTGGGGGGTAGCCTGGGCATCTTCCACAGCCGACAACCTGGCCTCCATCTCCGTCAAACGCTTGGACTGTACCTGCACATCCTGTCTCACAGCACGCAGGCTTCTGGTCACAGCATCATCCACTGCCTGCTGAATGGTCGGGATGAGCATTTTAGCCACCGCCGCCGCAATTTTCATGTGCGATGCATCCTCCAGCTCCTCATCTGATGGCTCATCAGCCGCCTGGAGCGATGCCATTTTAGATTTTTTTGGGGGCGGAGTGGAAGGGCAGCTACGAGCAGTGTTCCGTGCCCGGTGTTTCGGGGACTGGAGGTACTTGTCCATCGTCGGAATGAAGCTGTACCGATTGCCGCAGGTCAGTAGCCCGGACGGCGGATATTTACGCAGATTTATGACCTCTGGAGCAGGAGCTTCCCGGCGGTGCTACTCTCGCCTGGTGGCATAACATATTCTATTCATGTTTGGACTCTATAAATTAAGTAAACCGTGCTGAGAGTGAACATGTCCCCCATATCATGGTCGCATGTTCCTCTGGCAAGTTATGCACATTCATGTGTATATGACTATATGTCTTGTCTAAGGAGGGGGCTGTCTCATTAACCCAGTGAGAGGTTTGTTCAGGCTCCGGTGTCAACTCCTCCCAGGGAGGTAGAAGGGGTTAAAAGCACCCCCCATCTACTGAGTGATTGTCTATTGTCTATGTCTGGTCTCTCATATGTCTCTTATGACTTTTGTCCTGCCTTGGATTGTCCTGAAACCCGTCATTGGGACACTTCACCGGTAAACTCTTGACTCCTCAGACAAGTTCTCTTTTTCTGTTTTTACCCCGTTTATTTTTACTATTGAAAATCCTTTGTTAGTCTTGTTACATTTTTCCTTAATATTTTTATGCACGATTTTATCTTTAAAAATAAATGATTTTTAATCATTTCAGTCTGCATCTGTTCTGAATGACCCACAAAGAATC
>CM070043.1:22101217-22116991 GCA_036250615.1 Ptychadena robeensis | reverse complement strand
CCTTCATTTGCTTTTGACCTTGTATTTTGTATTGAAAATTTTATAAAAACATTGAAACAGAAAAGAGAATCAGATGATTAACCAGACATGAACCAAATACTTCAGACAATGTTCCATGCCCCTTCTACAGCACAGGGGTATACTAGGTACCCAGGTCATGGAGGCTACTCAATTATCACTCTAAAACAGAAGCACCTTTTACAATTAACCTTGTTAGATCTGACCTTTCATGGACAAAGAAGCGATACTCACCTTAAAAATGGGACCGTTCTTGATTTTCTATGTTTTGTCACAATTTGGAGAACCTTTTTTTCTCAAATGGGTTAAGATCTAATTTTTTTTTCATAGTTCAGACAAATATTAATAAAAAAGAGAGATATAATGAGAAAACTAGATTGCAGGAAAGTTTACTTTAAGCCTAAATGTTACCTGCAATATTTATTTTCTGCCTCTAGATGTCCTCAACCTGATTGCCATCACCCTTTACCTGCATATCTCTGGAGTCCAGGTACTTGTGGACTTGCCCCTGTCTGTGACTACTCCTATCAGCATTGTCAATAATTAAAGTGATGGTGATTGTGCTTCTTCTTGCTCTCCCGTTCCAGCCATGTTGTATAAAGACTGCAGTAGTCTCATCTCAGGTTAAAAATCCAATATTTACACAGCTTGTGTTTAAAATACATTAAATTAAGTATTCAATATTACAGAGCAGCATTTGTGTCTTATATATCTGCCTGGAGTTCAACTTCCAAACAATCCTGCTATGACCTTTGTAGCTGAAGGCACTGTGTAGAAAATCATATTCCTTGCAGCAGCAATTTGGCATTATGGTGGCTTTCAAACATAGTCTTCAAGGGTTATAGAAACTAGGGGGCATCCAGCGTCATCTAGCACTTTACTGCCCAGCTTGAATCTTTCTGGCCCACAACTTTCTGGATTATAGTTCTTCCAATTGTGGGTCACATGTGAGTGACGTTAGAGCCTCCTGCTGCCCCTACAAACCCTAGCCAATTGCATGATTATGGGGGAAAAAGGAACCAGGGGAGGCAAAATATAAGTAGATTAGTGATTAAGTATGAATTACTCCACAATAGTTAGATCAGTGTGGGCTTGTTTGAAAGGTCATTTAGTTCTAAATACTGTCCTTAATCTGGGCACTGGTACATTTAATCTTCATTGTCAACCCGCCCCATGACATATAAACCAATACAAACTAAACCCAGAATGATCATGTAAGCTTATCATAGCATTTTCTTTGCACTGTGAACCTGACTTGTAAAATTCACAGGAAACTGCAGCTTATGCTTAAGAATTCTTGGCTATCCGTTGTCTTGTCACCTGACACAGGACAGGTTAAAGTGCAAGACGTGGCTGTGAAAAATGAACGCCATACAAACTCTGCTTTTTGTTCTTTTCCTCAGTAAGTACAGACTTGCATAAATAATTTATTTGACATAAATATACTGTGCTTACCATATGCGTATTGTTTATAATATGATCTTCTCAAAGGGCACCTGTCATAGGTGGATTTTACAAATGTTGAGATTCCTTATTTTTACACTTGTTCTTGATCAGGTAACCACTACCTTCTGGAAAAGTAGTCCAAGTAACCTCTGTCTCTTAAAGGGCAAGAGCATAGTTTTAATATTGTTGCTTCTTTATCTTCAACACCTAGTGTGTCTTTATATTTTACACCTAGACACCTTAAGCAGGGTTCCTAGTCCACACTTCTACACAGACATCTGATAATTGTGTGATTGCTTCTCTTGTCACAGAAAAGCAGAATCAGCTATTATCTTTTTCTATTTGATCACTGCCCACATAGTGGTTTCTTTGACTTGAATGCCTTAAATATATGCATTAATGTTCACAAGTTCTATGTAGACATCCATCCATGTCCAACATTGCTTTACTCTGCAGACAAACTTCCAATTGATGTTGAAAGCCTACTCCAATGTTCTCCTGGACCCCAACACTGCTAGTTTCCATTTAGAGTAGACCATTGCATCTGGTCTTTAAGAAGATCATGAAACATCACACATTATTACTTCCCAGGTAGACTCAAGGGTGGACAATCACATTGTCTGAATAAATACAGTATTTATTTCATTGACTTTAACTGGGCTTGATCGATCTGCCCAAGCACTTCAATATACAATGTCTGTTTGTGTGTTGAATATTAAATACTTTATGCAAATACCAACTAAAAGCCATATGAGAGATCAGAAGTGTGCCCCCACATCCCACAATGAATTTCTCCCCCATTGAGGCACACATTCCTGACATTCACTACCTTCATCTTGTTTCCGAAAATGCTCGGAGGAAATTGTTAGCAAGAAAGTCGTTTCTATGGCAATAAAAACACGTTCCTTTAGGCCTTTTTCCCCCCACACAGTGCTTGCTTTGACCATACTCTAGTAGTTTTCAGTGCTGACCACTTAATGTGAGAGTGTTCGGGGTGCACATAATGCAAACTTATTCCCAGAGGTGTTATCGATGCCCTCTGGCCTCTGTTCATGGATGTCAAGTGCCAAATCATTTCAGACATCTGAAATATGTAGTCATTTAAATTATTTTATTAATTAAAAATGTTTCCTTCCATCCTTTTCAATGAAATAAACTGATATTTGAAAACAGCATCTAACTACAGAAAAGGAAAATGCAACACCGCGTATGAATGAGATTCCAAAAATAGAAACACTTAGATGGCTGTGAGCCAGCACGCCACAATTTCCATACAATGTCAGAGTCCTGTGAGCTCTACATTGCAGAGTCTATTATATATCAAAAAGAAGTCTATAAAATATAGATGGTTTACATTGATTCTTTCTAATGTCTCTGATCATATGAGACTGTGGCAAGTCAGAGATGGTGGAATATTCATTCCATCACTTGGTGTTTATTCTATACTGAAAGATCTATATAGTACTTCTGACCCTGCCACTGAAAATGCTGAAACATAATCGCTGGTAGATCAGCTTGTTTAGATTTCTCCGAAGCAGGAATAAAACTATCTAGAGGTTGGAAAATAGGAGACATCAAATATTGACAACCCATGAAAAAAAATACATTTCTGGAATGCCTATATTTATGTCACAGACTCGGAGGAGAGGTGCATAGATACTGTATGTGTCTTGAACTAAGAGGGGATGCTTGAGACAGGGCAAAAGCATTTGATTGCTGAAGGGTGGGGCAGAGGGGAGTGATGGTCTACAGAGGTGGGACATATGATCGAATGATGCAAGGGATGAGGAACTAGGCAAGGGATGGCATCCAGGTTTGTCTTATGGGGGAGCAACACTAGTACCTGTGTTCTAGAGGCAGTACAAAGGTATCGGGGACAGCAGTGGTACCTGAATCCAGAAGATTGACAGGGGGGTACTACATGGAGGGGGTTTCAGGGGTGCTTAAAACCTAGATATTGACAGAGAAGGGAATTGAGGTGCTATAGTGGGGTTGAAGCAGTGGAGCATGGGTCCTAGAAGTGAATAAAGCTACTAGGTTCCTACAGAGGAGAGCAAAAGAGGCAACTGGTTGAAGGGATGGACAAGGCAAAAAGGTATCACTGAAGTATAAAGGAAGCTGCTGTGGTACCTGAAATCCTAGAGATGGACAGGGCAAATGTAGTTGGATCATATACAGGGAGTGCAGAATTATTAGGCAAATTAGTATTTTGACCACATCATCCTCTCATGTTGTCCTTACTCAAACAGCTGTATAGGCCTCGAAAGCCTACTACCAATTAAGCATATTGGGTATGTGCATCTCTGTAATGAGAAGGGGTGTGGTCTAATGACATCAACACCCTTATTAGGTGTGCATAATTATTAGTCAACTTCCTTTCGTTTGAGCAAAAATGGGTCAAAGAAACTTGAAGCTTAGAAAAGTCCAAATAGTGAGATATTCTGCAAGGGATGCCAGCATCTTAAAATGGCAAAGCTTCTGAAGCGTGATATCGACAATCAAGCGTTTACATTCAAAAATAGTCAACAGGTATCGCAACAAGCGTGTGGAACAACAAAGGCGCAAAATAAAAGCCCATGACCTGAAAAGTCAAGCGTGCAAGCTCCAAGATGCCACTTCCCACATTTTGGCCCATATTTTAGAGCTGACACATCACTGTCAGTGCCCAAAAGCACAGGTGGTCATACTCAGAGACAGAAGCTGAAAGCCGACCACCACTAAACAGACACACAAGCTGAAACGTCAAAGACTGGGCAAAGAAATTCCTCAAGACTGATCTTTTTCTAAGGTTCTATGGACTGATTGAAATGAGAGTGAGTCTTGATGCCAGATGGATGGGCACGTGGTGGGATTGGTAAGGACAGAGAGCTCCCGTCCGACTCAGACGCCAGCAAGGTGGAGGTGGAGTACGGTTTGGGCTGTTATCATCAAAGAGGAGCTTGTGGGCTTTTCGTGTTGAGATAGAGTCACGCTCAATTCCCAGTCCTACTGCCAGTTTCTGGAAGACCCCACTTCAATGCAGTGGTACAAGACGAGTCTGCATCCTTCAAGAAAAACATGATTTTTCATGCAGACAATGCTCCATCACACGCGTCCAAGTACTCCACAGCGTGGCTAGCAAGAAAGGGTATAAAAGAAGAAACTAATGACATGGCCCCTTGTTCGCCTATCTGAACCCCATTGAGAACCTGTGGTCCATCATCAAATGTGTGATTTACAAAGGGAAACAATACACCTCCTCTGAACAGTGTCTGGGAGGCTGTGGTTGCTGCTGCACACAATGTTGATGGTGAACAGATCAAAACACTGACAGAATCCATGAATGGCAGCTTTTGAGTGCCTTGCAAAAGAAAGGTGGCTATATTGGTCCACGGATTTGTTTTTGTTTTGTTTTTGAATGTCGAAATGTATATGTTGAAGTTGAGAGGGTTATATGGTGTTCACTGGAAAAATAAATAATTGAAAGGGGTATAAATTAGTTTTTGTTAGTTGCCTATAATTTGCACAGATAAGTCACCAGCACACACAGATATCCCCCTAAAATAGCTAAAACTAAAACAAACTAAAACTACTTCCAAAAATATTCAGCTTTGATATAATGTTTTTTTGGGTTCATTGAGAACATGTTTTGTTGTTCATAATAAAATGATTCTCAAAAACTACCACTGCTAAAATTCTGCACCCGTAGAGCACATGTGCCCTAGAAATTGGACGGGCAAGGTTTCAGGTGCTATCTATTGAGATGGTCAAATTTGGACTAGTGACTATGAGCTGATTGCAAAAAAAAAAAAAAAAAAAAAAAAAAAAAAAACCCGAAACAAAAAAAAAATAAGAAAACACCCCATACCCCCTGAACACTCCATCATCACCAAAATTGCTGAAGATGTAGAGAAGAGTTGTGTGAACTTATAAAAATATGAAAAAATTGTTTACTCTAGCACATAGAGGTTTAAATGAACATTTAAACATAATTAAATTCAAGTCAAAATTCGACTTGATTGAACTACTTTACTTTGATTTGTACTTCTTTATGCAAAAACGTTTTGTGTCCAAGCATACTTCAAGCCAGTTTGATGATGATTAATGTCAGGGGCTTTGTAATTAACTCACAAATTTTGGAACGGTGGAATATAAATAAAAAACATTTGACCATCTTTACTATCAAAGGGGTAGCCAGAGTACCTGAGCCCTAGCATACACAGCCATTCCCCACCACTTTTTGTGGCCGATCGATCGCGTTAACCCCACCCCGCTTGCCCCCGCAAGATTGAGTGCGCCACCTGGACACTACGCACAGAGGGCTGTCCCTCCATCTAATCGAGGCGAATTAGGACCGTGTTGGGCTGCCTTCAGTCAATGTATGGGGCCCTGCAGAGATGAGTCCCCTAGAGATGGCCCAGGTATTTGGTTCCTACCAAGAGGGTTCCAGTCCAAGAAATTAAGCAGGGGGGTTAGAAGGGCTCCTGGACTGAGCAAGTCCAAAGAATAGAATACACTATTGACTGATAGGGATCTGTGTGGTTCCGGTGACTATCCAGCGGATACTGTGTGACTCCCACCACCGGCCTTTTGAATTGTTACTGTACTAACAAATGATTTCACACCGTCACTTCCCCATACGAACAATGCCATGAATCCACAACGCCCAGCACATTTCAGCTCCTTACAAAACAATTAGACATTGAACATACTGGTCATTTCTCAAAAAAATTTATGTCATCTCTCAAATTTCATGTGGCAAAGCTTTATCTTCTCGATCACGGAAACTGGAACTGTCATAAAGGAGTCTATTGGGTTATGTTGAGATGAAGATTTGTACCATCTGTAACAAAATTGTCAACAAATAACAACCAATTTATTTTTAAGGCACTAAAAAGTTAAAGCCCAGTGCCCAACCTGTGGGCCCTTTGGGTGTATCTTTGGTGGCCCCTCTCAGTCCTCCACTCCCCCGCACACCCCCCGACCCAATTGTTAAGCATGCATAGGAACTCACCTGTCCACCGCTCCCCCCCCCTGTGTGATAGGCTATGTAAAAGCCTGAGCAAGTACCATTGCCTTTCCATCCTCTTCTACACTAGTGTTGGCGGGGGTCAGCAGACAGTAAGGGCCTAGCGCCCACTATTCACCAATGAACAGGGGTAAATTGTAATAATAATATTGCGGCACATAACCTTTGACCATTGTGTATATAACACAAAAGTGCCTCACGCATACTCCGTGTTACCCTAAGCCTTGAATATTATTTAAACGATTTTGGTTATTTAAGAAGTGAAAAATCATGTCTAGCTCTGCCTGCCGTCATTCTCTTCATAGAAATGCTTCTACAAGTCAGTATAGAATTGAAATTGTTATGTTGATGCGAGGGCCGCACTTTGTGGCCCCGCCATATCAACTCAGTTGGCCACTACCGGTATAAAGGATAAGTATGATTTTGGTTCAAAGACCCATTAAGTGAATTTTTCACAACAATACAGTTATAAAAACATTCATATTCACATAGAGACAACACACATACATAGAACACAGAGACACACACATTACATGCACTCTACTTACCGTCTGTAACTAACACCTCCATGGTTTGCTTCCTACTTGTTCCTCCCTCGCCCCCCCCTCGAGTAACCTCCTCATCCCCCAGTTTTGGGAACCACTGTACTGTGTTAAACCATTGGAGACAAGTAGCTGCCAAACATATTTGACTTTTTTTCAGGTGGTTCGTAGGCGTCCATCTACAAGCGTTGGATCCCCACACCAATTTTGAGAATGCATCGAACTGGTTGAACAGAGACTCCCCTGTGGGCAGGATAAGGCAGTTTTTGCTAGTCGCAGGTACGTGTTCCATATTTCCTAGTGAGTACTGAAAATGGGGGGACCATTAAGATGACTCTACATGGTAGATGGAAATGTGTCCTCCTTCTCAATTACCTATCTAGGACTAGTAAGAGAGAGTTTTCAAATTTGGACTGTGTTGACCTAAAGATCTGTGACTTACTAGTTTCAATTAACATCATGTCTCCTCCAAAGTTTCCAGCCTCATAGTAACAAAGGGCACTATTTTTTTTTTTCTTAGCATAATGGATAAGGTGGAAACCCCGTACAGGGATGGTAGCTTTAGATTTTCCACGAATTGTGGGTAACATCATTGCCCTATTGAGGAATTACTCCTTCTTTAGACTGGAACACACTGTCCTCCCTATACTGTGCTAAATCATAGCTTCCCACGGTAATTGCAGTGGCTCCTTCTGGGCCAGGCTGGGTTATCTGTTTAACCCCCCCCCCCTATAACCTACAATCTACCATACCATTTCTGTACAATCCACTTTTGTTCTACCAAACTATGTAATATTAGGAACTTTCTAATCCTTCCAATCACTATGTATTCCTATCAGGGAGGGACCCGGCACTACATAGTTGTTGGAAGATCTAATTGGAAATTGTATGTAGTGAAATGTGTACTCTAAAGGGGGGCTTAGAGTTGGCTCAATGGCTTACTGTAAGAATGTAAAACAGTGACGAGCTAATTATTGCCGAGCTTATTTGAAATTGGGGACATCCTGAACTGGTCCAACAAACAGGCTCATACAGTGCTCAGTCCGAGTTGACTTCCCAAGTTGGAATAGAATCCATAGACCTTTTATCAAACATCTTACAGGTAGAGCTCCCTGGAATGGTAAGGCCGCTATCTGGTCTGCCATAGCTAACTATCCCTCATCCCTGGAGCCACCTGAAACCTTATTTTCAGGCAGGTCCCCATTGGCCAATTGGTCCTCCAGTCTCTTTAGTGTCAAGGGCTTCAGCAAGTAAGTAAGTAACCAAATCCAGTGCGCCAGGCCAGGAACATGTATGCATTTAAATAAAAACGTATAGCCATTTGTTGTGTGTCTCTTATAACCGTTTAGTTGAAAATACCGGTAAGATGGATAAGCATTAGATTGTCTTATCACTGCTGTTCCTCACAAATATCAACTTTATGCTTTACACCAAATTGTGGGGTAGGTTTCTAATACATATTTTTTTTATATCAGCCAATACCCTCTTGTCCGAGTTTATTATATATCATGAAATGCCAGACCTTATCCATCTTTTAATGAAATATTAATCTTTGCCTCTTTGCAGAAGGTCCTCAGTCTTTGTTCAGTCAGCGCACTCCCGAAGAGTCTGGTAAGTTACAGAACTTGGAATGTTTATTACTTAGGAATTAAGTTAAATTTCATGCCAATACCCATTAACATGTATCGAATGGCATCACATGGACTATCCATTTATAAAAAACTTTGACTGATTTACACTGATAATACATCTTCTAAGACATTAGTAATGGTGTCCATGTAAATTGCTCCTTAAGGATTTCACTTATCGAAGGTTATTTTGCAATAGCTAACAGAGGACAAAATAATCTGCTGGTTTCATGTTCAAGATTTTGCTCATCTTTTTCTCCTTTTGAAATATTTCTGCTGTTTCCATTCTTAAGTTGGACTGTGTGTTGCTTTCTTGTGTAAACCTTGGTTGTCTGGCCAATGTGATGCCTCCAAAGCTTAGGTGGGCATACACGGTTGATGTTTGTAAATCTATGAACACCGTGAGCGCAGCGTGATGGCGTTACCACACTGCACTTGAGCGCTCCCCCTGGCAATTACTGTACTTTTTCAGCTATTCAGCTATACGCTATTCAGATATCAGTGAATATACAGAATGTTCCAGCAAAGCAGGCAGGACTGCTTAATAGTGAAATGTCTCTCTACATAGTTGTTCAGAGAATGTGGTACTGCTGGTGCTAATGCAGATAAGATCTCTTCGGGCATGGGCTTTTTGGCGTTGACTGGAGGGAATGGAACAAATTTCTGACTCCTGGGATGCTTAGCTGTTGCTCCGCAGAATGGGTTGGGACTAAAAAAAAATAGCTTCTTCTCTTCTTATTATTAATTATTATCATTTATTTATATATAGCGCCAACATATTACGCAGAGCTGCACAACTACATTAGAGTGGAGATACAACACAGTATACACACAGGTACAGGTATGACACAGGAGGAGTAGAGGACCCTGCCCGGACGGGCTTACAGTCTAATAGGTTGGGGAACAGAGTATACATAGTTGGGGGGATGGGACTGGCATGGTGGTGTGTTAGGAAAGAGAAGATGATAGGCCGGCTGAAGAGGTGGGTTTTTAGGGCTTTTTTAAAAGTGCCAAAGTAGGAGCAAGTCCTAATGGGCAGGGAGGGAGTTCCAAGAGTAGGAGCGCCCTAGAAGTAGTCCTGAGCCTTGCGTGTGATGAGGTTAGAGTGGGGATGTCATTAGTGAGGTCACTGGAGGAGCGAGAGGGCGGTTAGGGGTGTATTTGTGTAACCAGGTTGGAGATGTAGGAGACAGGAGATGGGTGGAGTGATTTAAAGCAAGGCACAGACTTTGAATTTGATTCCTTGACAATTGGAGCCAGTGCAGAGATATTGCAGAGAGGAGCAGCAGATGTGGAGCGGTTAGAGGAGTAGATAGTCCTGGCGCAGCATTCATGATGGACTGAAGAGGTGAAAGTCCTAGTGAGAGGGGACCAGAGAGGAGATGTTACAGTAGTCCAGACGAGAGATGATGAGAGCGTGTACCAGGACTTTGGTGGTCTCTGGGGAAGAAAGGGGCGGATTTTGGGATGTTGCGGAATGGAAGTGGCAGGATTTAGCGATTGTTCTGTATGTGAGGAGTAAAGGAGAGCGCAGAGTCGAAGGTAACACCAAGGCAGCGGACTTGTGGAATGGGGGAGGAAATGTTATTTACTGTGAGGAGATTTGGTGGAGGAGGGCTTGAGTGTGATGGGGGAAAGATGATGAGTTTCTGTTTTGCTCAGTGTTGAGTTTAAGGAATCTGTCAGCCATCCATGAAGAGATGGCTGATAGGCACTGAGAGATGTTGTCCCATGACAGAGGGAGTAAACCGGGGTAGATAGGTAGATTGGGTATCGTCAGCATATAATGGTATGCAGACCAAAGGATGAGATGAGTTTGCCAAGAAGGATGTAATAGAAGAGAAAAGGACCGGGCCAAGGACTGAACCTGTGAGGACGCCAACAGGAAGGGGGGTGTGAGAAGAGGAGGAGCCATTGAAGGAGGTTTGGAAGGAGCGGTCAGTTCAGGTAGGAGGTGAACCAGGAAAGAGCAGAGTCACAATACCGATAGAGCTCAAGGTCTGTAGAAGAAGAGGGTGGTCACAGTGTCAGGCAGAGGAGAGATCCAACAAAGAAGGAGGGAATAGTTGCCTTTTGGCCTTGGCATGAGCAGTCGTGGGCAACTTTAGTGATGGCTGTTTCAGTGGAATAGAAGGTCAGAAGCCGGATTGGCGGGGGTCAAGAGGGAATTCACAGCCAGATATTCCGTGAGTCTTTGTAACGAGGCGCTCGAGTAGTTTTGAAGCAAAAGGAAGAAGAAGAATCGGTCGGTAGTTGGAGGGAAGAGAGGGATCAAGCGATGGTTTCTTTGTATGGGGAGGACTATGGGCATGTTATTGTCTGAAAAATACAGGTATGCTGTTTCCCCCCCCACATCTTATCATTGCCAAATTGGTTAAAGTTGTAACTAGTAGGTGGTGGTGTACACAGTACCCAAAATTCTTGGCATGTTCGATGTTATAAAAGTTAGGCACCTGATATGTCATGACTCGTGACCTGGGGGTTTTGTCCTTCAATCCCGATTAGTCCCTTTTTACGGAAACTGAACAGGAAGAAATATGAAGGCTGCCAGTACTGACCTCTGTTTTCATAAATATTAGTTTCCTGGTTGACATGCTGTTCACTTTCACTGCATTTCCACCCACTGACTATGTACAGATCTGAAGCCACATACACAAACTAGATTGGGGTATACAGGTCAGGCATCATTTTCATCATTGTAAACTCTAACTGCCGTGAGCTGGAGAAATATTACAATTGTGTTCAGGTCTGGACCTCCAGGACTAGAGTTGGACAGCCTTGCCCTAGATGATTGTCTTTCAAGTAGATCATGAATGTCTAGTGTATATGCTGGTATTTGTATTAACGTCACAATAAAGCGTTGCTAGGAACTGTCTTTTGTCATATTGCCCAGCGTAAGGAAAAGTGATGAAATCTAGAAAGGAAAGATTTGCAGGTGGCCCCCCGATTGTCCTGCTGATAAAAAAACCATTGTTCAGTGCCACAGACTTTTCTTCGGCTAATGCCTGCCATGCACATGCCGGTAAGCGGCGATTTTTCACCTGACCGACGGGCATGCGCGCTTGCGCCGTTGGTCAGTGGAAAAATCGGCCGCTTATCGATATGTGCCCACATGGGGCGACAGGGATCTGCTCGGCCGGCCAGAGAACGGACATGTCCGATAATCTCTGGCCGATAGAAGCTGATGGCATTAGCTTCAATGAAGACCGGCGTCTTGTGTGCCGGCCGACTGAAGGGGCCCCATAATGCACCAGGGTGCAAACGTGATGACGTCATCACATTTGCATTCCGGTGATTATCGGAGAAGGTCTGTCTGCACGCATCGGGGTGTGTATGGCAGCCTTTAGATAACATAAATCTCTTGAGTCCACTCACCTTAAGGTAGCCATACACAAGGTGATTATCCCTCGACAGATGAGAGATCGACTGCAGCGGGATGATGTCATTCATTGCAGTCGCCCCCTCAATTGATCTCCGTGCACCCTTTGTGTGCCGGCCATTACTTTGAATTTGGATCACCGTGCGATCCGAAATGCAGGAGATTCCTGGTCGATCTTACCAGGTGGGCCCATCTGATTTTCAGCCAAGCCACTACCAGGAGATTGGCGGGAGTGGGCACTGCCAAAAAATTGGGTGAAAATCAGGCTAAGGTAAAACACCTGCATTTTATTTGCAGCAAATGCGGATATTTTGAAGCTTAAAAAATATTTTAATATATTAAGTGTTAATGTGGCAGTACACACTGGAGCGTTGCTGCATTTTCGATGTGGCTGGTCCACTAAGAATGCATTGAGTTTGTCCCTTAAGCACTTGACACATTTTAGACACAATTGTGTTTACTTTCTCTGTATTGGACCTTTTTTTCCATGGCTTCAACGTCGCATTAAAAAAGCGTCAAAAACTAGAACGTCACCCCCTGGGTCAGATCTTTCCCATAGTGTAATTATATAGGGACCATAAGATTTAGTTTTACATTGTTTTAAAGAAATAGATGCCACAGATGTATCTTTATTTGACTTTGATGTCACATGTGTTTTAGTGTTAAGCCCCCCCATACACTTGTGGATATGCTCTTATGGAATCAATGGCTCCCCCACCTTGAGGGATCGACCCATAATGGTCGAAATTGCGCAAGTAACGGATTAAACAGGATGGTAAATCCCTGTTAGATCTGAATACAAAGTAATGAGCAGGGATTCATGTGTCAGTGGTGCACATCTGGATTTGTGTTCCTTTTGCTAGCAACCACAAGCAGTGTGGTGACGTCACCACGCTGTAATCGATCACCTGCAAAATGAACAGGGATCTAAACATGTATGGCTAGCTTTTATAAGACTTTGTGACTTTGCTAGCTTTAAGTAGACTTTGTGTATTCCAGATTCAATCTTAAAGCGATTTTAAACTGCGAAAATAAAAGTAACAAAAAAAAGCCAAATAAACTTACTTACCAACATGGTTCTTTCCTTCTTCCTCACTCCTGTCCTCTAGCATGTAAGATGGAGGAGCGAGACTCTTCCTGTTTCGCTCTCTTCACCAATCCAGACCATACCTGTAAACCCTTGTAATGTGGCTTTCCCGACCAAATCCTGATTTCAAGAAATCCCGGATTTTTCCCAGATTCTTGAAATCCCAATAATTAAGAGAGGGAGAGGGCGTTGTTTTTTTTTTTTTTTAGTTAGGAAGCAGATACAGAGGTGGTAGGTCTGCTTTAAGTTTGCTTCTATATGACAAGGTAGTTGTTACATGTAAAAAAAACAAGGTATAGGAGCACCCTAACCCATATATGCTACCAACATCCCAAATATAAATTTAATCAAAGAAAGAATGCGGCACCTTACCGAAATCCCGAGCACAGACCACCGGTCTACGCTCGGATGTCGGCCACAGAGGACTTGTTACATGTGTTGTTACATGTTGTTACATGTGTTAAAAAAAACAGTAAATGTTAAGATTGGCCCATGACTTTGTCCAAGCTTTTAAATGTGGTCCTTTGTGTGTGTGTGTGTGTGTGTGTGTGTGTGTATGCGTTTGACACCCCTGTGAGCCTGAAGCTAGCAGAGGCATGGCCTTAGACAGCATTATAGCTTTGGATCATAGCTTAAAAATTAACATTTGCATACATGTAAAGTTCACTTTAAATTCCATTTTAGGCTTTTAAGCTCTTCTCTAACCTTCTCTAGTTTTTCTAGACCTATGGGAAGGTGGTCTGTGAAATCTGCTAGAGAAACCTTAGAGCTGTTGTTTCCCTTTATAAATAGGGAAGACGCATGCCCGGTGCCAGGCTGCCCACCTCATGCCTGGGCATCTAAGATTAGAACATGTTAGACTAAATAAAGTTGGATGAGGTTGGCTGGCGACCGCTGGGAGACCACAAAGAATGCACTTGTTCCCCGTCACCCCGTGGGCAGGGATTTCCCTAGGATTCTCAGCGTGTGCGGTTTATATCCAGGCGCTGTGCTCACATTACATCCCATAGGAGTCACAACAAGGCAATGAACTTCAAAAAGCTGGAAAACCCCTCCAAAAAGGGATTTTAAAAACCAGATGATATATTGAGAGGAGGAAAACATCTGCTGGTGCACTAGGCCAACACTCCACCAAAAATG
Source organism: Ptychadena robeensis (assembly GCA_036250615.1). Classification (NCBI taxonomy): domain Eukaryota; kingdom Metazoa; phylum Chordata; class Amphibia; order Anura; family Ptychadenidae; genus Ptychadena; species Ptychadena robeensis. The sequence goes on along the minus strand of CM070043.1, from coordinate 22,102,743 downwards.
GCTTTTATTTAAAGGAGCCACTTAAACAAACTAACAGGTGGTACTGCATGCTATTTGTGAAGAAGCATGCAGCCATTGAAGGAAGAATGACCCCAAGGCCCTCTTCTCCTCTGTTATCATAGTCCTGTTACTGTGTCTTAGCTTGTGTTGCATCTCCACACGTATTTAATATACAGCGCCTTAAAAAAAGATGATGATAATAGAATGTAATGCAGTGGTGGGCAACTACCTCAAGTGCGGCCCTCAGCATCACTAAAGAGCCAAACATAACATTTCCAATCTATACTGACTAATATAAGCATTTTATAATATGAAAGAAATATAAAGAAAGGTCAGCATGCATAGCTTGAAGACATTATTTTTAATTTCTAAATAGCAAAACTTGTTTCAAATGATACTTCAAGCATTAGGGAACACTGTATTATGGTGATGCACATTTTGATTCTGAGGTTGTGTGCCACAATGTATAATATACATGGGAGTGTAGGCACTCGCCTGTCCACCAATTCCCAGCCAACGTGTTTGTCTGTGATCTTCTTACAGTGGGAGAGGAGGAGAGTCAAATGACTCAATCAGGCACCATCTGGGTCATTGATTGGCTTTCACGTAAGCCAATCCGCTTGCTCAGCCTGAGCGAGTCACTGGCCTATCCTCCTCTTCCCACTTTAAGATCCCAGACGAGGACCCGTCAGCCGGGGGATCGGTGGACAGGTAAGTTCCTATGCATTAACAATTAGGTTTTGGGGGGCGGACTGAAGGGGACCGCTGAAGAAAGCCCACAGGGCCGCAGGCTGGGATGTTATGTATAGAATACATTGGATTGTCATGACTATTGGGTAACTGACATTTTGTGACCACAAAACCGTGTAACCGTGATCTGTGGATTGTTAAGCATATGATCATATAGCTGGAGGTTATCCTGCTTTTATTTAGCCATCCCTGGTTCCACCCACATTAACATGGGGTCACTTTACTGTAATGTAGGGCACAGGGGGTCAGTCTACTGTAATGTACGGTGCAGGGGGTCAGTCTACTCTAATGGAGGGTGCAGGAGGTCAGTCTACTGTAATGTAGGGTGCAGGAGGTCAGTCTACTGTAATGTAGGGTGCAGGGGTCAATCTACTGTAATGGAGGGTGCAGGAGGTCAGTCTACTGTAATGTAGGGTGCAGGAGGTCAGTCTACTTTAATGTAGGGTGCAGGGGTCAGTCTACTGTAATGTAGGGTGCAGGGGGTCAGTCTACTGTAATGTAGGGTGCAGGTGGTCAGTCTTATGTAATGCAGAGGTCCGTTGTGTGTAAGGGTCATTTATGTGTAGCCCCTCTGGAAGAGATGACTAGTGTTCAAGGGGTTAAGTGTGTTTCTAGAGGTTGTTTGCCAGCTAGGACAGCTGCCTAGACAGAGGCGGGAGAAAATGTATCTATTTGGTGACTGACAGAGCTCTGCGCAGAAGTGATACTTTCAATCCGCCCAGAGATAGAAGATTCTGGTAGGGGGTGCTAGATGTTATAAATAGGAGTGATCACCT
>CM070043.1:22050894-22065804 GCA_036250615.1 Ptychadena robeensis | reverse complement strand
TCCTATTTCACCTGTTTGCTTCAAAGGGAGGGGGGCGACGGGAGGGGTTCGGCTGGTGGATGGAGGGAGGGGGTCCGGACAGTAACAAAAAATAAGACAGCCAGAAGCTGCGGGCCCCATTGGGGTCACGGGCCCCATAGTGCTGCTATGGAAGCTATGGTGATCCCTACGCCCCTGTTCCCAGGTTTTTTGGGGGGCTGACCACTGCAGTATGGATGGGCAGAGCGTAGCTGGCCATAGATGCAGATTGGTGGAGGGAGCAAGATCAGAAGAGTATTGCTTCTGCATCTTGCAGCCAGGAGGACTGGACCCAGAGAGAATGCTACCACAGATGTGAGCAAGAGTGGAAGGCAAGTATCTGTTTTGGAGAATCAGTTTTGCTATGTTCCCACATGTAGCGCCCATTTTATGGAATGGGGCTCTTACCCAGGCCGCGATCGCCCCTGAACGCATCTCAATGCGCGTTTTTTAACCCCAGCCTTTCAATCGCACCGTGGGCGGCCGCACATGTGGGAACATAGCCTTTGTCTGCATAAAGATTGCTGCATGAAGATTGCATGATTTTATGAAATATGAAAATTTGGTTATGATCCTAAAGTTGGCCATACATACTGAGGTACCTTTATAAATTCAGAATCACGTCTTTTCTTCACTTCCATTGTGCGAGCTATGATGATACTTACTCTATTTAAAAATTATACAATTTAAAAAAATAAATAAAAAACATTATTTTTAAACAATAAAACTGTTAAATTGTATCAGATAAGAAAATATTTGGCACCCAGTCAAATGTCACAAACACACTCACTCTCCTTATAGAGAAGCTCTTTAGTTTAAATCTGCTCCACCCAAAAACTTTTTTTTATAGGGGATTTTTTTTGTAATTTTTTCCTATTTTATTTAATATTTATAGATGATTACAATTTTCTTTTTGTTTGTAGGGTGCATTAAACGGTCGGGGTCAGGTCAGCTGATCAGCAGTTGACCTGAAGCAACTAGTTTTCAACCGATCACCTGAATGCAGCCTTATGAACTAAAAGTCTAAAGAAAGGAAAAGCAACATTTTCTATAGAGAGGGCCAAGGGGACTTTAACGACAAGAGTATCATGTTACATACAATTTTATTAAAAACAACTGTAAGGTTACAGATAAAATGTTTCACCATGTACAAGTTGACAAAACATAGCAATTATAAACATCTCATATAATAAAGTCCAAGTGTCTCTGCGTCCATTGGGACTTTGATCGCAGAGACTTCGGGCGGCCAGTGTTCTGTCAAAATCTGCTCCCCCGTCGAGATCCCCCATCGAGCACATCTAATGAAATCAGATAGGTGAGGGGGGAGCTGACACTGAGTGGGGAGTCATCCAAAGCAGTGCCCGTGAAGCTGTCACCTAGGGCGGCTGCTGTGTCCATGACCCCCCCAGTCCCCATCGAGATGTGCTCCCCGTGACCCTTAAAAAGCAGTGGCCGCAAAACTTGTCACCTATGGCGGCCACTGTGTCCGTGCCCCCCGGTCTCCATGCCCTCCGTCCAGAACTGCTCCCCCTGTAGCAGACAATGTCATTAGCTACAGGGCGAGCAGATCTGGACAGAGGGCATGGAGACCAGGGCAGCTTGGACACAGTAGCCACCGTGGATGAGAGTTTTGCGGCCACTGCTGGCCATTTGACCACATATGTTCTAGCGCCCATTAATTTCACAGGCTTAATGTCTAGTTCATATATAAGCTTAAAAATGACCTAGCATTTAATGGGGCCAGCGCTAATGACAGGCACAGCACTATGAAGTGCCTTATGCGCTGTGGCATTAGGAGAATATTTATATCTCTGAACTTTTAGTCCAATCAGACTGTCTGTTACTCTGCTTCAATTCTTCTAGCGCCCTCTATAGAAACAAGAGGCGAAAAAAGGTATTATACTTATATTATGCTCATACTCATAATGCTGTCACTAGGTCTGAATACTGAACTGTTTATATATGTTTATTTGCAGTTCCACCAACCATTAGGCCATGTTCCCACATAGGCGATTATTCTGCTCATGCTCGTGATTTTAATCGTGGGCGGACAGGCGATCCACACAGGATTAAAAATCACGTCCATTCATGTCTATGGGCACTATCAGAAAAAAAAATTGCGGGTTAAAAAAAAAGATTGCGGGTCCAATGGCGGCCGCATGCGATCATGGCCATCAGTTGAGTGGAGACAAGCCCATTCAACTGAATGGATGTGATCAATGCCGATTTCCGCATGCAATTAAAATCACAAGCGTGAGCCAATTAATCGCCTATGTGGTAACATAGCCTTAGAGCCCGGGGGCCGTTCATATCACTGACAGTAAATAAAACCGGCATCTGCCCTATTCCACAAGCATGCACTCAAAAGCCTTCTCAGAGGATGTTAAGTCATTCAGATTGTAGAAAGACAATATTTATATTTGTGATAAATGTGTTATTTATTTGGATATTTGTGTTATCCTCATATAAAACTAGTACATTTTGTTTAGTATTTGTCTCTTTTAAAAAAAATCTTTTACTTTCTGTCTAAATGCATAGAAGGAATTAAAATAATATGTCCGCAATACAACAGGATATGTACTTTTGGGCAGTTTTTCTTATTATGGGGACCCATAAGTTATAATCAGCTCATAATTAGAAGACAACAGGTCAGCAGCTACGAATATGCTATAGGACATATGTGTCAAACTCTGGCCCGGCTGCTCAGTAGTGTCATAGTGAGTGCCCGCATGCTGGGATCCGTAGATCTCTACTCCCAGAATTGGACAGAGCAGCTGGTAGGGGGGCTACAGAGCTATGGAGATGGGTACAGGATTAGTCTGAAGGAAGTCAAAGTACATAAACTGTATACGCAGGGATGGGGGCATACATGGACTACACACAGTGTATGCTCTGCACAGGTTATTTTTAGTCCATGTGTGTCCCCATCTCTGTGTGTAAACTGTGTGTGTAGTCCATGGGTTTCAAGGTCTGGCCTGTGGGTCAAAAAGTATATTTATCTGTCATTGATCTTCCTTGATACATTAAGATATATTGTAAAAAGGAAAAATTGCCCCTCGAAAATAAAAGTTTTAAAGCATAAAATTAGTGGTAGTAAAGTTTTTAAACTTGAAATTCATGACATGAAGTTTCAAAGTTTTATTGATGATGGCTCAATCCTACCGAGCGCCAGACAGAATCAGGGAAGACGTCGGTGTGATGTGAGAGATTCCACCCTTCATCATCACTAATTACCTGTAATAGGCTGCTAGGGCCCAGCTACAGTAACCCTATTCCTAGAATTGTATAAGCGAGTAAGCATTTTAGTAGAACACAGCTGCTTTTATTGGACTTTCCTAACACAATTATAAACCAGCTCTACAGGATAAATGGATTTGTGTGCTGTGTGTTTTCTGCCGGGAAAGGAAGATATTTCTGACCATATAGGAAAGGAAACTCCACGTCTCTGCGAAGGGCAACTGAATGAATGGAGCACAAATCCATCTAAATACATATATATATATATTGTTGTATCTGTTATTGTTGTTATTGTATATGTTATCTATCCACTTATCTTTCATGTCTTTGAGGTTTTATTTATATGGTCACTTTCGGGGCTGGCTAGAATCACACTGGAATCTATAATGGTGTGTTTTTAGTGCCAGGACGCCTGAAAAGCATTGCCCCAATTCGGTTGTTTGCCGGTTAGGTGCCTCACAATATCGACTGACCCACAATGCCCAATGGGTGGTTGTGCGTGCATCGCATCCAGCGCGACATGCCACAATGTATAGACTGCAAAGTAATTTCCCATAGCGGACTGCATGATCTTTCCACGTTCGCCATGTGCCAAAAGCTAGCCATACACGTGTCGGATTCCATGTCCAATCGATTCATCATCCGATCGATTCCGGCGATTCTGCCGGGAATCACAGGTGTGATCAATTGGCCAATTAAGAGTATCCATTCCACGGATGCAGACCAAGGAGGACGCCACTTCTCCAGATAAGACACACAAAAGCTTGCTTGGCCTTTGCAAATGCTCATCTGGACAAAGAAGACAACTTCTGTGTTATGGTCAGATAAAACAAAAATTTTATTGTTTGGTCACAATGATGTTTCCTTCATTTGGCGTAAAAAAGGAGAAGCCTTCAACCCAAAGAATACAATCCCCACTGTCAAACATGGTGGTGGGAGCCTCATGATTTGGGGTTGTTTTTCAGCCAATGGACCAGGGAACCTAATCACAGTAAACGGCACCATGAAAAAAGAGCAATACATGAGGATTCTCAATGACGACATCAGGCAGTCTGCAGAGAAACTTGGCCTTGGGCACCAGTGGACATTTCAGCATGACAATAACCAAAAACACACAGCAAAAGTGGTGAAGAAATGGTTAGCAGACAACAACATTAACGTTTTGAGAATCTGTGGAGGGAGCTAAAGATCAGGGTGATAGCAAGAAGACCCTCCAACCTGAAAGATTTGGATCTCATTGCTAAAAATTAATGGCAATAATCCCTGTCGAGACATGTAAAGAGCTGGTCTGCAATTATAGGAAGCATGTGATTGCTGCAATACCCAATGAAGACTTTTCTATTGATTTATTGAGAAGGGTATGAATAATTTTGGACTGGACACTTTTTGCTCAAATGTAAATAAAAGCTGAGAATTTTTTTTTTCACAAATATCCCTCTTGTACATCGTCTTATTATCTTCTGGGAGACACCTTTGTCATTTCCCATAAACAAAATAACTTGCTGGTTGGATAAGAGTAAATGTGTCTAGCAGCCCCATTCATGATGGACTGAAGAGGTGAGCATCTAGATATAGGAAGACCAGAGAGGATGATGTTGCAGTAGTCCAGAGGAGAAATGATGAGAGCATGTATCGGGACTTTGGTGGTCTCTGGGGACAGGAAGGGGCGGATTTTGGAGATGTTGCGGAGATGGAAATGTGAAGATCTAGCAATGTTCTGTATGTGAGGAGTAAAGGAGAGTGCAGAGTCAAAGGTGACACCAAGGCAGCGTGCTTGAGGAATAGGGGATATGAAAGCATTTACATTAGAGATGGTCAAATTATTTCGACTATCAGACTTTGTGAGCTGATTGCAAAGCCTCTGAAAATGGTAACATCACAAATTGCTGGAGATGTAGAGAAGGGCTGTGGGAACATTGGAAAAACAGTGTTGCTCTAGCAGATGTAGTTCTTGCGTAAGTTAAGTTAAAAGTAAAGTTTTTACTTGTGTTAGAGACATACTTTTTTGTAGTATACCCCAACCCTTCTCTACATCTCCAGCAAGTTTGATGTTGAAACCATGCTCAGGGGCTTTGTAATGAACTTGAAATGGTCGAATTCTTTTAAAAATTTTTAACCATCTTTAATTTACATGTTCTATTCCATCACAAATTCCAAAAGTTAAGGGAAATACTCACTTCAGGACAGTGGGTGGAGCCATGGAAATGATTTCTTTACGCCCCATTAGCCAAATGCACATTCCGAACTGCTGGTGTACGGTGCACACATGGCCTTATGGTACAGAGCCAGTTATTTTGGCGAGTTTTTGCCAGTAGAGATGGTTGAAATTTATTAAATTTGATTTTTCTGATTGAAATTCAATTTGATTGCAAATTTTTGAGTTCTAATGCAAATTTTAAATGATATAATATTCCCAATACAATTTGGCATTAAAAATGCACATTATCGCGATCAACACTATAACAAATTATTAAGTCGGAACTTCGGGAGGATTTTCAATGACTATGCAAAATTTGGACTTACAAATTTGCATTGCACGTATTTCAACCATCTCTATTCCCCAGGTTTGGCAATACCGCAACCTTTTAAAATGAACAATGTTCATTTATGTTATGTTCACATAATGCTTCCATTGAAAAACAAAAAATGCTCAGTAACTGTCATGTTTCTGCTTCACGCTGACAGACCCACAACACTCAGCAAATGTTGTGCCAGTGTTGTTAAGTTGTGGATGCTTTATATTTGCCGCAATATACACCTACGCGAGCAATAACACGCCAGTATGGGGGGAGTCCACACTGTGTGGAAAACATAATGTAGACCTGTAATGACACAGGAATCAACCAGGCAGCTGTTGATGCTCAATAAACTAACGGGATCTCGATACAATGGCAACAGTGGTAAATAATCGTCCTCCACACTAGGCCAACATTGCATAGCAGCAAGCTACACTCCCAACTGAGCATCCAAAAGAGTGGTTAGTCGTGTATACCGGGTTGCATTCGGGATCGGATCGTCAAAGAACGTCCTTGCACGGTACCTTAACCGGAGAAGGGCCACAACGGCTTCATCGATCCCAATGGCGGGTAGATAACAGATGGGAGTCCAAATGACAGGCACGCTTCCCAGGCGCAACGGCAACTACAAGGAGACAGCCGTCCGGGGGGGTGCCACCCGACTCCGAGCAGTGTACTCTCTGAAGGCAGGAAGAGAGGCGACTGGCAAGCAGGAGTGCAGCGTACTATTGTGCTCCCTGGCTGTACACACGGCAGTGCTGGATACTGTACTGAAGTCCCGGCAGAATGTGCGCTTGGATATTCGTAGTGGCGGATATTCGTCATATTATGCTTCAACATTGTTTACCAGCATACATCGCGCATATTTGTGTGCATTGCGAATGGATATGCGCAATATGCACAGTGCTCTAACTGGATAAGGTCACAGAATGAAGAAGAGAAGCTGTAAAGCAGCTTTGCGAATAATTGCGAATGGTGTAAGGCAATAGAATACAATCTAAACTTTTTTTATGAATTTTGAATGTTACTTAATATATTTGCGAAATTACACGAATTTGAATATACCATATGCTGCTCAATACTAGTAGTAAGTCCACAAGTCATGACCATCACCTATAGTATACCTCCAGTCTTTAACCATCTCCTACAGCATGCCCACAGTGAGGGCTCCATGATGGCCATCTCTGGCACGCAGGCCTTTTATATATCTGCACTCTCTGACAATCCCAAGTAGTATGTCCACAGTCTCATCTCTTAGTATATGTACAGTCTATGAACATTTAGCTACAATATGTCTGCAAATAATTATGTTCCCTTTAAGTGTGCATAACTGTGCCACATCTCTCACATATCACATATACAAAACATGCCGGGGGGAACTCCACCCCAAGTGGAAAATAGGCAGGGGCCTAGTTGGGACTGCCTATCAATCTACAATTTGCATCTCATCATTACTATATTTATATTCATTTGGTTATTTTATACCATTATCCATATCTGCAATCTCTAACCATCTCCTGCAGTATGTTCGCAGTCTTTGACCATCTCTAGTAGTTTTACTCCAATCACTGACCAACTCTTGTAATATGTCTTCAAGCCTTTTACCATCTCCTGTTGGATGTCTCTTCCTTTCAGTCCATGGCACTCTGTATATCTATCCTGCTATTAGCTGACCATTGCATTATACCATATTAACAGGAAGCTCCATTATTTTTTCATGAATACTTTAATCATCCGCTACCTCCCCAGTGAGGAGAACTACCCATCAGTCCACTGTAGATAGACTCTGACCCTTATTACATCCTGCTATCTGATGGGTTGGGGGTCTTCAATGGGGGGGTCTCCTTTGCTCAGGCAAAGGAGTCTGTGCTTAATCATGGGTCACCTAAAGGAAAAGGGTGGCCACTTTCCCCGCCCAAAGATACAGTACAATAAAGCCCTTCATACCCAGGTCGATATCTGTTCGATCGACCTGCGATCACAGCGTGGTGATGTCACCACTCTGCCCTTGATTGCGGGTCGATCGAACGGTGAATCAATGTGCACAACTTTGCTGAGTGGTAAGTGTAGCTAAGCTATTGCAGAATGTGATACTAGCTGGATCATTCAGTGAAAATAAGCTGAAAAAAGAAAACTAATGGAGACGTCACATTTTTGTGTGACACCTTTTTCTGTCTATAACATCTGCTTTAATAATTATTTTTTTCTGAAAAGACCTCTGTCCCTATCACACTCCGTCCCCAGGAATCATGGTGACACCCTTGATTTCCTGTGATGTTGTCACCCCTCCCATGTCTGTACATTCACAACTCACAACACATCCCTGTGACCCCAGACAGAGGAGTGGCAGCAGCGAGCACTAAGGAGGCGTGTCCCTCGTCGCGCCCCGTAGCTCCTCTCTTCCCTAGGAGCTGCACTTCGCCGACTGCCGAAAGGGGGCTTTTACATGTTCCTAGTGACGTCAGCCAGGAGGACATTCCTTTCCGGTGGGCGGGGCCGCGTCTCCCGGTCGGCAGTGGCGGCCATGTTGGGCAGCGGGAGGTGGAGGCGGTGAGCCCGGTATTCGTTAGGTGGGTCTCAGCATAACGGAGGCAGCATGTCGGCCAAGGTGCGACTGAAGCGGCTGGAGCAGCTACTGCTGGACGGGCCGCAGAGGAATGAGGCGGCGCTGAGTGTGGAGACCCTGCTGGATGTCCTGCTGTGCCTGACCACCGAATGCTGCAACCCGGCGCTGCGCCGGGACAAGTACGTCACCGAGTTCCTGGACTGGGGTGAGTGCGGCCTGGAGGACCTATATACCAGGGGGTGGGGCACCGTATGTGTGAAGGGGGGATCATATACAGGGCCATGAGCTATACAGTGAAAGGACATCATATACAGGGCCGGGTACCATGCAGTACCGGGCATCATATACAGGGCCGGGTACCATGCAGTACCGGGCATCATATACAGGGCCGGGTACCATGCAGTATCGGGCATCATATACAGGGCCGGTTACCATACAGTGGTGGGCATCATATACTGGGCCGGATACCATAGAGTGCCTGGCATCATTTGCAGCGCCAGGTTTTATACAGGGGTGGTATGATATACAGGGCAAGGTACCATACAGAAGTGGATCATTTAAAGGGCTAAATACCATAAAGGTAGTGGCATCATATACAGAGGCTTGTGACAGTAAGTGAGGGGGCATTAAGTACAATACCGGGTACCATACAGAGAGAGGGGCACTATATACAGGACTGGGCACCATAGCCCTGGGTATCCTATGGGGAGAAGGACATGAAATTTATAAAGGTCTGGGTACCATACAGTAAGGATGCATACCATACCGTTTAGGTTCCTTGAAGGTAGAGGGCATCATATACAGGTCTAAGTGCAAACACTGAGGTGTCTAGACATGGTGCTAGGCATCATGCAGTAAAGGTGCCAGGTCCCACACGGAGAGGGATCAGTGAGCATTGTATGTAATGGATGCTAGTGTCATACTGGGAGGGCACTGTGGCCATTCTCTATTGGGGGTACTTGGTAACGTCCTTGGTTAACACAGTGGACATCATGCAGAAACAATGGTGGACCCCATCAGGGAACTGAAAGTATAGCGGTTTCTGGGTACCATCTGAGGAGGACAGAGTGTAAACAGGCTGCAACTGGTGGCACTGGTTAATGAATTAAGAGGATACCCATTGCATGAGTGCTGGCACAGTAATGACACATTAAAGAGAAGATGCTAGGCTTTAAGCCATGTCAACACATTGAAATATTAGTCATTTTTTTACAGGGAATAGGGTACATATTGCAAGAGGTTATTTGGAAAGAACAGATCATGGTGGGCATCGTATCAGTATGTAACAGGACAGTGGAATTCATACAATGAGGTCATAATGGGACCATTCCAGAGGAGATGACTTGTAGGGCACAGGAAGAAGGATATGATGCTAGGATTGCACACAGAGGCATCGCACACAGTTATTGAAGACACAATGGGTATCCTATAGATGAGTCATGGAGGTCTTAGATGGATGTCACACAGGAAGGATGTCATAAAGAAGGATTTATATTTGAGGGGAGGGGGGTAAATCATGGGAGCCAGCGCACAAGAAATGAGAAGTAGGACATGAGAGGTTGTTGGTGTCATTTAAAAAGGTTGCACAGGAACATGTCACCAACATTGCCATCTGCTGAGGGGCATGTGAAGGCCATTGATTTTGGGGGCAGAAGAAATGACATTGTAAATTTTTTTTTCAGCTTGGAACTACGTTTGATTTAGGGAGCTCAGGTGGCATCAGTCATGATGGTAGGGTTAGTATTTGGGTCAGATTATGTTCCGTGTTGTCCATCATGCTTACCAAATAGGCTATATCAATTGCTCCCCATGCTGCTGTCCATCTCCTGTCTATTCAAAATTCACATGTAGTAGATCCACCTGGTATGGGTCTTCTCATTGGCACCTCCAAGATCCTATCAGCATCTGATTTATATTGAAAGATGTGTCTGGGATGAGTTCACCGGCACAGACAGTAAATCCTCCTTAAAGTGTAAATCTAACTTTTTCAACATCTTTTCCGGCCAGAGATGTCACAATCCTCTAACGCTATTTGGAGTTGTGGTTCGCACAAGGACATTCTTTTCCAAAAATTCTGCAAGTGTGACTGGATTAGACTGTTTCCTACCTTCCTTTTTTGCTCTACTGCATTCAGTATAAAGGGGATCTCCGGTTGCGGTATAAAGTCATGTTGCACCTTTCATTTGAAGTGGTCTACAGCAATCATTTCATACATGCCATGAATCACAGTCCTGTTATCCAGGAGGTTTTGGAGCAAGAGAGGGCTTAATGAAACTACATGGTGTGTGTTGGCTTCTATGATGTGTTTGATGGATTGATGGGATAATTTTCTTTGAATAAAGCATCCAAAAAGATCAACATTACTTTTCTCTTTGTTATGGTGTAACTATTGGTGAGGGGTTGGAACCCCTGGCTGTTCTGTGTGCCTTTAATGATAGTTGTCCTGGGGTCCATTGTCAACAAGAAGGAAGAAACTGTTGAAATGGAGTTGTCCCCAAAACAATAGGTGAGGGAAACCATCTATTGAGGACACCTGTTCCAATGAGAACTAAGGGAAATACTCCTCGCTTAGATTTCTAATTGCTTTGTCTCCAGGGCAGGAAATAAATGGAATTTTTAACTGGACATGGGCACCAAGGAATAAACTGATAACGGGGGTTTCTCCTCTTCTAATATTAATAATGAATAGCTGTCCTAAAACATGGGCAAACTAAGGCCCAGGGACCAGATCCGTCCCATTGTCCCCATAGTAAAAGAAAGCCCCTCCAACCTCCCTCAGCTTGTTACTTTCAATAGGCATACATAATGCCTAGAGCAGTGATGGTGAACCTATGGCAGGGGTGCCAGAGGTGGCACCTGGAGCCCTCTCTGTGGGCATGCAAGATGTCAGCCAGCACAGGGAAAAACTGCAGCCTATTGGCTCTCAATGCTGTCAGTTCTCTTCCCCCTCTCTTCTGATTGCACACAGTGCCCCATACCCCCCCCCTTCTCTATCTTATAAGAAAGTAGTTGTGTGTTTACATGTTTCGTGTGTGTGTATACCTCAAGTTATATCGCCATGCCAGAACTTTGAGATAAACAAGTGGGTTTGGGTTTCAGTTTGGGCACTCGGCCTCTAAAAGTTTCGTCATCACTGGCCTAGAGGCTTCAGAACGTTGCCATGGGGGAAAAACCAGTAGCTTAATATTAAGTTGACGCTACAGGAACACCCTTCTGTCAACGGCGCGGTGCCTTTTGAATTATCACATTTTTTATCAATTTAATATGGCAGGTAGGGTAAAGTGTGATTGACCACATTTTGTTAATTTCTATATTTAAATTTTTTTTTTAAAGCTCATTAATGGTAATTTTTCCCCAGTTATTATAATTTTGTATAAAATTTCCTTTTTTATCCTCTTTGTAATATGATTGAATAATGAATAATATTTGTTGAAAGAGTTACAGAAATTTTTAAAGGTTACAATGTCCCTGCTGTATGTCCCCATGGAATTGTGAATGTATTACAGGCTCTTATTCCAGTCCCTCTGTCAAATTTAAGAACCCATTGTGACCCATGAGTCAAAAAGTTTGCCCACCCCTGCTCTATCCCCATTGGGGTTCCAGCTATAGGTCTGTTTCATGAAACCTGGTGTTCCTTACTATAGTAAGTTCTGCTTTCAAATACATGTAATGCATTTTACCCATTGTGTCCCTGTATAATGTCTACAATTTATACATTAGGTTTAGGGAAATAGTTTTTGTAATTGTTGGCGCTGAACTATTTTAAAAGCTAGTTATCTGGTGGCTTTGGGGTCCCTTTACATGGGAGCATTGCTTTTCATTTGGTTGAATTCTATCCTACATCTGGTACTACGTAAGTGCAGGGTGTCTGGAATCTCTTCCTGTAAATGTTTACTATATCTATAGAACTCCTTCCCCGAAAGCTTGCACGTTTTCTGTAAGCTGAAGCCTCCTTGACGGCCAGGCATCTCCTTGTCTGTGAGCTTAATGCTGAGGAAAATATGCGTGAAGACATGGGGGGAAATTGCTGAAGAGCTTGTAATAGGCTGCTAGACGCACATTAAGAGTTCAGTACACATATCTGCACTTAGCTGAAATTCAATCATATACTGAGTTGTTTAATTTGTGGCAGTACCTTGGAAAGCACTAAATGCAAATGTGTCTTAATAGTATAAGTATAAGAAAACTCCTGTAGATCTTGGCCTTCATCAACTAGAATGGGAATACAAACTTCTCTGCTATATATATGGTCTGGGTTGATCATTGTGGAGATGCTTATTTGGTATCTTGTATCTTTAAAGCCCATCTTGGTGGAATACCGCTACGATGTCTCTATTTTCACAGTACACTGGATCATTAGGTGTGGTTAATTTCAAATATTATAATGGTAGAGTTGAGGTGTTTAGTCATCCTATAGAAAAAATGTTTCCATATGCCATGGCTATTGGAGCTGTCAAAATTCTTGAGCTAGCTGGGTTTTTAGAAGAACTTTTGGCCTCTTTTTGCTATTCCCAAGATCTGTAGTTTTGTAGATTTTAGTGATGCACCTACGAAAACATTGCAGCAAGCATGTACTTGGTTTAGCAGAGATTGTCATAGTAAGAATTACTGGGCTCAAAGTTTTGACAGTAGTATAGGGAGTTTGCGTCTCTCTTGTTAAGAGTTATGATTATATTGAGTGTTTAGACCTTGAGAGGCATATAGAGCCTGTTATCTCTGACACTGCTATAAAAAATACTTCCTTAATGCAGCAGTGCTAATCACTCACTTTGAGTGTGTAGGATTCTGACCTTCCCAATCTGTATACCTACCTGTCACAGGTGAGTCGTTTAATTATCAATTTAGAATAACAACCAGGTAACTTCCACTTTCAGAAGGAAGTCGTAAAGGCGATTTCCATAGTTCTCTCCTAGCTGTTCAGAATCACAGTTTGCGGTTTTTGTAGTTTTAGTTATTCATTTGGAAAACTAACACTTTTCTCAAAGAGATGGGCCCAGAGCTGTTGGTTTTTGTGTGTGATAAGTGCACATTGTAGTAGCCATGTTCTCATTGAAGGAACCAATCCAGGCCTTGCCTCTCAGCAGCTGTCAAATAAACGGTACATGTAGCATTTTCTTAGTAATTTCCTCTTGTGTGGTTTTTTTTTTTTTTATTATTATTATTTTCTTTGTCATGTTTTAGAAATTACATTTCAGAGATTCAACTTGTTACTACCAAGTTGGTGAACAATCATCCTCTGGAAAAGACACATACTTTAGTTGTGGAGAGAATGTTCGGGGGGAATAAAGAATCAGACCGCTATCACACAATGGATATACAGCATGTTCCGGCAAAGTAGACATTTCTGGTCTATGCAGTATTCACCCTATACTCCTCCAGCCAAGCCAAAAGCCAAAAGGCCAGTGTCAGGTGTGTGCAGGGCTGAAACACTACACTATACACTAGCAATACCCACTCCCTGAACCCACTGACAAACTTATGGAGAGACAATCTGGCACTAACAACTTACTGATGACCAACAATTTACATTTGGGAGGAGAGAGAGAGAGAGAGAGGTCTTTGTCACATTGCAATGCACAATGTTAATGTAAAAACACAACTTATGCAATCAAATTGTAAAATATGTCAAGTGAAAAGTTGGTCAGTGTGTTTAGAGGACACAAGATCTCCCTCTTGGCAGTGGCCTTTTGGCTTGGCTGGAATAGAATCCAGCCTCCTGTGATGCAGAACTATTGCTCCCAGGATGTTAGGGGCAAAATTATATTCTACCTATTTGTACCATAATCTGGACAGACACTTTCTCTTTAATTTTAATGGGGAAAAGTGTGTCTTATAGCTCCAAATCATGGTAATATACATTTGGTGCTCTGTGGGTTATCACTGTTGCCTTCTATTTCTAGATCTTGGCCTGAATACCTTGTGGATAAAGTTAGTATAGATAAAAAAATATCCCTCACTTTATTTGTGGTTATGTTGTTTTTAGATGCACCAAAGTTATAGTAAATGCAGTTAGGTAGCCGACTGCCGGCTTTCTATAGATTCTTTAGTAAAAATGCACTTGGAGAATGATATTGAAGAATGGGATTCTATTGCTGTTATATAAGTCCTAATGTTTGGTGTACAGTGCCATACAAGTGACCCGCTCTATCATACTGTGATAACTGTGTTGGTTTAGCACACATTGCTGCAGTGATATTGAACGCAGGTAACACGGTGCTAGAACTCCGAGTACAACATGCTTCCTCTTCCTGCCCATCCCAGGTCTGGAAGGTGTCCCATAATCTTTGGAATTTTTGCAAGCAATTTCCTTCAGCTGCTGAGTATACTGACTGGAGAAGACACATTGCGGGGATTGAATACATTTAATGTAATTTCTGTTAATTAAAGAGATTGTTCTGAGATTAGTTATGATCTTGAAGATTGTATTTTATGTATGTGGTTCTTAAGGTGTATTTTCCACTTTACTATTGGAGTTTGCTCTTCACATCATGACTAGGCTATGGGCTTGTCCCCACTTAAGGTGGGTTTACACGTCAAGATTTTTTTGGCCGACAGATGGACGATGAACGATTT
>CM070043.1:22021417-22036750 GCA_036250615.1 Ptychadena robeensis | reverse complement strand
TAGCGGAGGGCTCCCGACGTACAATGGAAACAAAGCCTTAGGCTCCGGATGAGCACTTTGATTGGCGTATGTGAAAGACAATCAACAACCCAGGCGGCGCCTGAGCAAGTCCCTCACCCCTCCTCTTCCGGCTCTAAGAAGATCCCGGGCATGCGTGGGAATGGCAGACAGGAGAGCACCTGTGCTTCCTCTAAACCCCACCAATTTCAAGATCTACTCCAGATTGGGAAAACATGGCCGTGCCATGTCATATTACATGGGTTAAGGTGACATGGGGAAAAATGAAAAAAAAAAATATTTCTGCTGTCATTTTTTTCATTAAACAAAATGCTAATACTAGTCTTTAAAGATAGACAATTTTATGTGCAACTCTTTAGTGATGCAGAGGGCCCTCCATATCAACTTGTTTGCCCACCACTGTCCTAGATACTCTGCACACTGGAGCCCTAGACTTAAAAAACCTAAAAAATCTAATTTATTTTTTTCTTTTTCACAGCAAAACCTTTTACTCAGCTACTGAAGGAAATGCAACTTCATCGAGATGACTTTGAAATTATAAAAGTTATTGGTCGTGGAGCCTTTGGGGAGGTAAGATTTTTTCATAGAGGGTTTCTTTAAGGGTTAGGGTTTATTTTTGTGCTTCTGAGGCTTACATATAGGCTTCAGTCATACAACATTATACATAACATATGTTTTACTTGTTATGATTTTTTTGTGAATGAGAAGAAACATGTCTTCATTTCCCCACTACAGTTTTTTTCATTGGGAGATTTTCCCTACAGCGTCATTCCATTGTTGAGGCTCAACTTTGCAATTGTTCTTGCTTTAACCATGCATTTCAACAGGTTTAAGAAGGTTCTTCAAAGGAATATAGCATAGCTGAGAAGAGAAATGCAAAGTAAGCCTTCAACAGGGCTTTTAGGTCTCATGGAAACCGTAAGCTAGGGGAAGTGTGTAAAACATGGGATCACATTAAGCTGCTTCTCTTCAGGGCGTGGTCCTGGCCTGTCTGGCACTCTGGGCTATCACCTTCTCTTTTATCTTTGTTTTGTTTTACAATGCCCTTTATGCCCCCTGCCACAATGCGTCCCCGTGCAGTTGCCCATGCCTAAAACAGCCACTTACCTCCTCAACCCCTTTACCCTTGGAATTTAGAGGAGGTGTGGGAGACATTTCCCAAAAGAGTCAAATCGTAAAACAGAGACAAAGGTTCTAATTCTTTTGCCCTTTTAGTCCTTTAGGAAATGCTTCAGCATTTTGTGTTTGTGAACTGTGGTTATGGGATTGAATCATATTAAGGTCATGTAAAGTGTCAGGAATGTAAAGTATACTAGCAGAGTTGTCTCATTGGTGAAGACAGACTAATCAACACTTTGATTCTTGCTTCAGCTTCTCCGATTGCAACACATTTCATATAACATTTTGTGCCGGAGCCATATCACTTGGCACTAAAGTGCAACAAAAACTGCCCGTCTTGCCAACATTCCAAGGACACCTGAATAGTTTTGCACCATGTTGGTACTCCATGCCAATGTAAATAGGCTTTAATATAAAGAAGAAACAGAACTTGCAGGCAACCAGAAGCCTTATTTCACTGTTCTGACCACTTTTAAAGGACCACTCCAGGAATATTTACAGGGAAACACCTTTTCTGGGATAGATGCATTCTCAAAGTCATAAAACTACAATAGTTTCGCACTATAAGAAGTAAGATGCGGACTACAATACACTCCCCATAGTTTTGGAAAGAAAATTAGAGACACAGCCATTTACTTATCAAGTGAATATACAGAATGTTCCATCAAGTTAGGCTGCGCTGGACCATGCAGTATTCACTCTATTCCTCCAGCCTAGTCAAAAGGCCAGTGCCAGGCGGGAGGTCTTAATTACAGCAGAATGTGTAGGGCTGAAACTTTAGAATGTTTTATACACTAGCAGTACCCATTCTCTGAACACGCAGATCAACTTATGAAGAGACACATTTTACGATATGGTACTAATTACTTACCCATGAGCAGCTATTTACATGGGAGGAGATATAAAGTCTGTGTCATTAAATGTATTTATTGCAATGCATAATGTTAATGTAAATACACAACTCATGCTATCTAAAATGTGTCTCTGGAGAAGTTGATCAGGTCCTTTGCAGTGGCTTTTGGCTTGGCTGGAGGGAAAGGAACAAATTTCAGTCTCCTGGGGTGCAGAGATATGGCTTCCAGAATGGTTGGGATTAAAATATATATATATATATTTTCTTTTTACATATTCGCTCCATAGGTCCTCCTCGTGCGGCCCACAAAACCCAACTGTTAATGCATAGGGCATAGCAACTCACCTGTAAAGTGGTCACACACTGACCCAGCTTTCCTAATCAACTTTGGCAGTCCTACATCAGTAACATTGTCAATGTTGATTGCGGAAACCAGGTCTACATATGAGAGCTGCACCCAGGGGCAGGAGGAGGGGGGACGCTGACGTGTTCTGACTGCCTGTCGGGATCTGCTCCACCGCCTGCCGAGATATGTTGATGAGGGGAGGGTCTGGATCGATGTTATGTGCGGCCCTTTAGTGATGCCGAGGGCCACACTTGTGGCCCTTAATTTCAACTCAGTTGCCCACCACTGGTTTAATTGTTTAGTAGCAGCTCAAAGTGGCAAGGCAATTTGTACAAGGCCTCAGCACTGCATTATTTGTTGATTTGTCATTCTTTTTACTTTTCTTTGGCTGGGTATCTATCAGGGAGAGTTAAAAATATGCTTTTTTTTCTCCAAATTTTTGTGGTCAGAGCCAAGTCAGTAAATATCAACAAGCTGGATCGACATCCCATTTCAAAAGACACAGTTTGACCAGAATAGTGTGGATCACATTTTTAGACAATTGTCTTCTTCCAACCTTGTTAAAATGTAAACATGAGTAGAAAACTTGGTCTCATTCACAATATGAAAGGCATATTGGAAGAGTAACCAGAATAAGACACAAGCAAGTGCTATGGTTCTGGTTTACCTGTATTGACATTATGAAGTCATGTTTTATGTGCGGATCACAATTCTGGATATTTACACGATTGAGAATACGTTGGGGTTATTATATAAAGTCTAGCAGAATGAAATTGCATTGAAGGAGAAAACAAAACGTGTTACAGTTCTTGTATGTGATATGGTCAAGATTAAAAGTGATCACCACCTTTTCATTTTTTTTTCTTGGGTAGGTTGCTGTAGTTCGAATGAAAAGCACTGAGCGAATATACGCCATGAAAATCCTGAACAAATGGGAGATGCTCAAGAGAGCAGAAGTAAGTCTTTCTCCATATCTAGGGGGGCATTTATAAGAAAGGAGCTAGTTGACATGATCGATCTTAAAATGACAGTCCCTGTAGGCCCACACAATGTCATCTGCATGGTTTCACTGTCTGATTTGCTTCTGCTGCTGGATTGCTGATGGAATAGTCTGGGCCATATGGGTCAGAACTGCAGGGGTTAATATAGTTTTCGTTGGATTTCTGGTGGGATCAGAGGTGATTTTCTCTTTGGATTTGATAAAATGTGCATATATTGGAGAAATTAGTTGATCTTTATTTTTGCCTTGGTTCTTAAACTCCTTGCCCTGGAGTTAAAAAACAAAAATAAAAATATCAAAACCATGTTAAGACACAGTTATGTTTTTATTTGCTCTTTCCATTATGGTATGGTTTTATGCCTTTCATAGTGTTCACAACTAATCTAAGAATTACTATTACACAGACGGCCTGTTTCCGAGAAGAGAGAAACGTGCTAGTAAATGGAGACTGTCAGTGGATCACTACATTACACTATGCCTTTCAGGATGAAAACTTTTTGGTAATTATTTTTTTAATTTGTATTCATTTTTAAGCCTTGCACCTTCAGGAGCGGAATTGTGTAACATTTATTGGTCATACATTGATAACTTTCCTGCAATCCTTAAAACTTTTTGGAATACTTCTCACCATTTGTCTAACCTGGGCATGCTATGCACATCCCAAAAACCTAATCAGAATACATCAGGGAATTTGTTGGCAATTCCTAACGGTCAATGTGACAGTTGAAAATCTCTGTGAAAAACATCTATTCTGAAAATTCTGCAGGTACACCAGACAACAAGCTTAAGCTTTTTGTTTTCGGGGCAATTAAATTCCTTGTTTCAAAAGGAGGGGACTTTTTGCCATAGGTAAAGATTTTGTTTTTTATGGCACCTAATGAACACAGCCCTAATCTAATAGCCTGTATAGTGTCAAGATAGTTGCTGCTAAGTAATACATCCTCTGTCTTTCATTTGCAGTACCTAGTAATGGATTACTATGTTGGAGGAGACCTTTTAACACTACTTAGTAAGTTTGAAGACCGGTTACCCGAAGACATGGCCAGGTTTTACCTTGCGGAGATGGTGCTGGCCCTTCATTCAATTCATCAGCTACACTACGTACACAGGTAACACAAGCCACAGTGTTGGGTATACGAAACTGTTTGATTTGGAATATTGCTAACCTGAGACGTGAATGTATGTTCTGGGAAGATGGATAAAATAATTTTAATTTATATGATATTTATATATTCTTGAATCCTGCCACCATGTATGTTAGCTCTGCAGCGTTTGAGAACAGGAAATATATATTTACAAATTCAGGCTTATGTAACAGTATCCTGGATGTTCATTTGTGAAAAACACAGAGTAGGGACGGTGACATAAAATTTCCTACACATCCTATCTTCTTTTTGGTTGCTGGCACTGGTGTTGGTATCCCCTACACCTTATACCAGCAGCCAAAATAGTAAGTAATTAAATTGAACAGTTGATATGCTCCCTTCTTCCTGTTTAGAGCCTAAAACAATCTTTTATCTTTTTGTCCACAAAAAAACCCACTGTGCCATTCTTGAAGACTCTGTGGACAGGACAACCAACCATACTAGATGTTCACTTGTATGGACAAATTCAGGGGAAAAAAGTAGAGGGAAAAGGGTCCAGCTCCTACTATTGTTCCACTCGGGGAAATATTTGCTGGAATTTTCCTGAGCACCAATTTTATTGTGACTTAAATGGGGGATATTGGTTCCCATCTAAAGGTACCCATACACGTTGCGATTTTTTTGTGCGATTTTAGCCCTTCTGACCGGTCGGGTAGGTCAATCGTTCAGGATTCGTAACATGCAAATGTAGTCCGACCGATGCTGTTGTAAAAAAATTGGCCGAAAAGTCGGTCGGGTCCCAAATGATGATGCCCGTATTTTTCAGTCGGTCGGCCACATTTAAAAGAGACTTTTAAAAGATTCCTGATACAACCGGCCGGTCGGGCATCCGACCAACTTTTAAAAATAGCAGTAAAGCCAAAATCGGGAGTCGAATATCGAATCGGTCCACGAAAAATCACAGCGTGTATGGGCACCTTAAGAGAGTTTAACCTCCCTAGGGAAGTCCTAAGACATAAATAAGTAACGTTGTATCCCTTACCTACTTTCCCTATGGGAAGGGTAAGGTGTGTAATGAGATTTACAATTGTCAGCACTTTGCATATAGATTCCAGGCAGGACCTGACTCTGTAAATTTGCCCCAGCATTCATTTTTTACCATAATATGAACTGTGACAATAACTACGCCCTGTCTGCTTACTTTGGAAAATCAGCTTGTAGACCATTCAGTCAATATTTGCTCTAGCTGCCTGTTTTTATTTTGTGATGCCAGAAGAGGCAGAGACCAAGCTTCATTGACAGGACAGCATTCCTTCATCTGCGTTAACACTTTCATTGCATTCCCTAGTGCGTTCTTTCTGTTCATGGTTTGATTTCCAATTCATCATAATGCAGGCATACACTGCTTGTTCAATGGAGAAGAAATTTAAGAGATTGATGGGATCATGCCGCTTTGGCTTCTTTTTCTCATTATGCATGAGGTCATTAAAGCATGAGTACTAGTTTATAAAGTTTGCTTAACCGTTATTTTGGGGGCATGGGACCTTTTTATTTTCCTTTTGCTTCCTAATCTAATGAGTTCAGCACACATAATTGAGAAAGTTATCCCAGTGTAAGTGCCCAATGCCTCCAGTCAGTACTTGCAAATACCCCAAGCATGGACCAACAATGTGTACTGTTTGGAAATGTGGTTGCTGTATAATTTATCCTCTAGTAGTCCACCATAAGCGATATACAGGTTTAAAGTTTATTTTTATTTTTTTAAATGCCATTGTCCATCATTAACCTCCCTAGCAGTTGAGACTCTCAACCGCATGGGAAGCCGGCAGACCCTATGCCTCCCTGGAAAGCTGCAGCGATTGTCATCATCGCTGCAGCATTTCTGGGTTTTTTCTGGGCCATAGACCTCCATGTGAATGGAGGAGCGCCGGCTTTCCCTCTCACGCAGCTGGTGTCAGTAATGACACCAGCTGTGTGAAGAGATCCGGAGAGATACCAGAAATGACAGGCAGTGTACTGTGTACACTGCCTTGATTGCCGTACGGGCAGTGTGCTCAGGAGGTTAAGTACTCCGTGTTCCTACCACTTTTTTGCACTAGTTTTTAGGACACATGATCCGCATCATCAAGCATAGGGTTGAGGTGCGCAGAAGATGGCAGCCAGGGACAGAAAATTATTTGTAATGCTGTGTGTTATGTTCACATAGAATGAATGATGGGGGACTAAATAAATGCATTTTGCACTCCACTTGTGTTAAAGCGGTTGTAAACTCAAAATAAAAAATCCCCCACATACATTACATTAGCATTATACGCACCTGTCAGCAGTATACATCTGTGAAAACTGCTACACAGAAAAAAAAAAAAAAGGTACTTACAATCTTCATTTCCTCATTCCCTAAGGCACCATCTTAAGTACTGGCACCTGAAGCCACTTCTGCCCATTCTGTTGGACATTACTAAGGTGCCCCGCCCCTGCAGACATATTTACCAATCCCAAAGGATTTGGTATGGGAGGACAGTTCTAGTCCTTCCAGAGATCCATGTGCTGCATATGTGTGTTGCAGTTTGCATAGGAGACAGGAGTGAAGCTGAAGGATGACCTTGTAGGAGACAGGAGGGATTGAGACTGAAGTGAAACAGAAGGAGAGGGATGACACTAGGTGTCAGGGAGGGATGGAGATTGGAGTGAATTTGATGTGAAGCAGAAGGATGAAGATATGGAGGTGTTATGGGGGTGACATGGATTTGGGGGGCACACAGGTAGGCTGAGGATGAGGTTAGGTAGATAGGAGGTGATGGTGGAGGACACAGGAGGATTTGGGGCGCTGCACTGACAGAACACCTCCCATGTGACTGTCATTCTTTCTCTGCCCCTCACAGCTCCCGTGTCCTCCATCCTTCTGGTCTTATCACGAACACTTTGACAGCTGGCAGCACAAGCTCATCTCTCCTCACTCTGTCAGCAGAACAACACCCCCCCCCCCTCTCCAGTATTTCTTCTGCTGACAGACCGAAGAGCTGCAGACGCTGTGACAGTGATGTCACAGAGGACAGGCAGAGCACGTGATGGGGCACAGAGGCAGCTGGGATGATTTCCCCGGAGCCCTTTCAGCTATGACAAGCGCCCAGGCGTGATGTCACAATGTGGGAGGGGCTACCTCGGAAAACTGGCCCCTGTTGCTTTCCGATTTTTTTTTATTTTTTTTAAATACACTGTCCAAAATCTTGAGTAAACTATTTTCACATTGTCATTCTGGGGGGTTGTGTGTAGAATTCAGAGGAAAAAAATAAATCCATTTTGAAGTAAGGCTATAACAAAATGTTGAAAAAGTGATGCACTGTGAATACTTTTCAAATGCACTGTATTGTTCATCTATGCCCTAGGTGCCCAACCTGCGGCCCAGGGGCCGCATGCGGTCCTTCGGGCATTCTTTGGCAGCTTGGTCCTCCACATACGGCCCCCAAAACCTTTAATGCATAGGGCATAGCAACTCACTTGTGAAGTGGTCACACGCTGACGCAGCTTTCCTAATCAACTTTGGCGGTCCTACATCAGTAAAGTTGTCAATGTTTATAGGGGAAACCAGGTCAGGAGGAGGGTGGGTTCTGTCGGGTTTTGATTGCCTGTCGGGATCTTGTCCAACGCCTGCTGAGATATGTGGACGGGGGGAGGGTCTGGATCAATGTTATGTGATGCCGAGGGCCGCACTTGTGGCCCTCCATATAAACTCAGTTGCCCACCACTGATCTATGCTTATAGTTTAGTGAGCTAGTCATTACAGCAGTGACTGCTTCCAAAGTGAGCTGGTCTTTTAGCTCTGTGGTTCTTAATCTGGTAGTCGGGACCCCCTCGGGGGTTAAATGACCATTTCTCAGGGCCGTCGCCGTGTTTACCTGAAAGCATCAGCGCTGCTGCTAACAAGCAGTAGCGCTTATGCCCATAATCGGGGTGGGAACCCTTCCTAACTTCTTTCCCTGCACACTATTGGCACAAGTAGGGTGGGAAAATAAGAGGAAGGGGACATTACACTTACCTGGTCATGCCGGAATGGGGAAGTAATGGCACTGGCACTTCCGCATTCCAACACAGCACACTTTGCGGTGTCGCTTCCGGGGTCGTGGATCTAGAAAGGTTGAGAACCACTTCTTTAGCTAATCCTGTGATGTTGTTGACCATTTGTTTGTAAATAACATTAACAATTTATGAACTTGTAGGCATATGGTAAAAAAGATAGGCATAGCTGAAGATACAGCCATAATCTCGTCTTCACTCCCTGTAAACATCTAGTGTGACCTGTCCCTTCTTTACAGGTCTCTGAGATGATCCTTTTAATAAGTAGGGTGGTCTAGAATAATAGGGGGACTGGGGAGATAAGAATTTTATGTAGTTTCTGTAGTGACTGATTTCATAAATATCAAGATTCACATGTAACATCAGCAGTTTATATGGGGAGGGGGCTTGATGGTTTTTTTTATATAAGTTTGATATGGTATCACATGACATATTCTTTTTTTTATTTCTCTTGTAGGGATATAAAGCCAGATAATGTCCTTTTGGACATGAATGGACATATTCGTCTAGCTGACTTTGGGTCGTGCTTAAAGATGAATGATGATGGAACAGTAAGTGCTGATCTTTAACATTTTGCATTTGCTGTACATGCGACAATCAAGTGCCTTTCTCGTTCCACCTCTGGACCATGGTCCAATGAGTTAATCAAATTTAAATTGTATTTCAAATTCGGGTAATGACAAGTGAATCAAAACACCTGCAGATTTAGGCTAAGTTTGCACTGGCGATTCCCGAGCTGCTAGCAGCTCAGTAATCGCCAGTGCAGGCGATTACAGGGCGTCTAATTAAGGACCCCCATAGAGGTCCTATGGCACGGCCGCCCGAAAACCCACCGGCGGACGCCTAATGTGGCGTCCGCCAGTCGGTCACGCTAGACGGTCATTTACCTGGTGGGAAGAAACCGCCAGTGTAAACTTAGGCTTATACATACTAGACCAAAGACAAAGTTGCTCTTCTGAAACCTTGCCTGTTCTTTCTGCCTGTGTTACAAATCAGATCTTTGGGAGGCTCAATCGTTGGGGCTGGCAGAGCCAGTAGCATGGGGTTTAAAATCTGATTCAACATACAAAGATGCTTCTACACAGGACACATTTACAGACTTGCTTTTTATGTTTAGATTTATATACAGTGGCTTGCAAAAGTATTTGAACTTTTCCACTTTTTGTCACATTACAGCCACAAACATGACTCAATTTTATTGGAATTTCACGTGAAAGACCAATACAAAGTGGTGTACACATGAGAAGTGGAATGAAAATCATACATGATTCCAAACATTTTTTACAAGTAACTGCAAAGTGGGGTGTGCGTAATTATTAGTCAATACTTTGTATGCGATTGGATTTAGATCTGGACTTTGACTGGGCCATCCTAACACATGGATGTTTTGTTTTAAACCATTCCATTGTTGCCCTGGTTTTATGTTTAGGGTCGTTGTCCTGCTGGAAGGTGAACCTCCGCCCCAGTCTCAAGTCTTTTGTAGACTCCAAGAGGTTTTCTTCCAAGATTGCCCTGTATTTGGCTCTATCCATCTTCCCATCAACTCTGAGCAGCTTCCCTGTCCCTGCTGAAGAGAAGCACCCCAGAGCGTGATGCTGCCACCAACATAGCGTTTTGCATTTTGGTCTCATCTGACCAGAGCACCTTCTTCCACATGTTTGCTGTGTCCCCCACATGGCTTGTGGCAAACTGCAAACGGGACTACTTATGCTTTTCTTTTAACAATGGCTTTCTTCTTGCCACTCTTCCATAAAGGACAACTTTGTGCAGCGAATGACTAATAGTTGTCCTATGGACAGATTCCCCCACCTCAGCTGTAGATCTCTGGTGTTGGTGGTGTTGTTGCTCCCAATATTCTCTTAAGACAACCTCTGAGGCCGTCACAGAGCAGCTGTGTTTGTACTGACATTAGATTACACACAGGTGCACTCTATTCAGTCATTAGCACTCATCAGGAAATGTCTATGGACAACTGACTGCACTCAGACCAAAGGGGGCTGAATAATTACACACACCCCACTTTGCAGTTATTTATTTGTAAAAAAAAATTTGGAATCATGTATGATTTTCCTTCCACTTCTCACGTGTACACCACTTTGTATTGGTCTTTCACATGGAACTCCAATAAAATTGATTCATGTTTGTGGCTGTAATGTGACAAAATGTGGAAAAGTTCAATGTAGTTGACTTTTATGGATTCAATGATGGCATCAATACAATAGTATTCGCACGGGTTAAAAGTTGTACCAGTGCATCTCATGGATATTAACAGTTCCCAATTCAAAAGAAACGTACATTCGTTTTTAGTTTTGAAATTAAAGAGGAAGGTTAAAAGAGTCTCCTGCTTTACATGCCCCATTGGTAAAATTCTTTTCACTTTCTTGGCAGGAAGATAATGGAAATCTCCCAAAATTTACTGGAAATTCAATATTTCATTATCAGTATAAGAATGTGTTCTCAATAACAATAATGTGTGCTCATTTGTTAATTGTATAATTTGGGTGTCTACTTATGGTCCAGAATGTTCTGGTTTTACTTTAAAATCAGATGTTTTGTGTTTTTATGAAGATGGTAGGAAAGTCACATATGTTGACCAGCAGTGGCTGCCACCCCACCCCCTGCTGATCAGCTATTTAGAGATCTTTTAATCTGCTTCTAGACTTTTTATCTGCTACACTGCAGCTTGCCCTCAGAAGCTCTCGCAAACTAAAATTCCCTCCTCCAATATCTGGGTCTCATTTACAACAAGGAAGTTAAAGCTAAAGATTAATCCTCTTATACTTTGCCTTCCCTTGTCCATCCCTCAACAATTCTCAATGAAAACCTTTCTGTCTTTATTTCATGCTGTGTTGTATTTTAGACCATTAGGTCTTTGTGAAATGCAGGCACATCATGGCTGATGAGAGGCATTGAGAGGGGTCTGTACATGCTTCCTGGACACAGGATACCCACACCCCTAGCACTGTCAAATTAGCTTAATTTAGGTCACAGTGACAGTGTCTGTAAAAGAGATCTCCTACCCTCCCTTCAGTGACCACTACAACTCTTTCCTGAGCTATAGTCTTCACTAATTATCTGTGTGCAAATGCTGCACAGTGCATTCACAGTTTAAATTTTGGCTGTTGGGAGTGATTGTTCTAGAGCAGCGCTTCTCAACCTGTATGTGGGGATCCCCTTGAGGTTGCCGAGTTCACTTAAAGCATCAGAGCTGCTGCTAACAAGCAGCAACACTGATGCCCACAAGCATGGTGGGAAGTTAGGAGGGGGAGCAAGGCCTCCTCCCTCCTAATTTAGCAGAGATGGGATGTTGCTCTCTCTTAACTTACCACCCCGCACATCATCATCACAAGCGGGGTGGAGGGCAGGAAATCATGACAAATTTTGTGATCGGCCGCGACATGCTTTTTAAAAAAGCGGGCCACATGCGCAACGCCCAGGAGGTAAAGTGAGTTTGAATATCTGTTGTTGACCCACATGATCTGTTTTGGGAACCAAATATTAGGTTCAGTTTTTCATTTCCACTTCATGGATAATAGCAATCGATGCTAGGAAATGATTGCCTCAATCTGTTATTGGCTAATCAGATGTCTTTTTATTTTTTTCTTGTGCAGGTGCAATCATCCGTTGCAGTAGGAACACCTGATTATATCTCCCCTGAAATCCTACAAGCCATGGAAGATGGAATGGGAAAATATGGCCCAGAATGTGACTGGTGGTCTCTGGGGGTCTGCATGTATGAAATGTTGTACGGAGAGACGCCTTTCTATGCAGAGTCTCTGGTGGAGACCTATGGAAAGATCATGAATCATGAGGTACATAAGAGTTTAGTCCAAATATGGTTCTCCAGAGACAGCAAGTGGTGGTATTTGGGTAGGAAATATGTTATGAACAAGTTTTTGAAAGATAGACTTCTAATTCAGCCACATGCAGAGCAGGTCTTCCCTCAAGAATAGCTTGTTCACAATGAAAAAAGAGGTAAATACAAAAGCTGGAGGGTGGTACTGACCTTTATGCTGCCTGTGTTGCCTAGTTTTCAGTATAGATATGTTATGGAATCTCTTTAATAAACATTTGTCCAGGATAATTTTTTTTGTTGGTTAGTCAAGTGCACCTTCAAAATTCATTGTATACAAAGCATTTTACTTTAGTGTGAGTATACTTCATTATAATTAAAAACAGGCACATGTCAGCATTCTAGTTACCACTCCAGCGTGTTTATTTTGGTCCTGGAAGTGTGATAAACAAAGCCATCATGTTGGAGTATAGCAATTAAGGGACTCCCACTTGTTATCCAAAGGGCGACCAATGTAATTGAACACAGCTTCACTTTCAATATTGATCCCCCTCTCAAAATAAAATAAATAAATAAACCTTCGAATGGGTGGGTCTTTTGCCTTTTTTCTAATAGCTTTTAATGACCAGGCCATCGGTAAATCGAGGTGGTATGTATGATTGGCAGAGTTTGGCATGTTTAAAGAATTAATTCATTAATTAAAACAGTATTTTTTCTGTGGG
Organism: Ptychadena robeensis; assembly: GCA_036250615.1. Classification (NCBI taxonomy): domain Eukaryota; kingdom Metazoa; phylum Chordata; class Amphibia; order Anura; family Ptychadenidae; genus Ptychadena; species Ptychadena robeensis. The sequence goes on along the minus strand of CM070043.1, from coordinate 22,023,740 downwards.
CATGGCAGGTGCACTTTAATTGTTGCCAGCACAAATTTTAATTTGTTGCGTCTGACAGTATTACACTGTCTGCATTGTATTGTCCTGGACAGATAAATGATTCCAGAATGTATGTAATTAAGTAAAGCAAATCCTGCTCCCGATAAGCCTGTTTCACAGACAGCTGTAGTATGATTTATGGCAGCTCTCCAGTTTAGTGTAGAGAAAATGTGGCGATGCTGGCAGCTTCTCAAACCGCCAGTCTCATATTCATCGGTACTTGGTATTTTTGGTTATGACCTAAATCAGTGGTGGGCAACAGAGTAGATATGGAGGGCCACAAGTGCGGCCCTCTGCATCACTAAAGGGCCGCACATAAGATTTTCAATCTATACTGACTTGTAAAAAATGATGGCAGGCATAGCTAGAAGACATTATTTTTCATTTTTGAATTACAAAATTTTATTTTTGTTATAATACAAGCATTAGGGATACTAAAGTGTGGTAATGTGCCTCATAGATATAATCAAAGCCATTGGTTATATTGGTGGGGCAGATAACGTTCGCTTCGGCAGACAGTTGAGTTTCTATGCCGTAATGCATTAACATTTAGGTTTTGGTGGCTGCAAGTGGAGGAATGAGGGGGGCCGCCAAAGAACTCCCAAAGGGCCGCATGCGGCCCCCGGGCCACAGGTTGGGCACCTGGGACCTAAATGATCATTTCAGATAAAGATGATCAACTCTACCAAAAAAAGCTCTTTGTTTTTATATTTTTTTTTTAAATGCTGCATGAAACACTGTGGTAACTTGCCCTAAACTTTATTCCATGTTCACATACACTTTATGGTCAGAAGTATTGGTACACCTACAGGAAATGTAATGACATCCCATTCAATATCCATAGACATTATCATCATTTTGGTGCTTCTTACCAGTTGCGATAGTTTACAATATACGCTATCAATATACACTAGGCACTGATGACGAGGCCTAAAAGTGTCCATTCTAATTCATCCTTTAGGTGTTTTTAGATGGGTTTGAGGTCAGAACTCCGTGGAACCACCAAACCATATCTTTATGGACCTTTATTTGTACACTGGGGAAACATGCTGTCACATGATGGACCTTCAAGCAGAGTTTGATGCTTTGAATTGGCTAAAATAAAACCTGTTGGAGTTTTAAGTTGTCTTTTCACAAGTGCATGCCATTATTCCTCCTTCTAAAAAAGTTACAGCTTACACAGCGCAGATATATTTTGCTGACAATTAGGCACCCAGATTTGTAAGAGGCACCTTTTAAATCAGTGTGTCTAATTCCAGGTAAATTCCTGTCCTACTTGAGACCTGCCCGCTCTGTTTGGGAGCTCATATCAGCAGAGCAGGAGTTAAAGGAGGCAAACAGCTCCAGCCCTGCTCACATACGCTCACCAGTATGGTGTGGGCAGATCTTCCCTTTGCTGTGTGTATGTCTGCTGGACTGCTCAGCTGACTTACACACAGTAGCAGAGGAAAGAGTCACTCGCGCTCTACTGGCTACTGTATGTCAACGGGGCTGGTGTTAACTCTGCTCAAGTTTTTATGTTAAGGATAATGGCAGCGGAAGTTTGAAATACTATGGCTACAATCCCTGCCTGCTTTTAAAAAGTGATTATATAGAGCCCCATAGAAGCCAGTCATATGACTTAGGCCTAGATAAGTTCTGCCGAACAAGGAATCCGCTAATCTGATTTCGTCCTTGCCTTAAGTCTACTTGCACTAGGATTTAAGTACGGCAATTTCATTCTGTGTTCCAGCTGAAAAAAGGCTGTTCATGCCAAAAGTGCCCCTATCACTGAGCGAGTATAGGTGCCCATACAAAAGATTATTCTGCCTCGATAGATGAGAGATCCATTGCAGCAGTCCTCACGCTGCAGCCAGCCCCTCAGCTGATCGGCGGGCACTCTGTGTGTCAGCCCTTACTTTGAGTGGGGACTTCCATCACCATTTAAAGTAATGGGATTGGCCGGGAAATTACTGGCATGTTGGATCACCATGATTTTCGGCTGGGTAATTGGTGGTGGTTGATCGGCTGAAAAATCAGGAGAAAAACGGGCCATGTATTGAGACCTTATTTAACATGCCATTACTGAACTCATTCAAAATAATGCTGGTTGCTTTTCTGCTGTTCCTGGTGTGTCAACCACATTTCTCTTATGTTTTGGGTTTGCATTACTTTCCCTTAAATTCCTGCTGAGATCTGAGTGTTTAACTAACCACTCCAAATGACAATATATTAGTGATGCTCTGATTGATCGGCCGCCGATCATGATCGGCCGATATTGGCTGAAATAGCATGATCGGCGATC
>CM070043.1:22005775-22019463 GCA_036250615.1 Ptychadena robeensis | reverse complement strand
CCCCCCCCCCCCCCCTCCCGATCAGTGAGGAAGATCATTGAGGAGGATGAGGTGATGTGCTGTGATCTGCTGCTAGTGACTTCTACTGGCTGAATTTGATATTGCATTAACCCAATTAATTTGAACCCTTTATATATTAAATATTTTTTTTCTGCTTTTCTTGCGTCTTATAGTCTACAATATGGTAAATTTATGTGTCTATTTATTGTAAACCAGTTTTGCAATTTAAAGTGCAACTTGTATTTTCGTTTGTACAGTTGTTTTTCTGACCGGGGGTCCCTGAAGGACATTATCCACACAAATGCTGTGACTAAGGATGATGATGTTCAGCGTGGTTTGGAGAATAGCCTGCAGGTGGATGCCTATGAGCGTAGGATACGGAGGTTGGAGCAGGAGAAACTGGAACTAAATAGAAAGCTGCAAGGTTGGTATTGGGGTTGTAATAGATGTATGTAATGTAATGGTAAATGTATTGGTTATTGTTGTAGACCATTAATAATCGGAATGAAATGTCTTGTCCAATACCATTCTGAATTCTGTTTTATTCAGAGTCCACTCAAACAGTCCAGTCTCTCCAGGGCTCATCTCGATCGATGGGAACGTTAAACCGTGACAAAGATATCCGAAAGCTAAACGAAGAAATTGAGCGCTTAAAGAATAAAATATCAGGTATGTAGCTTTTAAAAAATAAAATGCTCCACACAGTCTTTCATTCATTCATCCATCCATCCATTCATTCAGCATATTGATCTTCTCATGGACTGTAAATGACATTGATCATGTGCATCCCTATAAGTGCACAGCCACTTAGTTGTGTTTTGTTCTTTCTTTGATAAAAGGGAGAACAGGCACCAGTTCTATTTCCTGTTCCATTTGAAAAAGCAGTCCTTGTGTCCTGTCTGTTAGCCAGTAGTGCTCTGGGAACCAATCATCTATCCATTGTTTACTTGTAGACGATTGTGTGTGCATATATTCTGAAACATTTAATATAGCATTGGTTATACATACAGTGGTAAAAAAAAAGTTTCTCTTGACAGATTCCAGCCGAGTAGAGCGTCAACTGGAGGACGCAGTTGCACTACGGCAGCAGTTAGAGGACACTACAAACAAACTAAAAAGCCTTGAAAAACAACAAAGAACACTGAGACAAGAAAGGGATGATTTGCTAAAGGTATGTAGAAAACTTGGGTCACTAGTTGTAAGTCTGATTTTCTTTTTTTCATGTGAAATAACCAGTCCTACTCAATTGGGGATTCGTTTAGCCTATCTTCTTCTGCCTTTTCTATAATAGCTGCCTGAATTTTGAATATGTTTTTTGTTCATTTAAAGCTGTTGCATGCCATACCTCCATGTTTTTTTTTAGCTTTCTGTGATTCATTCTATAGATGACCTTCCTTATGTATTTGAGTGTATTCTAAGGATTTGGTAAATGGATCACCGGAGCAGACATTTTCAATAAACAAAACATGGTTTATAAAGCAAACCAAAGCAAATATAGCAGCCAGCAAATTAAACAAAACATGCAAAGCTTTGAATCCTTTAGCTCATTAACTGTGCCTAGCTTGCCACTGGTTTCCTCAAAAAGTCCCTAAGCTCTCCTTGGATTTTCATGTGAGCCTACACAAGCAGAAAGCTGAACTTTATCCAGGTTAGCTACCTGGCTACAGTTTCTACGCTTTACCTGACCACATGAATCTGACTGAAAGTTACAAGTAAATCCTGGAGTGTACCCGGGTAGAGGAGGAAGGGTCTACCTACCTAGTTCCCTCCCACTCCATAGTCTGGGATCCTGTAACCAATCTAATCAATATGTCAACAATAGTTGCTCCTAGGTATCATTGGACTTCTTACCTGGAATCTGGGAACATAACCCATAATATGGTGAGATACATAGGTCATCTAAGACCCACCCATGGGATCCTCTACAGTTCCCACAGAAGAGATGCAGCTCTGAATTTATTTTAGTGGAATGTAGTGGGAAGGTGTGTGTTCTCAGGCTATCCTTTAGCGGTTTATAAAACAATCTTTGCCAGAGCCAGGATTGGGCAATCATCATTGGTGACGCCGAAAAGGCGGGTGGGGAGGGGAAGCTGCGGTGCCATAGAACTCCATGTTAACAGTGGGGTGGTGCTTTCCCGTGCCTCGATGACGCCGGAATGTGCAGGTAGAGTGCGGGAAATCAAGGCAGATTACACTTGAAAACTCTTTCTCAGGTCAATTTGATTTGTGTTACTGTGCAGTTTAAATACTCAGACGTATCTTTTTTTTCTGTGTAGTGTTAGGGTACAGGTAATGTGCTAACTTGTCTAATGCCTGGCATACACATGCCGATAAGCGGCTGATTTTTCACCTGAGCAACGGGCGTGCGCGCTCGTGCCTTCTGTCAGCGGAAAAATTGGCCGCTTATCGGCATGTGCCCACATGGGGCGACAGATCCCTGTCGCCCCACAGCTCAGCCGGCCAGAGAACGTACATGTTCAATCTCTGGCCGATGGCATTAGCTTCAATGAAGACTGGCGTCTTCATTTAAGCTAATGGCCGGCACACAAAGGGTGCCGGCCGACTGAAGGGGCCCCATAATGCACCAGGGTGCAAACGTGATGATGTCATCACGTTTGCATTCCGGTGCATATCGGAGCTGGTCTGTCTGCACCCGTCGGGGTGTGTATGGCAGGCATTAATTACTAACTAAAAACGTAGAACTAGTTAAACTAAAAGTTTTTCATTTGGTCTAAAAGTGTCCTGCCTACTATATCGAAATTTACGCTGACCGCTGATCACTTTGTTGCCCAATGTTAGGACATGGCCTAAGGGTTCTTTTTTTGTGGTTTTAAATTACTCTAAACTAGTATTCTCAATCTCCCTTAATAATAGTTTATCTTTTTCAACCTTTTGTGTTTCTGATCACCTGAGAAAAAAAAAGTTGTTTTTTTTCTACGGCATATGATTTTCATTTCCTCATGCCCTATGGGGCTTTTCGGCAATAAATCATATTCTGTCAATATGAGTTTGTTTAATGTGTTTATGTATATGCACAGGGATACAGGGAACAGTTTTGTTGCCTTTTTCTGTAATTTAGCTAGAAATAAAAGCAGGGTTGTTGGAAAAGCTGAAAGACTTTGATGATCCCCATGTGGGACACATCTGTCCTTCACATCGCTGACAATCTAGAGTAAAACATCAAAACTGTTAGGAAATATCCACTTAGATAATTCTTAGAAGTTGGCATTATATCCTGGAAACTTTCACAGATGGTTTTTAATCTGCCGGGCAAGAAAAGGAACACTGCCACAAATTTCAATGGGGCCTACCTGACAGAGCTGTTTGGTGATTTTGTTAATTAAAACAACTTTATTCAGAACTTTATTCAGAACCTCCTTAGGTCTTCCATACAGTGACATTATTGCTTCCAGGGATATGGCATGTGGAAAAGCATTTTTGATGAGCTGCCTTATTACTACTTCTGTCTGGCTAATCAGGTTTTATTAGTCATTATAAAATGATCCTGACTAGCCAGGTAATCAGAGAAGGGAACCCAATCAGTTGATCAGATCAGTCATGTACCTTATCCACAAGAGCTCTTACAAGGAGAAAGTGCCATCCCTGGTCACTACTATGTTAAAATTAATAGACAACCATCTTGTATGTATCTTAGCATGCAATAAATTAAGGGCGTGTTTCTGTTATACGTCGGGACCCCTCCGCTAAGCGTATACGCTTAGCAGGGGTCCCGACGTATCCCACAGACATTGCCTGCCTGGCGGATGGTTGGTTTACACATCCGCCGGTGCAAAGGCTGAACGTACTCTACTACGATCAGCCTTATACCGGCGGATCGGCTCAGCGAAATGAAGACAGAGTCTCCGCCGAGCAGGTTAGTCTATCTGCTACCTTGGGACCTCCCGCTAAGCGTGTACACTTAGCGGAGGGGTCCCAACGCAATGGAAACAAAGCCTTAATGTTCTTTTTCTGTTATATCCTACCTGCTATTACAGTACTTATGATCTGCCGTTTGTCAGTTAATTTGTAGCTTAATTCATTCGAAATGCACTTTTTTTTTTTTTTTAGCAACTTTCTGAAGCTCAGGAGAGGCTGAGATCTCAAACAAAAGAACTAAAGGACGCTCATCAACAGAGAAAGTTCGCCCTGCAAGAGTTTTCAGAGCTCAATGAAAAGATGGCCGACCTGCGCTCACAGAAGCAGAAGCTGTCCCGGCAGCTGCGTGACAAAGAGGAAGAACTGGAAGTAGTCATGCAAAAACTGGACACCATGCGTCAGGAAATGCGCAAATCTGAAAAGGCCAGAAAAGAGGTGATTTTATAATCATTAAAAAAAATCTGTTTTAAGGAAACTCTAGCTTTGCATTCCTATATTTCAAGTAAGGCAGCGTTCACATGATCACACGACAGTCAGCAACAGCCCTGGAAGCGCCTGCCCCCACATGCTTGGACACCTGCATACAATGTGCAGGTTTTAAAATGCCCCCATTCTCTCACTATCGGGGACGCATCATGTCTCGTCTTTCCGGTGTTATCCCTTTTCCCACACTCAGGCAGATCATCATAGACCAGTAGAGCAATGTAAAGGGTACCCATACACTTGATTCCTGAATAATCAATCTTCCGACGGTCGATCCTTCGGGAATCGAACGCTGCCCACCTTGAGCGATCAATCCTGCTAGACCGAAATGTCGATCGAACAGGTATTGTAACAATTCTCATTGACTTTTGCGCCACCATGTGCATCGATTATCGACCATATGTGTAACAAAGAAAAGCCTTAACATTGTATGCAAACCAGTTTTCAATCCTAGTTGGGTTATCACAATGCTGTAAAGTGACAACTTTTGCTTTACCAGTAGTAGAAGCTTTGTTTTACTCTTACTGATACATCATTGTTTATCTTGGGTTCCCTGGCATTACTGTACTCCGCCATGAATCCTGCCCTTTCCCCCGACTCTACACAGCGCTGGCATCAATTAGACACCATCGATGTGGGCTGGGAAAAGCAGCATGGCCTCCATTGACATGAAGGTCCTATGGCGCCTCCCCTCCACTCTTTCCGCACAGATGAAGCTGAAGAGTCTGGACCGGAAGGAATCCATGAGCCTGCAATGATGCAGAATCTCTGCAGGTTCACGGAGCACCGTGATTATGCTCGATCCCGGCATGTGCACAGTTTGTTCTCAGAAGGTTAAAGCTGGAATTTAAATTGAACAAAACAAGAAGTACAACATTTCTGTAAAAAATTAATTGTGTGAATAAATTACAAGATGTATTGTATATGTGCAAGCAAAAATTTTATGTTTTTAAATATGATTGTGAGTATGATGCCAATACCAACCTTTAGTTTAATATATTTAATACTGTGTACTCCCTTTTTTTTTTTTTGCTTTCTGTGATTTTGGTGCAGCTTGAAGTTCAGCTGGAAGATGCCACAGCAGTGGCCTCCAAGGAGCGCAAATTACGGGAACACAGTGACAATTTTTCCAAACAACTGGAAAGTGAACTGGAAGCCCTCAAGGTGAGCTCTTATACTTTAGTCCCTCGAAATGTGGTATTAATAAATAATATTTTTTGGTTATTGCCTGTTCTATATGGATGGTGATGCTGGAGTGGATTTTTATGTGTGTGTTTTTTTTTGTTTTTTTTTTGTTTTTTAACAGTTTGTGTGTAAAACCTTAATTCTTTTGAAATGGGTGATTGTCCTTAAGTATATGTCTTGCTGGTAGAAAGTGAGAATGAAATATCTACTTGAGTGGAAATAAGTCCAGTGGCATAGATTGTGAAAGAAAGACAACATCTGAAATTTAAACATTGATCTGTGGACTTTGCTTTAGGTGGTTATGCTTGTTATTAGTTATTTGTAACTTCTTGTATAGGTAAGTGTTTTTTCTCATGGAATGTTCTTCTTAGCTGTGCACAAGTCCACCTTTTTCTGTGTAAGCCTACCATCACAGCTCTCGCCATAAAACCTTCTACTGGATGATCAATTGTGAGAAGACTTACCATTGAATTCATATTCTTTTTCAAGCTGAAGCAGGGTGGTCGAGCTCTTGGAGCCACCTCTGAGCAACAACAGGAGATCTCCAAGGTAAAAACAGAGCTGGAGAAGAAGATCCTGTATTATGAAGAGGAATTACTGCGACGAGAGACATCTCACTCCTTGGAAATAAAGAATATAAAAAAAGGGATACATGACTTTGAGAGCCAGCAGCTTGCCTTGCAGAAAGAGATTCTCATGTTGAAGGACAAACTGGAAAAAGCCAGGCGGGAGAGGTGAGGTTTTTCACTGTACATTGGTGTGGCCACCTGTTACCACCACTTTTTTTTTTTTATATATAGAAGTCCCTGTTGGCCTGAATCCAGGCTTACCAAGCAATGCCCAGTTAGTTACTACTACAAAGAACTTTAGGAAGAAGCCACCTCCTTCTAGAAAAGATAATTCGTAACGAATCAATATGCTGATTTTATATGTTTTTAATAAGGTCAACTCTTGTTCCCCGCAGACAAAGTGAGTTAGAAGAGGCTGTGGGAAATGTAAAGGAGAAGTATGAACGGGAAAGGACGATTCTCATGGAAGACAATAAAAAGCTTTCTGTAGAGACGGAAAGGGTGAGTCTGCTTGACTTGGAAGCATTGATTGCAATAAATGATTGCTTTCATTAAATTTTTTTTTTAAAGGAGTGGATATGCAAATTAAATGAAAGGCTTTGGTTCATGTGTACAGTGTATGAATGTTTGTATATATGTACAGCACCCTTCATTTGCTATTGATAGTCCTCTTGATCATTCATTACGGTTATAAAATTATCAATAGTATCTTATTTGCCTGTTTAACCTCTTGGGTGTTCTCCCTGAGTTAACTCAGGTTGAGTTTCATCCATCATGAAACTCCATCAGAGTTAACTGCAGGGAAATGTACCTGTCTACCGATTTCCGCAGGCGATTATCTTGATCAGCATACATGCCAATCCTTCCCTGTCAGCCCCCAATCGTGTCACCGGTGATGTGAAAGGGGTGAGGGTAGGCAGAGCCATAGACTTCCATGTTAATGGAGGGGCGGCGCTCTTCCCCTGCACGATTCTGGCATCACCGTTGATGTGACCTCCAAATGGCCAAAAAATCGTGGTGGCATTTTATATGCTCTGTCTTTTTAAAAAATACCACATGCGTAACACCCAGGAGGTTAAGCAGGTGTCTGGGTGCGCATTCTCAGAATAGCATGACTATCTTTACTCAGGCCAGCATAGTCTCTGTCAAATGACCAGTCTCGTGTAAATATTTACTTTGCACAGAGAGAGCATTGTTGCCCTTAAACCAGATGTGTGTTACAGGCAGGATTACTTTAAAAATTTAAACCTGATGGGTATTGAGGAGAAGAGGGGAAAACAAATACAGCTTCCACATCTTTGGACTCTAGCATATAGAACTTTAGGTCTTGAGTTCAGAAATATGCTCAATACTGTCTTCTATATGATCATGCAGCTCGGCTCTTTTGTGGATAAACTGACTGCGCAGAACAGACAGATGGAGGACGAACTTCAGGACTTGACATCCAAGAGAGAGTCTGTTGCTCACTGGGAAGCTCAGATTGCAGAAATCATTCAGTGGTAGGTTTCCACATCTCCTATTGTCTGGGGTTTCTCAGAAGAGGAAGTTACATTTCCCTATTTTTGTGGTTGGGTGGGTGTGATGGCAGAGGATGCTCATAACATTTATTCACATCCTGATTGTTGTATCTGTGAGAGTTTTACTAGTGGGATCCACCCATATAGAAAGTCTTACCATATCGGAAGAATTTTTTGTTACTTTTCTAGGGCCAAAAAGGACATACAATTGCCAATAAGGGATAGTGTGTGGATATGGAAGACAAATGGGCCTTATTAAACCTGATTAAATCTTAGAGCTAAGCTTTTCTTTTTTAACAACCATTCTTTATTAAATTCCCCAATGACATATGTTTGTATATGTAAATATGATTTTTTTTTAGGGTGAGTGATGAAAAAGACGCCCGAGGTTATCTGCAAGCCTTGGCGTCCAAGATGACAGAAGAACTGGAGACACTGAGAAGTTCCAGCTTGGGCTCTCGTACGCTGGTAGGTCTTTTCCGGTCTCTGCTCATAAAGATTGCTTGGTTGTACCCAAACTACCTTGATTCCTCTTAAAAATCTGTGCAGCACAAAGCAATGCATTTGAGCTGCATGGAGTTTGCATGGGTTTCCACGTTTAAAAGACCAACTTGTAGGTCTCCCACCAAATTGGCTTAGACAGACATTAAATTGCCGATAAGAGTGAACTTGGTGTACTGTATGTATGGTATATGTCAGGGGTCCTCAAACTTAATAAACAAGGGGCCAGTTCACATTCCCTGAGATTGTTGGGGGGCCAGGTAGTTACTGAAAAAAAAAAGAATTCCCATACTGCACATATTTTATTTGTAGTGCAAAAAACATGAAAAGACAATGAAGTAATTTAAATAAAAAAACAATTTTAACCAACATTAACTTATGGGTTGGAAGGTGTGGGTCTGCTTTTGGCTGATGTCAAGTTCCACGTTTGTCATTGCCAATTGAAAACTCACCTTGATCCGGTGCGTGTAAAAAAGGGTCTAGTAGTCATCCCTACTATATTTAATTTAAAACACACAATTCTGAAAAAGATAATTGCTCATTAAATAAACACAAGAATCAGCTCAAACTAGAATTAATAAATGCACCAGTACCACCTCTCACGAACCTCCATAGAATTGCTGTGTTAATCATTCTATTTGATGAGAAGAAAAAAACCTCCACAATTGTAGAGTCCTAATCCGCAGTGCCGTCCAGGAAGGGAACTGGCAACAGAGAGAGAAAAAAAAGATAATTTACCGGGAGTCCTGAGCCCACATTGGGAACACAGGGCATGCAGCAAAGGCTGTGGCTTCTGTCTGCTGGTAGAAGCTGTGGATTGGTTGCCGGGATCAGAACGCGGTGGTGGGTCCCATCCATCCCACAGACCCATAGTTTTGAGGATCCCTGGTAAATGTGCTTTGTGTATAAACCAACCTAGCCTGTTTTAGTCGCCAAGACCTCTGAACCCTCGTGCCTGCAGTTAAACCCTCTCCTAATCTTCTGTATCTATTGTTGCAGTAAATGTGGTTATGCTTGTTTGTGGTAACATTCATTGTATTCTGATTGTTGTCGCTGTAGCATGAGATGTCATACCAGCATGGCCTAACACCTTACAGTACAGATAGGCTGGTGAGTCTCCAGGTACCTCGGTGTGGTGATGGGTCACTCTGGTGATGGGAAATAGAAAGCAATGTGTCATGTTAATGACATTATTTATGGTATGCAATTTTATTAAAGCGAAGCCTACATTCATAATATTTGAGTGTTTGGTGCCCATGGCAACACTTATGTGCATTCTATACCACATGTCTAAATTTTACAGTAGGAAGTCGACCTATAGCGTAATCTTTCACCCCTATATTCTCCTTTAAGTGATATCCTATAAGTGATAGCTGCTCAGAAGTTGACCCTACAGCCCTAAAGGCTCTGATGCATTTTAGTCCCTTCTATTTTCAGGACAAAGATTTTTATTTTTTGGAACTGACCATAGCAACAAATTTACTGTTGTAATTCTCTGACGGATTTTGTTATAGGGTGCATCTTTTCTGAATGTCTTTTTCTAATTCAACTACCTTTGAACACTGTTTTGTACCTCTTAATCAAATGTGCTAAATTCCGCTTCAGGATCCTCTCTGGAAGGTCAGACGCAGCCAAAAGCTAGACATGTCTGCACGGCTGGAGCTGCAGTCAGCACTGGATGCTGAAATACGAGCCAAACAAATGGTGCAAGAGGAACTGCGGAAAGCAAAAGACACCAACATCACATTCGAGAAGTAATCATTGCAATTATCTTCTTAAAATCAATACCTTTTAACTGAATCGATTGACCAAAAGTAATCCAAATTGAGCAGAAATCAATCTGTCAGTGATCAGATATGTTGGTAAATTTTCGGCAACCGTTCCAGTATCTGGCTGGTTTTCTTGGTATTTCAGTCAATTTGTATCTGATGGTACTGTGCGCACAGGGCTTTGAAAAGAAACTGATGTTTTTTTTAATCAATCACATTATGTGGTGGTAAAAAGCAGGGCTGTGGAGTCCGTCGATAAATTCCCTGACTCCGACTCCTCAGTTTCTGATTATTCCGACTCCTCGACTCTGACTCCTCTGTATTTAATATACTAATGTATTTTATCCATCTATTGAAGGAAAGGAAGGCAGCATACATTAACCACAGAACTACTGGCTAGGAAACCATCTCTGGACTGTAATGGTCAATTAAAGTAAAATATTTGTCTGTTTACAATATTATGGTCATTGCACGTACAGTATTTAAATGTTTTTGGCAAAAAAAGCCTTCACATAATGACCCTGCTGCTATTCTTGGTTTGATAATCCAGGCTTTAGTGACCTGAGAGAGTCAAGTATCCAATATTTGAAGAATGTTATTCATAAAAACAAATATGTAATATGATTTAACATTCAATACATTATTGATTTATTCATGAGAATCGGTCACTTGTATTACTTTGTAGTTGTTGATGGATTTGGAGTAGATTGTTCTGTGTAGTGGGTCTTATTTCTGCTCTACAAGGTATATCCCATAAACTTTTTTCATTATAATCGGTTTCAGTAAGCTTTTTTCTAACTTTCATCACTTGACTTCATCTATTGCAGCAAACTGAAGGAATCGGAGTCCAAAAATAAGGAGCTTTTAGAAGAAATGGAAAGCTTGAAGAAAAAGCTGGAGGAGAAGTTCAAAGACAATAGCGGTTAGTAGCTCTGCTGGGATATCAGCACTATTAAAGCAGACCCATCACCTCCTTCTGTCTGCTGTCTATTTTTGGCCGATAATGAGGCAATATCATGGTTGGAATAAAATTACTTGGGTGAAAACAACCCTGCAATGCTCCTCCATTCCAGTGAGGTTGCTCTGTAGCGGGCTCTGGGTTCATAGGGACTTGGGAAGGTGGACATCAACAGTTTTTTTCAACTTATTGTTTAAAACAAGGCTTTTGGAAGGGGACACCACCTGGTTAATTCACATATCAATTTGTAGAAAATAATGCATTTTTTAGATTGTTTGATTTTAACATTTCTCTTTTTTAACGTTTCCTCATAGGCCTCAAACTGACAGATTTCCACGATTCTATATTTGATTACTTTAACACATCTCCCCTGCCCCATGAGCTAAGAGTAAGTATTTGTCAGCCTTCAGTTTCTTGCAGTCCTATTTCATATTACTTCTACATATTAAGGTCCCTTTTACACTAGCCATGCTGCACCATGTTAACCTTTTATACTGGACGAGGTCTTATGACCTGCAGCATGGCTAGTGGAAATTGGTCCTAAAGTCATTCCAGTTTTTAAATTATATAATGCATTTCTATGTACAAAAAAGCAACCATAAATGATCGCAATATGAAAATTCCGGTCTTCCTGCTTAGAAGTGTGATTGCATCCTTCTGCTCCTCTGACTTGCAGGTTTTATGGACTAATATCATAGACCTTTTACTCCTGTTTGTCATGTGAATGTTTTTCCTACAGCAGTTGTTTGCCAGTTATGCTGTTAACCTTGCATGGCATACAGCTAACTACTAAATTCATTTATATATGAAAAAACTAGCAAGCTAAAAGACAGTCATGTAAAGATTGCTCACTTAACCTTGTCCCCACTCATTGTCCTGGTCACCATGGACAGGAGTAGGCCTGTGGGAATGCACTAGTAGCAGAGTAAAACTGTAATTTTATAGTAATGTTAAAGTTTTTATATTTTAAAAGAGTGCCATACGTTAGAACTCATAGACTCTTCTCCAATAAACAGTTCAACCCACAGTGTCTGATACTCGCCTCCATTCGCGTTTCTGCAAAATTGGCTGTAACGGCACCATTATCACTATGGAAAGATGTACTGCTAAAGCTTCAGTTTAAAGTAGCCAGTTGAAAAAGAAAAAAATCTCAGTCATTAATATTGGACTGAATTTATAGCATAATTTTTTATTTTGGGTTCCTAGTTATATTTTGGTTTGTTATCTGTATCTGGCTTGCGCCTAAAACATTTATTCCCTTTATGCCTTTAAATACTTGGCTGAAGTTTCTGGTGCCTTATATTGCCCACTGGCATAATGTCCTGGAAGTGTAACTTCTAGGTAGCCCATTTCAAGTCTTTCCATCGTTGTTTCTGTCCTATTTTTGGGGTTTAAACAAGAACCAGTCAATTCCTTTATATTCGCTGTGCCCATGACTGAGAATTCTGAATTTGTGGGTGCATAGTGCTGATTTTTTGTCCCTCATGTTTGTCACCACAAAGGAACCAATGTCTACCTCGTCCACGTCCTCTCTCCTAGCCTTTTGGGAAGATGTAAGTCTACTCGCACCTTTTGTGCCCATTTTAAAACCAGGCGATTTTAACCTAGTCACCTTCTAATATATAACCCTACAATTTGTGGACCTGTATTTAATAAAGCAGAGTGCAGTAACTCATAACGGCCATTCAGAATTTATAACATTTCCATCTTGATCCCCAAATGTTTTGGTCTTACAGATATTTAGCATCCATTTGGCATCTCCAAAATGCTGGCAGTGTCTATCCCATAGACGGTAATCCATTCAGACATCATATTAAGTAAGCTTAGTGCCTGAAATTGTTTTTGGGAGAACATTTTTTAATATGATGCAACTATTTTTTTTTCGGGTTTGTCATCATTAAAACAGAATTCTAATTATCGTATGTTGTCTACTTGAGCTAAGTAGACCAGCAATTGATTTCTGGCTGCCCTATATGATATAGCGGTTAATCTGTTTTTCTAAAAAAAAAGTCCATGATGATGGGCAGTTTAAGACTTATCTTGAAAAGAATATTTTTTTCGGTAGGAACTCTTAAACCTGTGGATCCAGAAGTGTGTATTTCCTTCCACACCCCTTTAATGTCAGACAGTTACCATTACTAGATTAGTAGAGTTACTGCATCTTTTTGCTCTGTTATTAAATATTGGCCATTGTCCTTCACTAATTAGTCATCTTTTTATATCTTTCTTTAACTTTATATGTATATAAAATACACAGTTCCAGCAATTTTTTCATTCTATACTATCCTTTAATATTTTAACCTTTCAATTGTCCAAGCACGCCTTTGGACATGGCACTGTATATTCCTGCATCCGAGCACCATCTCACTGGAACAGCTATATCCTTGACAAGCAGGCTGCATTTTCAGCACCTGAAATTTTGGCTAAAGTTTTATCATTCTAGTTAAATCACTAAGAAGTAAACATGTCCAGCTGCTGAGAATTTTCTTCAATTTTACAAGTGCACATGCTAAGTAAAAGAGCATTAAGGACCTGCAGTTTGAGCCTTTTCAGGTTTATGTCAACTACACTATTTTGTTTAGCCCCAATGATGTTGTTCCTATAGGAATAAGGGCTCGTTTACACAAGGCATTCACAGGTCAGTTTCTGGTGATTTGCTTCATAGGGCTAAAATGGGGTAGTTTATAAATGGCCCCCAACTGCCAGCTCAGTGTGCAGACGCCTTCCCCCTCTTCCCCCCTCATTTTCTGGGCTGCTGCCGACTGATGGCAGCCTAAAAAAATACAGTGCAAGGCACCAATGTCTTTTTTTTTTTTTTTTTTTTTTTTTT
>CM070043.1:21983226-22005765 GCA_036250615.1 Ptychadena robeensis | reverse complement strand
TTTTTTTTTTTTTTTTATTATTATTATTTACTAAGGCAAATATGAAACTTTACCCATGTGACATTGCTTGGGCCTGGGTAACCAATAGTCTTGTGCCCCACTGTCTTGCTCCAATGTCACGACAGGTCTTTTAAGTATAGGGAAGCATTTCACCTGTCACATGGCCAACTTATTGAGGGTGTGGAGACAAGTAAGTGTTATGCTGGCCATACACAGGTCGATAGCCATGCAATCGATTGCAGCGTGTTGACGTCACCACACTGTGCTTGATCGCAGGTCAATCGAACGGGAATCATTGTGCACCACTTTGCACATTGATTCCTGTTCGATGGGGACCCTGGTCCGAAGTTGTGAGATATGGCTGGGAGGTGCTGACAGGCAGCCAGGAGTGCAGACACAGGATTGCGGCAGTTGAGCTCCCCCCACACAGCCGTGCTAGGCTCCTGCCGGGAGCTAATCATAGTGTGCTGTGCGGGTGTGGTGCTTTGTAGCTTTCTGTCTCTGGGCTGCACATGTCCGGTTCAATCCATTTAAAGAAACTCTGCACAGCTCGATGTTTCAA
Source organism: Ptychadena robeensis (assembly GCA_036250615.1). Taxonomy (NCBI): domain Eukaryota; kingdom Metazoa; phylum Chordata; class Amphibia; order Anura; family Ptychadenidae; genus Ptychadena; species Ptychadena robeensis. The sequence continues at coordinate 22,005,203 of CM070043.1, read as the reverse complement.
TAGATTCAAGCACAATTTAATCTATTAACAAATCCAGCTGTGTATGCCCAGCTTAAGATTAGTATAGTTGGTATACCCAGTGACCTATCACAAAGCATTGCTTTCAAAGGGGCAGGTGACTGTAACTGCTTCTCAGCCAGTGTAAAAGTACACACCATCTAACTGTAAATATGTGTGACTGTGTTGTCCAATAAATGGCCGTAATTCTGCTCTTTAGTGTTTTCAGCAGTTTTGATCTACGATTTTTTCTATTGCAGTCAAGTATGATCAGTGATCAGGAGGTCTCTACACCCAAACCAGACATCTCACCATCCCTTTCTGTTCCTGCTGTGTCGGAGAAACAGGAGGTGAGATTTTTTTGTTGTGTAATATTACACCTGAAAAACATTTGCTTCTTGTTTAGTGTACATACCCAAGACATATATTCTCTTCATTTGTTGTTTGAGTTAGTTTTCTGGTAGTATGTACTAAAAGCTATCCTATTTTTTATATTCTGGTAACATATAACATGGTAGCATTTTTTTATATTCAAGCAATATATATCTTTAATTTGCCGTGCAAAGTGCTAAAGGAAATATGCTGTTCCTTTAGATATTGTGGAATATAAGATTTAAAGGATTGTCACCAAAACATATAGAAAGGATACATCTCAGCAGAGATGCAATATTCTAATGCCTACATTTGCCATCCACCAATGTATATATAAGCTGAAATAAACTTGTCCTTTTGAGTCTAGTAATGTTTTCTTATTGCTGTGGTCTGCTGTAGTTTCTGGCTTCAGCCATTCTTCTAGATCTTCCGTATGCATAAAATGAGATGTACCTGCCCTTTCATATTGTAGATGAAAGCCATACCATCATTTATTCTCATGACTACTTGGGTTAGAAAGGGCTACTTCACTCTTGTAGAAGAAAGAACATGGGAAGGGAAATGTTAAGCAATAAAAAAAAACTATATTGTGAAAATAAAAATAAAAAGCAACCAGTTATATGAAGAGGAGGGGTACATTTTAAACCCAGTTTGTTAAATTTTAGTCAGGTTTGAAAAGGAATAGGGTCTATTCTCTCAATATACATAACACCTCCCTAGTGGGAATCCCTAGTGTGGATTTTAATTACGGGATTCGAGATTACTTACGTGCATGAGGCGTGCCTGCACTGTCCTCCAGCAACTGCGTCTTCTTCCAGGATCAACTGCGCTAATGTCAGTGATTATGTCAGGGGGGTAGTGTGGGGCAAATTATATGGCAATCTATTTATATTTCCTGTACCACTTTTGGAAAGAAGAACTGATAAAACTGCCAGGGTGGTTAAAGGACATAGACTTCTGCAATATTAGCCCTTCCACTAAGATGTTTAATGATTTTCTACCTCTTTAGCTTTAAGGGCCACACGTGTGATTGTGGCGAGTACACTGTACTCCGCAGTGATTCCCCGCCCTGCCCCTTCACCAAAAGCTGATGTCAGACGCCACCGATGTGTGTGGAAAAAGGGACACCTCCTCCATTAACATGGAGATCTACGGCGGCGCCTGCCCCTTCAGCGCCGCAAAGAGACTCAACGGGATTCGTTAGCCTGCAGCAATGCAGGTTCTCAGAGCTCCTGCAGTTTGTTTTAAGGGGAAGAGTTCAGGCATAATGCCAGGGAGGTTAAAGGGTAGGGTATCACAATTAACTTAATTTTAATTACTATCACTAGACAAAGATTGAAACCGTTGGTTTTTTTTTATACATATATAAACAGGAATCTGTACGGTCTCAAACACGAACTCCCCCTGCACCCTCTCCAACTTTTACATCAATTTCCATTCCTGCACCAAAGGTAAGTGGTTTTAAGAAGACTCTCGCTGCATGATATATTTAGTATTTGAAGATAGAAAAGTGGGTGTAACTAAAGGAAAAGTTGAGATAAAAAGGCAGCTTTGTAGCTTGTGTGAGACCATGAACATAAATGACTGCCTTTCAGATCTTACTCTGCATCTCTAAGGCCATAATGGTTTCCCAATCTCTGTTTCTTCCTTTTAACACTCTGCTTATGCTTTAATACAGGACAGCAGTATTCCTAAAACTGTTGATCACATGACCATATTTTATCTATTCAGCAGTAAGTAAGTAAGCTTTGAAACTCCCCATTCATGAAGGTTAGACAGGCAGTGTATTTAGCATTTAATTTACCGTTTTAGTAGCTGCTATCTTTTCTGTAACTAGCCCATCCAGGTGTCTACCAGCAAACTGTTACATTACAATTACAAAAATGTCTAGCATATTCCAAGCCTGACTGATAGACATTGAGGACACACCCATGATAACTTGTAAGGATGTGGATATTTGGTGATCACATGAAGTGATTATATCTGTTGTATGATGAGCCATTTTTTGCATAGCTTCTAATAAAGTGTCATGTTGGTTTAAACCTAAAACACTAGGCTAAAATAGTCTTATTTTTATTCTTAAATTAAGTCTCGGGGGCTGCAGCAATACTCACTTTTTCCATCAGTAGAACGACCAATCTTGCAGTCAGCTGATTCAGCTTATCAGAAGTGTATATCTACTGCAGTGTGCCATAAAATTTTCTCACAAAGTGTCAGGAGACCAGTAATGTCCATTCTTTCACAATAGAGTTGCTTGTGTGTCCACTTGACTTCCTGCCCGGCTGTGGAGTCAGCAGTGTTCTTCCCAGGCAGTTGTATATAATGGCTTCTGCTCATGTCAGACCACAGCTCTTAATTGGTTTCTCAAAAGCAGTATAAAGGTAGCCATACACAGGTCGATTTGTCAGCGATCAAATGCCGATCGATTGCTGATCGAATCTTTCCAGGCGATCAAAAATCAGCAATTGATCGGATTGGGAATAGATGCAACACCACCTTGGGAATGATTGGCTGATTTGGACATGAGCTAATCTCCAAAATGGCCGATTCCACAAAATCCATCGATCGGAAAGACTGTTGCATAGGGCTATTTGGGTCCATCAATGTACTCCGATTGCCAAACGATCGTCCAAAAAACCAACATGTCGGTTCATTGTCCGATCCGATTTTTAGTCTATTCCGTTTTTTTTGGCTCGAACGTTCAGGGGGATCAAACCCCGATTGACTGCCAATCGACTGCCGATCGAACTCGTGAACGCGCACAGTGATCGGTCAAAAATTGAGTGGAAAATCGACCTGTGTATGGCTACCTTTAAACTTTGTCGGCTTTACTCTAATTTAACTGATAGTCATAACTAAGCATTTTTATTAGGTACATGGAGTGGAAAACACAGTGAAGCTTCAAAGTGAAGCATGTCACTCGGTGAAGGGGCCAAAGTGCTGTGGGTCTGACGTTCCTGTTCCTACTTGTAGCAGCCCCCCCCAGTTTGTTTTGTCCCTGATGATAAATTCCACAGCTCTGAAATTGTGGGTTTCCATAGGTGTGGATATTGTTGGGTTATTTTTAAATCTCAACTATCTTTAGAAGTCAGCATCTCTTTACTCTATTCTCTCCCAAATAGTTGCAGTTGGTTTACCATTTGCACACAGAGATGAAGTTTCTTTCCAATGGTCACATTTGGGTGGATGTGGAGAAAAGCAACAAGTTGATGTAAATACTATGTTTATGTGTATGTTATCTTGTTCTCTGTTACAGCCCAAGGCACACCAACTGGCAATAAAGTCTTTTGCAAGCCCAACTCAGTGTTCCCACTGTACATCTCTCATGGTTGGACTAGTACGGCAAGGCTACTCTTGCGAAGGTGTGTATGCTTATTATCAAACACTTTCAAATTATGGGCATTTGAACATGAGTTTATATTTTTACTCCTTAAGTTATGTATTAATGACATAGAATTGAGGTAGAATAGCGACACATAGGGCTATATCTCCACTGTGTCTGGCTGCAAACGCAAAATAAATGTGATGGTTGGGTAAGTGGTGCCTCCGTTTATTTTTCCGTGGGCACGTTATTGTGCTGTATTTGCTGCACAACAAAGCGCCCATTGAAAATTAATTGAGGGGGAGCTAATAACGCGACACAATCTAAGGTAATATTTGCCGCCTTTCATGTTATGTTACAGTTTTAGAAATAAAGCTCTCCATTGTTGACAGTCCATCCCTATCTGGGTGCTAAGCCACACTACATAGGTTACATTCTTATTGATTTTCTGTGAGGATTACATAATTTGTATTCACCTATTTTCAAAAGCCACTTTCATCTGGTCCCTTAACCTCCCTAGCAGTTGAGACGAACCCTGTTCGTTCGCTGAACAGGGTCCTCTCAACCGCAGGGGAAGCCGGCGGCGGGGAGACTCTATGCCTCCCCGGAAAGCTGCAGCGATTGTCTATATCGCTGCAGCATTTCAGGGTTTGCGGCCATAGACCTCCATGTTTATGGAGGAGCGCCGGCTTTCCCTCTCACGCAGCTGTTGTCAGTAATGACAGCAGCTGCGTGAAGAGCTCCGGCGAGATGCCGGAAATGACAGGCAGTGTACTGTGTAGTAGCGGTGCGCTAGGAAGGTTAAAAGCCAACAGACTTTCATTGTTTGAGGATACTAGGTACCCAGTCACAACTCACATGCATTGAATGCTCACTGTGCAAATATCAAGGAAAGTTTTCTGTGATTTTGGGGTTCAGTTTTTTAAATGTGTTTTTCTTTGTAAATATCTTTAACAATGTAGCATCGATACAATAACTTCTGAAATTCAAAATGGCAAACGTGTGTACAAATTAATGTATCTTAACTGGTAACGTTGACCATTTATTACCCATGCTTGTGCATCATGAAGTGTGTACCTTTAGAGTATAGACCCGATCTATGTCTGAGCTCAGTTGGGTGCTTTGTGCTTGTTCTTTTTGGTAAAAATTGTTGTAATGCCTTTTGCTCTTCTTCCAGTGTGTCCTTTTTCATGTCACGTGTCATGTAAAGACAGTTCTCCTCAAGTGTGTCCAATCCCAGCAGAGCAGTCCAAGAGACCACTTGGAGTGGATGTACAGCGTGGTATTGGGACGGCCTACAAGGGCTACGTCCGGGTAAGCCTCATCAACGGAAATTTATTTTCAGTTTTGTTTTTTTGGGAAATCTGTAGCAGGTTCAATTCTTAAATGCATTCTTCTCAAATTGATTATTGAATGGAAGGCTTGCCCTTTGATATACATGCATAAGCGCATGTACTATTGATGACAGCTACAATGTCTACATCACTGTAGTAGTCAAGCCTTAGGGAGTATGTCGCCAAAATAACATTCCTATTGCTGTGTAGATTAAAAAATGCATTCTTTAATGATAATTCAGTTGACTCAAATGTTAGCTGGACATGATGTGATGAATGGCTTGTCACGGTTAATGAACAGCTTTGTATTGTTACTGCTAAATATTGGCAAAGGCTGATGTGATTTATTGTTCACATATTATTCACATATTAGAAACTTCAGTAGCCAGAGTTGTAATTTTGGTTACAGTATTTAGATTTTTATGAACGAACATAATGGAAAAAAAGCTAAGACAATTATTAGGAATACCACAAAATCCACTTTGAATGTTACAGTAGAAAACAGTGTTACATCATTACAGATCAAATCTGGCTGATGGGGCAAAAAGGAATAATTTGCATGGCTCCGCCCACTGTCCCAAAACGAAGGCTTCCACCTAAAGTTTTGGGATTTGTGCTGGATTGGGCCGTGTAAATACCTTCTGTTTTAAGAAGGCTTGATTTGTGCTATGCACTGCTCGAGTTGAGGGCTTTTTGATTCCTTTCCTCCCTTCTCACCATTACCTTCACGGGTACTTCTCTTTGTTCGGCTTCCAAGCCCCACCCCATAGAGCCATGGTTTCCATGCACTGCACTGATGATGGCCAAGTAGCCTGAAACAGCTGTATGCAGTTTGGAATAAATGGCTCTGTAATGCTTCTCATTTTTTCTTTCAGCATTAAGCTTTTTTATAAAACTCTTTCTTTCATTTAACAGATCCCAAAGCCTACTGGTGTGAAGAAAGGTTGGCAGAGGGCATATGCAGTGGTGTGTGATTGTAAGCTGTTCCTGTATGATGTTCCAGAAGGAAAGTCAATGCAGCCTGGGGTCATCGCCAGCCAGGTTGTGGATCTAAGGTGGGCAGGTCCTCTACACTTGATAAAACTGCTTTGTAGGTAATCTCCAGAGGTGACACAAATATGCCAACTAAACTATTTCCCATTCTCAAAGTAGGGGGATCATAATGAGCACAAAATGAGGGTGAGGTAAAATCTTTTTGATGGCCATGGTTTGTGTATTTATGGTCAGGGGACCACAGTATGACCATATTGTGTATGTGAAGTATGTTGTCAACTTCCATAGTATGTGTGATAGGTTTTCCCTATTTCTGATTGCATACACCTAAATAATACTAATCTAATTTTATATTCTTCTTTTTGCTTTATTCAGAGACGAAGAGTTCTCGGTGAGCTCAGTCTTGGCATCAGATGTCATACATGCAACCCGCAAGGACATTCCCTGCATATTTAGGGTATGTGTATTATGGAATCCTTTAACGAAAATATAAGCACAACACTGATGTGTAGTGTACGTGACATACGCGTGAAGAGTACATCTAATTTCTGGTTATAGAATTAGTTCCGCTTTGTTCCTGTTGATAGGACTGACATGTGGGTTTTGTTAATCTTTCATTTCGACAGATTAAATAGGTCAAGTTTTACCTGTTGGATCATCGGAGCCTAAAGCGAATTGACCAGCCTGTGTTGGAGTGAAAAATGTAAACAGGGGGGTCGGGGGCTTGTAGCAATGAGAACAGAAGTGGGGCTATAGCGCTGGTGGGCATTTCAGTGCAGTTCAGTCTATTACAGGACATTAGGTTAGCTCACTTAATTGTATGTGGGGGGGGGGGTTTCACAGATTTTTTTACTCACTGGAGGGATCTGATTTGCATATATTGTTGTGTAGCACCGTATTTTTTCGAGCCATAAGACGCGCCTTTTTTTGCCCCCAAATTGGGACAAAAAGTCCATGCGTCTTATGTTCCGAATGCGTCGCCACACCCCCTTGCTTCCCGCCACTCTCCGGCACCGGAGATTAGCCGGGGATCTTGTGCAGATTGTGATTGGCCCGGCGATCTCCCGCTCTCCCATCTTACAAATGCACAATTTGCCTATGAAGCCACGGCTCAGAGCCTGATTGGCAAGGCAATGAAGATAGAGAGATATAGATAAACTAACTATTATCGCTTGTCCAAGCGCATCACTCTGCACTGACACGTAACAGCTGAGTGCCGAGGGAGAGAGAAACTTGTTTCCCACCCCCCCCCCCCCCCCCTTCCTCCTGCCGATCAGTGCTGTGAGTGTACTGCTGCTAGCTGACACCTGCTGGCTGAATTGAATATTGCATTCATTAACTTCATTGCATTAACCCAATTGATGTGAAAACGTATTAAATATTTTTTTCTGGTTTACCTGCCTTAAAAACTGGGTGCGTCTTATGGTCCGGTGTGTCTTATAGTCTTAAAAATATGGTATATATATTTTTTTCCTATAAGCTCAGTCAGAACCAAGCAGTCTATTCTACACACAATAACTACAGGGTCCTGGGGTTTGTCCAGCCCTGACCTGTAGTATTCATTTAGAATCTCAGTTAAAACTTGACAAGTGTCACATTTTTCTTTCCAGGTAACTGCATCTCTTCTAGGTGCTCCCTCCAAGACGACCACCTCCCTGCTCATCCTGACGGAGAACGAGAATGAGAAGAGAAAGTGGGTTGGGATCCTAGAAGGTTTGCAGTCCATCTTACAGAAGAACAATCTAAAAAACAAAGTAATTCATTATCCACAGGAAGCCTATGACAGCACTCTGCCTCTCATCAAAACTGTTGTGGCTGCAGCAATTATAGGTAGGTTCGGTTAATTATTCTAAATGTATTGAATATGGATGTATGATGTGTATGATTTACAATTAAGCATTTTAATTGGCTATTTTACAGCCATCACATCTTTAGCATTCACCAGAAAACCAGATTGAAACTAGAAAACTAGGTCTCAATTAAACCTAGAAAAACCTATTCTATCTGTTTTTGTTTTGTTTGTAGATCGTGACCGGATAGCTGTTGGCACAGAGGAAGGACTGTATGTTATAGAGGTTACAAGAGATGGTGAGTTTAGCTTTCTGCTTTTCTCAGAAAAACATTTTAATTTCTATAATAGCATAAACCAATCTTCTACTTAGGTAAAGGCTTCCCTGTCTCTTTTTAAATCCTGATCATCCATTAAAAACTACTGGAGAAAATCATGAAATAATGCTTCCTTCTTTGAAATCCTTTTAGATTTGTTTTTTTTCTTGAGCACTAAAGATTGTACACTTTTTTAAAGAATTGTCTGTAAACGTCTAACATGTGCACGTAGTTTTAGTAAGTACAGTGAGATTGCTGCATTTTGCTTCCAAATTTCATGCTAAGAATTTGTTCTGATGATCATTTTAAAGAGCACATATTTTTTCAGTGGTCTTCATAACTAAAACTGCTAACAAACGGATAGAAAAAAAATAAGTTTGGGGCAGCTAAAATTTAGAAAGCCTATCCCTTTAAAATATGCATATTCTAAAAGTTGGCTTTAAAATGTAACCTCTTACTTGCCTCCCTGCCGCTCTGTAATGTAGGAGTGACGAGAAGTACATTCAATCACATGACTTGCTGTCCTACCATGTGACAGCAGTAGACTTGCTTATTGTAGACAGGGAGAGATGCCCTTCAGCATAGACACACCTACTTGGCTTACATTTTATGACTTTAGTTTATTTAAGGCAATGAACTGGATTAAGGATGTGGTAAGTAAGGGTTTCATACCTGTAGCACTGATCGGATCATTGTCTTAGACATTCTTTATCAGCAGAACAACCAGCAAATATAGCATTTTCATAGAATTGGTAGAAGCCTTACATAAGCAGCAATCAAATTACTTTTTTTAATTTGTTATCTTGTATAAACCCATGTTTTGTATTTCCAGTGATCGTTCGAGCAGCGGACTGTAAGAAGGTATACCAGATTGAACTGGCTCCCAAAGAAAAAATCGTGGTCCTTGTATGTGGTCGGAATCGCCATGTCCACTTATTCCCCTGGTCTTCTCTGGATGGCTCGGAGGGCAGCTTTGACATCAAATTGCCAGAGTCCAAGGGCTGCCAGCTTATCATTATTGGAACACTAAAAAAGTCACCCTCCTCGTGTTTATTTGTTGCTGTAAAACGTCAGATCTTTTGTTATGAAATCCAGAGAACTAAACCATTCCATAAAAAGTTCAATGAGATCCTGGCCCCGGGTAACGTGCAGTGGATGGCCATCTTTAAGGACAAGCTTTGCGTGGGCTACCAATCTGGGTTCTGCCTACTCAACATATATGGAGATGGACAGCCAATCAATCTGGTCAACCCCAATGACCCCTCCTTGGCATTCCTTTCTCAACAACCTATGGATGCTTTGTGTGCTGTGGAGCTTGGCAAGGACGAGTATTTACTTTGCTTCAGTCAGATGGGAGTGTATGTGGACTCGCAAGGTCGAAGGTCACGCTTGCAGGAACTGATGTGGCCAGCCACTCCTGTTGGTTGCAGTATGTACATACCTTCAACTTTATAACTCCAGTAGAGTGCGTTCAATATCTCCACAAGAACAACTTCCTATCTATTATGAACTAGACTTAGCCATACAGCCATACAATTATGTTTTAGGCAGATTTTAATATAATTGTGTCTTCATTTTGCCAGTGTCATGGAAGGTCTCCGCACCCGAGCTTCTTAGGCCTTTCCATGTTCCTTTAAAAGAGAAGCTCATCTCCTTCCCTGCACACTGCATTCGACCTTACTGAGAACACCAGTGTGGTCACAGCAAAATTTGCCCAGAGTACTTACTCTTTCCAAGTCTAGAATATAATTCTTTGATAGGTGGAAAATCACTCAACCTTGCTGTGTAGGTTGGAGACACTTTTGGAACACAGACTAGAACTGTAATGAGCAAAGTAGGTCTCAATACTCTTTCAAGCTGTGGGCTGGATCTTGGGAAGAGTTTTGTTAATCATTGAAATGTTTTGATTGGTGGTTGTCAATTTGGAAAAGTGGGCATTTGTAGTCCATTTAAATTTGCTTTACAGGTTTACTATAGGTGATGCCTACAGGAAATGTAGATTAGAAAACTCACCTTAAATAATTTTACAGTGCCTAAAATGTGGATCTGGCCTTTGGAGACTGGAGCTGGATGACCATGATCATTTTTAGGGCTGGTCTACACGGATTTTTTTTCTTGCAAGGAAAACCTGTGAAGTTTGGACGCCCCCTACTTTTCTCTATGGGAAATACAATGCCAGTCTATACTGTGGGTTATCCTTACCCATTACAGGCTATCACGTGCAGTGTGTTTTAAGTCCACACGCACAGCAGTCATGTAACCCGCCAATTGATGAACAATGGCCATGTCATGAACAAAATGCACGCCCAATGTGTATTCAGGTTATTGCATTTTAGGTGTATGCAGTTTATTGAAATTATTAAATGCCAACATGGTGATTACCACGCCCTATACATACTTAAAACAGCACCTGAATGGCAGGCAAAATGCAGAAGGGTGCCATGGACATGCCATGCTAACATGTCCATAACACCGGTCCTGTTGTGTAGACTCAGCCTTGAGCCACCGCTACTGCTGAGAATCGGCCGGGCACCCTTTGTGTCATCCCCATCCAAAGTAATGGGATCAGATCGGACATGTCCATAATTTCTTTGATCGCTTACGCCCAAATTTTGCTTTTTAGCACTGGAACACCTGTGCCCATTGGAATATTTTCCTCCCACGTATGTGTTGGTGAAGATAGAATTTTTTAAACAATGTTAGAAAAAGTCCAAGTGTCTATCAAGTTTGCCCCTTTTTTATTTATTTTTCTTAGTAGTTATGATCGACTGTAAATTAAGAGCATTAATGTTCTAAACGGTTCACTTTATATAAAAAGGCATATGCATACAATTCTTTGGTGCCTAAGGTTTACTCTTAAATATGCCATTTAAGAGTAAACCTATAAGTCACTATAGTAGTAGTAGTTGCTTTATGGACTGCAGAATATTTGACATTCTCATTGAAGTCTACATGCTAAAGCTAGGCCAATAAAACTCTTCATGCATTTAGATGCTAATTCAGAATTGGGATCAAATTCATCATCTTTGGTCACCGTTATGAAGCAATCCATTGTTGGCCAATTTTTAATTCCTTAATTTGACAGTGATTGAACATTATGTTTAGCCTGTCTGTACACAATCTGCTCAAGAATGTGGAAACTATGACCATGTCAGACCACATGTAGTATTTATATGTTACTGTTTAAGCCTATTATAGATATGTAATGTTAATGTGTTCTCTGGTTGCTGCAGGCTGTAGCTCGAATTATGTCACAGTGTACAGTGACTATGGAATTGATGTGTTTGATGTCCACACAATGGACTGGGTACAGACCGTCGGGCTTAGGAGGGTGAGTTCAGTGTATTGCTTTGTCTCAAGTCATCCCAACATTCCATCCTTGTATTTTCTCTTCTGACTAATTTTGTTAATGTTGGCAGATCAAACCGTTAAACATGGAGGGATCTTTGAACCTGTTGAATTCCGAACCAGCTCGCCTCCTATATTTGAAGAGCATATATCCAGGTTTGTTGTGATCCCCTATTTTCTTGTTCATATGCCACTCTAACCAACAGGGACAGCTTTGAATGATGTGCCACCTTTAAGAACATCCAATTAAAACAAATTAAGGTTCACTTCCGAAATATTTTTGTCTATTTCCCCTTTTGCAATGTGTTATTAACTTCTACTAAGCATAGGAGGATAGGGATGAGTCTTTCTAACAATTAAACAGGTGTACTTGTGTTAGGTGACTAGTTGGTGGGGGTGTCCTTGTGGCTTTTACTTGTTATGCACTTTTCATGTGATATTCTTTGGATACCATCTCAATGATTTGCTGAGATTTGCTTGTAAAATAGGCTTTTGTTCTGTTTCTTTTAGAAGGGGCCATTCTTACTGTTCCAGAAACCTCAGACAACAGCAAGAAGCAGATGGTTCGTACCCGGAGTAAGAGAAGATTTGTGTTTAAAGTGCCAGAAGAAGAGAGGTTACTGCAACGCAGGTAAAATATTTACACTTTATGTAAATGGTTTGGGTGGATATGCATGGTTTAAGCTTGAACTAAGAAATGCAGCGCCTTTACAGGAGTGCATGTGTTTAGGATTTTCTTTTATTTCTGTTACCACAACACGGAAAGAGCTCTGCCAATGAAGCACTAGGGTCCTAGGTTTACATTTTGGCCAATGCACAATCTTCAAGGAGTTTGTATTCTCTCCCAATGTCTGCAAGGGTTTCCTTCCACATACAGTTGCAAGGAAAAGTGGGATTACGGGAGGTTTTGCATGTATTGGTCATAAAATTAGCTCTGATCTTCATCTTAGTCACACCAATAGAAAAGCAGTCTACTTAAAAAAAATACTACACATGTTTTCATGTTTCTATTGAACATAACATGGAAACATTCACAGTGCAGGGTGGAAAGAGTATGTGAACCTTTGGACATAATGACTGGTTGACCCTCCTTTTGCAGCAATAACCTCAACCAAACGCTTACTGTAATTGCACATTAGACCTGCACAACGATCTGGAGTTATTTTGGACCACTCCTCTTCACAAAACTGTTTCAGTATAGTAATATTCTTGGGATGTCTGGTGTGAATCGCTCTCTTATGGTCATGCCACAGTATTTCAATCGGGTTGGGGTCAGGACTCTAAATGAGCCACTCCAAAAGGCATAATTTGTTATGTTGAAGTCATTCTATTTATTGAATGACTTGTATGCTTTGGGTCATTGTCCTGTTGCATCACCCATCCTCTGCAGTGCTTCAGTTGGCAGACCGATGGTCTTACATTTTCCTGCAAAATGTCTTGATAAATGACAAATGACCGCAATCCGACCAGACCCTGAAGCAGCAAAGCAGCCCCAAACCATTATGCTCCCTCTGCCATGTTTTACAGTGGGGATGAGGTTTTGATGTTTGTGTGCTGGCCCTTTTTTTCTCCACACAGTGTTTGTTTTTTCCAAACAACTTAATTTTGGTTTCATCTGTCCACAGAATGTTTTGCCAGTAGTGCTGTGGAACATCCAGGTGCTCTTTTGCAAACTTCAAACATGCAGCAATATTTTTTTGGGACAGCAATGGCTTCCTCTGTAATGTACTCCATTCTTATTTAATGTTTTCCTTATTGTAGATGTGTCAACAAAATGTTAGCATGTGCCAGAGATTGCTGTAAGTCTTTAGCTAACACTAAGGATTCTTCTTTACCTCATTAAGCATTCTTGATTGTAGGTCTTCTGAGAGCTTTTTTCTGAGGCATGGTTCACACCAGACAGTGCTTCTTGAAACCAGTAAACCCCAAACGGGTGTGTTTTTTTTCTTTCTTCAAAGGGCAGGACAGCTTTCAGCATCACATCCAATAGGATTACACTGCTTGGACTGAAGGTTGGCTCACTCCTGGCTCCAGTTAGCTATTGGAGAAGTCATTAGGCTAGGGGTTCACATAATTTTTCCACCCTGCACTGTGAATGTTTACATGTTATGTCAATCAAAACCTGAGAGCATACAATATTTGTGTTATATTAGTATTGTAGTATTATTATTTAAAACAGACTGTGTTTTTCTATTGGTGTGACTCAGATGAAGATCAGAGCACATTTTATGACCAAATCATGTAAAACTCCACGTAATCCCAAGTGTTCACATACTTTTTCTTGGAACTGTACTGGTAGGTTAATTGGCATCACTTAAAAATTGTCCTTCGTCTATGTTGGTGACATATGTCTATAGCAGGGGCATTAGAATGTGAGTTTTTTTTGAGAGACAGTGATATGACTATGTACTCATTTACTCTGGATATTTAGGCGCTTAATAAATTTAAGTGAATCATTATAACGATTAAACAAAGGTTTTGCTTATGTACTAAGTACGGTATGGTAAAATGTTTTTATTTATCTATTTTTACAAATTTTTTTGTTTATTGCAGGGAAATGCTAAGAGATCCTGAGTTACGGTCGAAGATGATCTCAAACCCAACCAATTTCAACCACGTAGCTCATATGGGGCCAGGAGATGGAATGCAAGTTCTCATGGACCTGCCTCTGGTAAAGCATGTTGTTCCATCTGTATGTTGGATGCTGTACTCCTGTCTTCTCTTCTCAATGTCTTGATGATGGCTCGTTTTCTTGTTTTCTGCAAATATAACAGAGAGAATTTCCTTCCTTGTCGTCCTCTCGTCACTCTCTTCTGATCTCTACTCCTGCAAACTTTGAGCACGTCTATCACCTGAGTTCTGTCTCTGCCACCATCTTCCTCGAGAACGAGCGCAACTCTCTGACTTCCTCCTCTTCCTGTCCCTCGTCCACCTCTTTGCTGAGGGTAGGAGTAGCCACTCCGAGTGGGCGCTCATTGGTGTACAATTGTCACCTTTTAATAATGGCTCTAACTCAGTCTAATCCCCAAGCTTGTTTGCATTGCTCTTAATTTGCTTAGTTAAGTAGCTTAACATTTTCTAAACAAGCTTTTGTCATGATCTTTTCCAGTATTTATTCTATTAACTGAACATGGTGCAACTTTAACAAAGATTTGAGGTGTTAAGCCTGCCATACACGCAGCGAGCCCCCATGTGGACAACCCCGAGCGGCGGCCGATTTTGCAGATGGGCATGCGCGCTCATGGCCGTTGGTCGGCAGCAAAATCGGCCGCCGCTCGGGGGTGTCCACTTGGTCCCACCACCAGATCCCTGTCGCCCCACAGCTCGGCCGGCCAGAGAACGTACATGTCCGATATTCTCTGGCCGATGCCGTAAACTTTAATGAAGACCGTCATTGAAGCTAACGGTCGGCACACAAAGGGTGGTCTGACCTATGTCATGTTCTCTGTCTTTATTAAGGAAATATGATTCTACTACTGGTACTATTGGTGTTGTAAAAGACTGTCCAGGGTTATTTTGGTTTTGGAAGTACAGCCCTTAACCTCCTGAGATATCTTAGGTTGAATTTCACTGATTGACTCACCTCTCCACCAGACTCCCCTGGCGATTCTCTGGATCCGCCACGATGGCCCAGTGGTTTCACAGCTTGATGTGTGTTGTAGGGTTCCATCCATGCTTTCCACTGCTGAAAGTGCCTCAAAATTGCTTTGTTGATGTCAGAACTAGACCATGGAAAAGTGGAAGTATGAATGCAATCTACTAGGATCTTATTTTCTTTGTTTTTAGATCATGTTCACCTGAGGAAGAAATGGTGGCAGGCAGTGTAGTGGGTCTGGGCAGTGTGAGTGTTTGAGTGTTCCCATTCATGTTGGTGCCTGTAATCGTGGTGGGGGGCGGTGCCATTGAGTTTCATGTTAAGGAAACTGCATCGGTTTCCCCATACTATGTCGTTGAAAATGTCTGATGTGTGTATTGTGCTGTTATATAGAGTAAACTGACTTTAGACCAAGTGTTGCCAGAAATGCAAATGTTTATGGTTTTGCATTATTATTGATTTAGGTAGAAGGCAGGTTTTTCTGTGGGTAAGTGTACCTATAGATCCTTGAGCCAATAGATGAATCACAGACTTTTGTTTTTTATATGTACTCCTAATACCATCCAGTATAATATACATATGTTCCAGATTGTATAGTCATTTTCTTTAGTGTGCTATATATAAGAAGTATACATTTTTTCTTATATAGAGTGTAGTCCCGTCAGCCCAGGAAGAAAATACACGGGAGAGGGCACGGCCACCTTCAAGCAACTTGGCTCGACAGCAGCAGCTGAGAAGCAGATCCTATATCTCATGGCCATCTTCAGGTAACCTCCATCATTCTCTATATTATCTGCAAAGCCTTTCCCTCCTCCATGTAGAGCCATGCATCTGGTGGAAGAATATTCAAGAAACAGCAGGAGAGGTGAAGGTAAATCTTACAGACTGAACTTAGAAAAAGTTTGGCACTGCAGGTTGTCTAGTACAGCTTTCTCTCCAGCAAGGTGAACAGTGGCATTGCTTTCTGCTTATGTCTAGTTTTTTTTTTTAATAGCTGGTGGGAGTATATTTTTAAAGAAGCTCAATCCATAGCATGAATAAACCAGAGGGAGGATTCATACACTTGTAGGTATGAAAGCAAGTGTGTATGGGTCCTCTTAACCTCCTGGGCGTTACGCTCGAAGCTCAAACTGTGCCCTTGGGCCTGCAGCGTTTCTGCTTCTGTGCAGGCTCACAGAGTATTCTGCATCATCTGGGACACCAAATGGGGCAGGGGGGGGGGGGGGGGGGGGGGGGGGGGGGGGGGCGGTTATAGACCTCCATGTTAATGGAAGTGGCATTGCTTTTCCTTGCACACACCGCCGGGTCTAATTGACAGCAGGGAATCACGTCGCAGTACAGTGTACTCCGTGCCACTATTGCCTGGGCAGCGGCTTTTCGTGCCATAAAAAACTGGTGCGAAAAGCCTGTAACGCTAGGGAGGTTACAGTTTATTTGGACATTCAGCACTACCTCTGTTGTATTTCTTGCCTATAGTCTGTTGGGAAATGTAAAAGACCAGCCTCTTTCTTTCTTGTTTGCCCACTTTGAACTTTCAGTCTTAGAGTTTGCTGGGTCTTTGCCTAATGTAGGTTCTACATCTGTATTATTCTACCTGCTATGTGCCTCTGAATCTGATACATTTTTTCAGGTGGTGGAGATTCATCCAGGAGTATATCAGACGCTGATCAAGATCTGGAAAGAGAGGTAAGGAAGGCTGTCCTAGCTAACAAGTGCTTACATGTGCTTGCTGCATTTTGTTTAATGAAGCTTCCCATTAGATTGCAGACCTCTACTGTCAGAAATACAAAGTGCAGGAGAACATTTCTTGGTTGAACTTTGTTTCTTATTTATATTGTTTGTGGTTGAAGTTTTGTAAAAAAAATTTTTTGTGTCTTATCCCACAGCCGGACTCAGATTCTACAAAGCATTCCACTCCATCCAATAGCTCCAACCCAAGTGGACCCCCAAGCCCCAACTCCCCACATAGAAACCAGCTGACACTCGATGGTCTGGACCAGTCAGCCTGTGACGCATAGCGCGCGTTCTCACCCACCACATTGAGGCGTGAGCTAGAACACCGTGTCCACACGATAGTGCCAAGACGCGTTGCACAAAGTCTAAAAAAACAATTATTGTAGATATCTTTAACGTTAAGAAAAAAAAAGCGTTTAATATATGTGATCAAGCTTTTATATGCAAAATTAGTTCACTGTTTCTAATTAGCCGTTTCGCTCTTTTGTCACACTACAAGAGACATCATCATAGGATGTTATGGTTTTTTTTTTTTGTTTTTTTTTTTACATTTTCACACTTTTGCTGCCTTTGGCAGCTCATGGCTATGGCACTGTTCTGCCCCTAAACTGAAACACTGGTGTCATAACCAGAGCTGGTAATAGGCTTCCATTTTGTATGATGCTGCTAGTTTCTGGGACAAGAAAACAAACAAAAATTAAACAGGAAACGCTGCTACCAGAAATATTTCATGGTATTAGCAATGAAAGTTTCATTAGGAAAAAAAGGATATGTTTTTAAACTCGAGACTTTGCTATGATTTTTTTTTAATATATAGGAATGTATAGCTGGACTAGCTCTGATGTACAACAAACAGTGTTATATAAGTTGATTATAACACAACTGTGGCTCCATGAGGCTGCTTTTGTTTTCTCCTGGCCAGCTCCTTGCAGATCTAATAACCTTAGACACTAGTGAGTTGGCTTTTTATGTCTCTGAGGATATGTGGTAATACTAAGGCCTTTGTCACACTATCATTCATGTCTTTATTGACAATCCTGAAATTCGGGACCCCAAACAGAGCCAACAAATAACGCCAACAATTGCTGGAATATGGTGGATCTAATGCTCAGTGAAACCCCAGTAGGGTCGGGATACTGTTGTAACAAAAGTATGAGAATGCCAGCCTTGAGGGTTGGCCAGATATACATTTTGTATTTGATGCAATAAAAGGGGTTAACAGCAGAGCAGAGGGACCACAGTGACCTGAAGCTTCCTTGTTTGAGCCAGTGATAGAACAATGACTAGTTGCTAGTGTGACAAAGTCCTTAACCAAACCACTTGTCCCCCCTATTGCAACGTAAATCCTTGATTAGAATTTGTGGTAAATAAAGAACACTTTGGAGTGCCATCATTATTGGCTAATACCTGAGGTAGCTGGCCAGAGTTCCAAGGTGAGATATCTTGCTGGGATCCTCCAAAGATATAAAAAGCCACCAACCATCTAGAACTAAAATGTCAGCTTTCCATGGCGTTAACCTTAAAACTTAGGACTACAAGCATGGTCTGGCATTGGAAGCTGTAACGATATATCAGTATTTTTGAAATATGAATTGCATTCACTTTAATGATGAATAGATCGGTGCATTTTGCTGCTTAAAGGGTAATTCTGCGATTTCTGGCAAATTTGGAATTGAAGGCCGGGCAGGGAAGTAGTATTTACCTGGCTCATTATGTGAGGCCTTTGAAGTGTCGAATGTGTTCTGTAACACTGGTGGTAGGTGATTGTTACCTCGTATAACATTCAACATTGTTGGTTGTGAAATAGTTTCGGGATTCCATGTTTCTAAGGTTCACCATGCTAGCAAATAAAAATTGATATTTCCGAAGGAAGGAAGGAAATGACTTGCTATTGACATGGCTCGTTCTTGTGCGTTGTCTACATTTGTCATGTGCAGAGAGGGGCAGCCATTTTATTTGCTCTCTGCTTGCTTTGATGTTGGGTATCTACAATTGTCAGGTTATATACTACTGCCCAGCATAGGGCAAAGTGATATTTTTCAACTCCAACACAACATCTGACCTTTCCTAGTAAAGTGTTAAAAGGTTTAAGCTCTGCCTAAAAACAATTGTCAGTTATTTAGACAGAAATTAAACATGAAATGATTATGAAATACGTGTCATGGAATAAGCCCAAGGTCTAATGTGTCTAACCTTTTGCATCTTGTGATCCACATACAGAGATGTAGCATAGAAGAAGCCCAATTGATCTTTCTATGTAAATCCAATAAATATAGTTTAGATACATGAATAGAAATGCGGGTTCCCTGTTAACATGTTCCAGAGAAAGTCCCTTGCTCTCTCGATGGAGGCAGCGCTCTCTGCCAAGGTGTGACTCCAGCTAAGACAATAGAGATGTGTTAGGCTGGATGTTGCATCAGCTGGTATAAAACCCCAGTGGGTGTCATTCTAGCTGCCCTGAACACTTATTTAGTATACGGTTTGCTCCGTTTTGCATTGCCTTTCCTTTGAAGGCACTTAGATGTAAGCATTGGTCCCCCAACCCCATTTTTATTTTGGTTCACAGAAGCTGTAAGTTTGTAAGACCTCTCATCTGGGCTTAACACAACACATTCATTTACTGCAAGTCTGATTTTATATCTACCCTATGCATAATGCAGAACTGGCACTGCTGAGTCCCATATTCTTTATATACCCTCCCTGGTTTTATTTTTAATAGTTATACATTTTATGAGTGCAGGGAATTGACCATACATTACCTGTAACTATTTTTAAACACTACACCTAATTTTCAGGAATCTATGATACGTTAAAATCACTGACAACTTTGTATGTCAGATACTCTTAACATGTACACCTTCACATAGGCATTTGTTTAATAGCACACCAGTCCCAACTTATCAAGATTCGGCAGCTTGGCATAGCCAGGGCAGGCAAGGTTGTTTTTGGATGGGTTGCTTGTAGTTTGTGCCATTTTATCCTATTAAATCTAGGCCAGATTTGCTAATAGCAAACTCCATGTTTTTGTTTATCACTACATGCCTTTTGTTTAATGAAGTCAAACACATTTTGTATTTGATCAGTTGTAAATTTCCCATGTAAGGCGCAATATGAAAGCCCAACAATTGTCCTTTTTTATACTAAATTTCCTTTTTTAATGGAAATCTGTTGGTCTTTAACTCCTGCATTCTCTTTAAAAAAGTGGCCCTGAATACTTTGTACATATATGGTCCCATGGCTGCTACAGATTTCACCAGTTGGGTTCCAATGCGGAGGGAAAACCCCTTTACCGATAGCCAAAGCAGCTTTTTATTAAATTTATTTTGTCCTTACTGCCAGAATAAGACAAATATTTGTCTCCATACCCTTTCCATTGCCCCCATGAGCAGTAAATTGGCTATATGCTTGCCCGAGGAAAGCAGCTAATAGCCATCTGCTCGTGTTAGAAAAGGATTCACAACACATGTATATTTTGCTTCGGTCCATGCCACGCTCGCTGGCTCCGCTTGTATATTTAATCTTCATGCTTCCATGTATAATAGGTTTTATAATCCACCAACCATGACGCTGTTTTTCATTGCGGGCGAGCTCCACCTGAAATTGTATGGGTACTGGTACGTTGAGTCACCAGACTGTTTACTGTATAACCAAGGCTTCAATAGTGGGATGTCTCTGCCCTTCCTACAAGACCAAATTGAAGGTGTCACTCTCTAAGATGGACCTCCCTGGTTATTTTTATTTGTACGTGTGAGTGATTCTATGTTTTAGGTTGGGAATGGAAGCGGCAGTTGACGTCTGAAGCCTCTGAGAGATGCATGAAACCACCTTGTGATTCAAAATACTAGTTTCCAATTTTCGATGGAGTTTATCAAGAGCTTGTAATTATTTTTTTCCCTTGCAGCTCATATCCACTTTGTCACTGTCACACTAGCGTGCCTTTTGTGCCAATCTTCTGACAGTTGGATTGTCATTAATTTAATTTTCTGTTGTATTGGGCTAATGATGTTAAACCTGATTAGTAACTTGTATTTTTTGAGACACTGTATAGGACTTGCACTTATTTTTTAAACGAGAAGTGATCTCCGATGACTCCTGTTGTGTGATAGTTGGCCCCTGTTCTTTGGACTGAGTATGAAAGGCTCCTGGAATGGGCCCCAAACTACTGTTTTGGGAGGGAGGGTCTGAAATTCTGTGTGTTTTTGTTTTGTCCCCCCCCCCCCCTCCTTTTTATGTAAGTTGTCTTTGTAATTATAAATTGTAAGATTTTTTTTTTAAACTATGTGACCTGTTAATAAATCAGCGTTTGGGCAGTTCTGAAATTCATAATGGTCTGTCTTGACATATTAAAACATTTTACGTGGAGGTTCAAGTGTCCTTTTGATTGCAGTATTATTTTTTATCTTATGGAATGGGTTCTTAGTATGTTATCTGTAGGACGTTGTTGTCTTAGCCATCAACTGATGCTGCAAATTGCGTGTTTCAAGTGCGCTGGTTATTACATTTGTGTACAAGTGTAATGATCATAAAAGCATCTGAAAACTGCTTCACAAGAGTTTGCCACATAGGAAGCAGAGGCGACGCTATTTAACCTCAGTGGTGGTTTGCCAACACTCTGTCCAGGCAAGGATCGGATACATGCTCCTTTGCGCTGCTTGGTGTCATTAAAAAGGGAGAGGGCTCCATGTACTTCTGTTAATGGATGGATGGCGCTTTGCAGGCTCTTTTTTGTGGGGAGGGCAAGAAATCACAGCAGACAACAGTGTGATTCAGTCGTATTGCTAAACTTCTAAGCAGAGCCTTTTTTATTTTCCCTTTGTGCACATAACTAAGGCTATGTCTCCACAGTGTTTTGTGATCCATCAGGATCCCCTACATTAAGCGCAGTGCTTGGCGGTGATCCCGAAGGAGCACATACACATTACCTGCTTGGTGAATGCTCTGTTCTCACAGCGCTGAGCGATCTGCCAATGCAGGGGTTAACGTGGTGCAGTACGTTAACTCCTGCATCAGCAGATGCCAGGACCTCTGCCAGATCAAAAAACAAAGTGGAAACATGCCCTTAAAGATAGCTCTAGCATGAATTAAATGTATTTAACTGCTACAGATTAAATTTGGCTAGACTACCATGATCAACAGTTTTTGCAGCCAACAGATATTACAATAATATATTTTAGAT
>CM070043.1:21956948-21975029 GCA_036250615.1 Ptychadena robeensis | reverse complement strand
AATTTATGGTATTGTTAAGATATTAAATTATTAAAATATTTATTGTATGTTTAAAATATTTTATGTATTAAATGGTTATATAAGGGATGAATGATGAGGTGGAATTTTACCTGAGCCGTGCAAAAAACAAAACCAAATTGAGAATGGGATTTTCTTTTATCTGGTTATCCCTCCTGATATTTAAAGATGTATAAATTACAGTCAATATGCTCAGCAATATGTACGGATATCCTGCCCTTCGTTTGTGTTTTCTGGCTCCCGCCCCTCTTTGGTTCCCATCAGCCAAGCAGCTGCCCCAGGTACACCCTAAACAGGGTGTACCAATATGGCCGCTGTGACCACAAGCACCTTGGTTAGTAGTGGAGCGCGGTGTACGTCTCGCGCAGATGACGCCAATCCACGGGGACGTACGTGGTGACGTCATGTGCCCGTGACGCCGCTGCCCCACGTGACTGCCCCAGACACATGCAGGGGAGAGAATGTTCATCTCCGAGCATGCCACAGGTGTTCACCATCTCCATGATTGGGGGGATTAATGGCGGCGCCCCCTTATAAGGAGCGCGCCGTCCCCTCCTATTCATTGAGCAATGGTGGTCGGAGGGGTGGGTGTCAGGACATAGAAGGACAGGATTCCAGCCAAGGACGTACCGCTGGATGGGGGACTTCTCTATCTCTCTGCGCACAATTCAGACATCCAAGGTAAGCTAATCTCTCTGGGGAATTCCCAGATGGGGCAAACAATTTATTTGGGGTTTATTCATGCACTTGGCACGCAGCACTTTTTGGATAAGAACACTTAGGTGGTATATATTACTTCAATAGTACTGGATGCATTGTTTACACATACAATTTTTCCGCACTTTAGCACTTAAACACTTTATGGCCACTAAATGGTGACAACTTAACAGAGGCTACACTAAACTTTATACATACTTACCAAACTCTAGGCACACCTAAACAAAGCACCTTATTAGAGGTAATTTAACCAATATCAGAGGAACACATTTGGACCTAACCAACACAATACAGACCACAGACATCCTATAGACATATACATAGACTCAACAAATACATTCCCACCTACATGGACACATACACATCCATACAATCTATGGGCAGGTGCAAACATTCTTTTAAACAAATTTGAAGTGGAATTTTTATCACTGAGGTAATTTTACACTGAACGATTAGTCATCCAGCCACTTATAGGGTCTAGGTATTCAGCGCCCAATGGAAGGGGGGGGCTTTGGGGGGGTCAATTTTTAGGTTTTAGGGGAACAACACAAAAATAGGGATAGACTGGGAAACCATATTGATTGGACGGACATGGTTGCTTGGAAAGTGATCAGAGAGTATCCCTCACTGTGTATTTATGATTTGAAGGTCGGGAACCTCCCACCTGCTTACAAAGGATATGAAACTCTAAGGTACAACAACGGCTGAACCAAAACAAACAAAAAAGAAAACGAGGACAGGTAATCTTGCCCATCATTTAACCCTTTGAACAATGTAACAAAATAATATGTGTATAAAATATGCTGAAAGATTATTTGATGTTTTTAGAGCACGGGCGTTCTTGACAAAGTCTCTAGAAGAAGAAACGCGTCGAACAAGTCCCAGTGCTATTCATCAATTGCTACTGTTGGAAGGGAAAAACGGGGGCCACCATCTGTAGGAGACCCCTGTTCCTTCCCGATATATACATTTTGAATACCTGTGCATATCCTTGTATACAATCCAACGTCTAGTTGGACATTGCTGTTGTATAAAACATTCTGTTTTTAAATAAAATGTGCCCCACATGGGGTTAAATCACACGTTTGAAGTCTCTGGTTACAAAAATCAATTTGGCAAACAATAGACCCTCAGAAACCCCTTTATGTGTATATATGATGCCCGCATATATAATTTTTGTTTGTGTATAAATTATTTAAAAATACCCAGCAATTGGGGTGGGGGGAGAGTCTACTTTTGTTTTGCCCTGTCTTCCATAGATGCCAAACAACTGTTCAATTTTCTTACAAAAGTGATATAATTGTAATCAATACCTTTTATAAGGAGTCCAAGATATCACAAGTCATATCTCCATCAATGACGATGCTTGTAGACACTTACCCTTGCGATGAAACACATTGTTTTTACGCCAATTTCAGACAAAACAGTTCAATAGAAGTATTCAACATAATCTGTAGTCACTGTGCACAGAAGAATGGTGTAGTGTGGAAATTCATTGAGGTGTATTAGAAGTTTATTCAGTGTAGAGTAGGTGTCACCTTTTACTCAGTCTTTATTATTGCTGATGTTCCAAACTTTTATTAACTCAGTCTCTGTGGTTAGACGTGGTTTAAACCCAATAAATCAAGGGCCTTCATCTTGATTGAAGTCTTCTTGCCCTAATCTAGTCTATGAACTGAAATCAGTTCATTATACCATAACACAGAATACCATAATATTAATTTATACCATGAGTTATATCACCTTCATGAATAATATAATACCTTTATAACCCAATACCTGAAAATCATAATATAAATAACCTTTCTGTTATTATGAATTAAAGGAAATGTGTGGTTTTATGAACAAATCCGTGTTCCTAATTATGGAAGAAATCAAAGATAATGTTAATAACAGCTTATTTTTATAAAACCAGTGATTTATCTTTGCTTTGATCAATGGGAAAAAGAAGACAATATATTATTTTTTCCTCCTAGTCATTACAATAGATTATTAGAATATGTGGAATACATATATAGTAGTAAGTAGTAACAGAAAATGTTTCAAAAAGAACTCCTTTTGAACAATACTATAATTAATTAATATGTAATGGTACAGATATCTCACTATTAACAATGATTAATCATTCAAAATAATCAGAAGATATAATCCACATATTATAATTACACTAAGGTACAGCATATTTTTCTATTCATAAAACTTTTAAACATAATCAGTATAACATAGCATTATTTCATAACCTGTAAATGAAATACTTGTAAAACCTTGTTTTAGCCAAATTCTGACACGTGGTCTTTTTTTGGCTGGGGCGGTGACATGAGACGTTTCACCAGTTAACTCTAGATTGGTCTCCCTCCAGGCACGCTTGATTCCCATATAAGGAAAGCATTCTATATGGGGAGGCATAGCATGTGACCGTTTAATACGGTCGATGTCACTGTCCAATAAAGAATTAACTTTAGAATTATTGCCAATACCAGACTCCTGCTGGCGGTGTGGCACCTCTTCCCTGGAGCACTTGTTCTGGTTTTGACCCCGTATACGCCCCTTCTGGGCCGGAGTCAATGCGCTTCTTAGGGAGGTTTTACAGACTGATGTGACTCTTGACTTGTCCACCCACCTGTTGGGTCTCCCAGCGGGGGCCCTTCCTAAGCCATGCCGTAAGCTGATGACCCATATACTCACTGCGGCTCGCTGTGTAATTTCTCGTAAGTGGAAACAGGCCTGCCCTCCCACTTATGGGGAGCTCCTGGAGCGGATTCATGAGGTTCGCCTTATGTAGAAACTTACAGCTGGTCTCCATAATACTCTGCCTCGATTTGAAGCTGTTTGGACAATGTGGGATGAGCACACACCCTCAGGCTCTCCTCGGCGGATCCCTTTGGATGGGTGAGACCCCTCTCCTCTAATCTTCCCTTTTTTCTTCTGCTGCTTTTCTACTCTCTTGATACGTGTTTTGGGGTATTTTCTTTTTCTGCCCTTGTTTTTCTTATTATTATTTTTTAAATATTAATATGCATATGATTATTATATGTTCTTTGGCCCTGTGTGTTTTGAGCGGCTTCTTTGCGGGATAGAAGGCCTTTACCTTAAGACCCGGTTCAGTTGATTTGGTTGCTGGCCTCATTCAGGCTAATACACGGTTAATCCTCCACATGGTCTTGCTCATAGTTACTCTTATGCCCCTTGCTATCCGATTGATATCGGGTGAATGTATCTTTGGGATGTTTTTCTTCTGTTTTTTTGTTTGTTTATTATTTGGTTCTTTATGTCGGTTGTAGATGACTTTTCATCAATAGCTTCATTATTAACCAATAACAGAAATGGGTTTAATTTAAAATAATTGACTTAATTTACGTGATTGATTCTATGATCAAATTTGTTTCTGTTTCTCTGGGGCCTATTCCTTTTGATTTTGATTTCTTTCTCATACAATTTTTTTGCTATTTGCCTTTTAACATTCCTACGCTCGATTTCTTTAAAAACTTTATCGAGGTAGGTAGCCGCATCAAAAAGAGACTTCTTTTCTACCGCTGTAGCATACGTGTTTGGGTCTAAACTGAATTTCTCCACAAAAGTAGTAATCAAGAATTTTTATTCTACCTTTCCAAAAATGACATCACATGCTCTCTCAAAAATACTTAAATTTGAGAATATGTCATGCTCTGGATTTAATTTGAAATTTCGATGTGGGATACCTGTTACCTGTCTCCCAAAATATTAAACATTTTAGCCTGTCCGATGCATCAAATTTGTGCCAATTTGTCCGCGGATTTTTAAGCGTGGTTGGAAATCAGCTGGGACCCAGATAGAGAACATTTGTTTCGCTGATAATTGGTCAGTTCAAATTTGTTACAAAACGTTTCAAAAACATGCGAGTTATTAAAAACGCTTATATTGGTGTTATATTTTGGAATCTCTTTACTTAGATTGATTTAAAGTTTCTGACATTTTAATCCCAGAATTTTTTCATAGAGAGATTCTATTTTTAAGTTAGCGCTGTCTGTCTCAGTTACAATTTCTTCTGTCTGCTATTGACAGCTATTTGTTTAAAATCGCCCTGCTCGCTTAAGCAAGGTCTCTGATTCAAACATTCCTTAGTTTGATTGTTACACAAGTCACTGCAGCTGTCTGCATGTGTGACAAAATCATTAAAACTGTTAAGGCACTTCATTATGTTAGCTAGTTTAGCTTTATGTTTATTTGATTGGGTCTACCCAACACGTGGATCGTGATCAAATTGACTTTTTCTGATCATGAACAATAATTTTTGTGTTTGTTTAAAATATATATATTTTTTATTATTAATGATAAAAAGTATAATGTCTATATATAATGCTAATTGTAAGTAGATCACTGTAGTCAAAATTGTGGGACCATTTTTATCAAAGAGCCTTCAAAGCAATGAATTACCCAAAGAACTTCTGTAGACCATGGCTAGGGGAGGTTGTCTCAAAAAAAAACCCCTGGAAGCTTTTTGAATGACTAGTTGTGATGTCAACCTTTAGAGAGACCAGCCATCCCCACCTGTGTGTACAAACCTTAACAAGCATGGGTTTAACTAGTGTTTTTTTTTTATATAGCACCCATTAGTGATGAGCGGCATAGACAATATTCGAATTCGCAATATTTCGCGAATAATTCTACTAATATTCGATTCTATATTCGGAAATTCGAATATTCGCATTTTGACCATGTATTTCAAAAATCATATTCTCATTGCGAAAATCTTCAAAATGAATGGTCACATGCTATGTTACATTTTGCGCAATGTGAATATGATTTTCGCAATACATGGCCATACAGCAAATATTTGAAATCTCAAATATCCGCCGACATATTCGAGATATTGGAGAATTCTCGAATTGCCGATATTCGCGAAAAATATTCAACAATCGAATATTCGAGCTCAACTCACTACTCTCCATATCTGAATATTTCATGGAGTCATGGAGTAAAGCCTCTGCGTGTATATGCATTGTATTGCATTGTACATTAGACTTCAAAAATGGGCTTCAGTGAGTATAGTCTAAACACGACTCTCTAAATCAGCAGTTCTCATCCTGTGGGTCAGGACCCATCCTGAGGATCAAACAACGATTTCACAGGGGTTGATGTGTTAACTAAAAGCATCACTGATGCCTTAGAAGGCATGGGGAGTTACTCTCCCTCCTAACTTCTACCCCCGTACATCATTTGCACAAGTGGGGTGGGAACTTAGGAGAGAAGCGACATTAAGCTTGCCTGATCAAGCCGACTTTGTGGTAATTGGAATGAGGTCTAAATACAGGAAGTGACACTTTGCAACGTTACTTCTGGGGTGGCAAATCAAAAAAGGTTGAGAACCACTGCTCTTAATTCTTATGTCGTGTCATGGCCGGTTTAACCTCCCTAGCATTACGCCCAAAGCATGCCGGAATTGGGCGCAACCGCTGGCTCTCTGTGTGCCTGCAGCATTTAAACAGAGCTGCAGGCACACAGAGCCTTTCCGCCCCCATCAGTGACAGTGACACTGATGGGGGCGGAGGGGTAGAACACTTTGTCACTTTTGACACACACACACTAGTGGTGCTGCAAATGCCCAAAGTTGTAACATATTGACTTGAGCTGGTATTACTGACCTTAGTTGCTGCGGATTCTCGTGCAGGCCTACCACCCAGTAGTGATCAGACTTTCCCTTGCAGTGTTCCCAGGTGCTACACACTGGTGTCCAGGTGTCTCCCAAACTTTTGTTCAGCAGCCTTACCACACCCTCTGAATCTATAGAACACGGGCTACCTTAATGTGGAACACAACAAAAGCAATTGAAGAACAAACAGCCACAAAGCAGGACAGATATAAATAGATAAAAAACTGCACATACAATGGTGGTAATTCTTCAGAGACTCAGAGAACAGGAGTCATTTCTGGGTTTTGCTACTGAACAGGAGTAGCATTTGGCAAAGGAACAGATCCCTTCCTCACTATATCCCTTTTTATATAGTATACCTAGCCATAAACTAACTATAAACATAAACTTTATAATGTGCTACACGTCTCCAGT
Organism: Ptychadena robeensis; assembly: GCA_036250615.1. Classification (NCBI taxonomy): domain Eukaryota; kingdom Metazoa; phylum Chordata; class Amphibia; order Anura; family Ptychadenidae; genus Ptychadena; species Ptychadena robeensis. The sequence goes on along the minus strand of CM070043.1, from coordinate 21,968,251 downwards.
ACAATAAAGACACACGTTTAGGCTGCCTGTGGGCCTGTAGACACTCCACACAAAGATCAGCTGTGTAAGCTCTGGCACTTGAAACCTATACCTGCAATCATAATAATAAAATCGAATGCCAGTGGAACATCAATCATTTGTACCGCCACCCTGTGTGAAAAAGATACACCTGGAAATTCAGGTCTGCATATTCAATGTAAAACTAAACGCACAATAGGGTGGCCTGCATTTTATGAATAGCTTCCAAAATCCATGCTGAGTGGCATAGCACAGAGATCAGAGAGCTGCATGCACCTTCCCTGATAAATCAGCCCTTACAGTTCTAGCTCTATGACTACCGGCAGCACAACCTTCCCGCAGTGCACACCACAGAGACATGGTAAAATGAGCAGAAGAGGTTTTCCAGAATGAGCTATCAACAAATCAATGTCCATTTTCCTGACAGATACCGAGACGCAGGCTCATATGTCCCCATGTTACTGCCAATATTGTGCAACGGCGGTTGAATTTTTAATAGAAACCCATATTTACTTGCAGATTTATTGAAAGCTGTTAAGCACATTAGCAGGGGTACACATAACTTTAGTGAGCTATTTAGGAGGAGTACCAAGAGATGGTGTTTGGTACTCACCCCATATGTAGGGTGGTCTTCCTCACTGTCATACTAACCGTTCTCTGCTTCAGCTTTCTCCATGGTAGATTCTGCTGCAGACCTCCCTGTTCTTGATTGATCCTCCAATTAGCTTTCTCCATGCAAATGTCAGCAGCTGGCTTTGGGTCAAATATAAGTATCACAGTACAACACTGTTTGAATCCCCAGATCTCAGTATATATCTCAGTACTGTATTTTGTCTTATCAGATTTTACCCTACATGTGCCTACTCTGATTTTGGTCCCCCAGACCACCAAGTCCAATTTTTTTGTTTTAATAGGTAATTTTTATTCCCAATCTAACACCCCTAACTAACCTTTTATAGTTATTAAAGTTTCCCGGTTATCCAAGTGACATAAAATGTATACATTTAACAGTAAAAACAAAAATTGCCAAAGAATTTTGGCAATAAAAAAACCTTTTACAGCAGTGTTTACAGCTCCACACAACTTCACTTTATGATTTAATCTCAACTCAGTCTGCAATATCAGCTTCAGCCACCAGATGTCACTTGCAATCAAAGCACAACACAAGCACCACTTCACACACAGCAGGGAGGAGGGGCAGGGGGCGGATAGGGAAGGAAGCTCCATGCAGGTCTACCCTGTCTGTAGTATGCAGATGCACTTAGGAAGGATAATAAAAAGGTACACAGAGCTAGTTTTTAGACCATTTTGTGCACCCCTGTACCCCATGGCGCTTATGCTACTACAGGAGACCTATAATGAGTGTTATTACATATAAATATAGTTATACAAACTTCTAAAATATTTTTCTTTCTATAAGCAGGAAGCAGAGTCTTCATAGGTAGGCAATACGTTTGGCTGCAAATACAAATTACACAGTGTGGAGGGTGTGCTAGGGAGAACAACCATTCCACCATCAAAAGTTAAAGGCCCAGCAACCAGAAGAGGCTCCAACACTGGAAAGTATAACTTGAATGAATGGGTTTTTGAGCTATATTACTGGTACCATATTAATGAAACATCTAGGTTATAATAAAAATCAGGGGTAGGACACAATTATCCTCACCTTCTGCACTGAAGCCCAGCCAGGACAGGTATCTTTTCTTCAACAAAGGCAGAAGGTTGCCAAGACACTGCTCTCCATCAAATCCAGTACCTAAACAGCAAATGGTAACATGGTGAGACCTGTGCAACAATCTGGATAACTGCACTCTCTAAAGAATATAATGCAGTCTGGAATTCTGCAACCTCCTGGGCGTTCTCTCGAGTGAGTTTAGCAGCAGGCCAGAAGTAGGGCAGGCCAACCATCCCAGGCCCAGACAGACAGCCTTGATGTCTTCGCCTTTTGGCATATCCACCATCCAATCCTTGCTGGTGTCCCTGGAGCTGAAGTGCAGGCACTGGAGTTTACTGCTTGTAGAATGAAGAAGGATCATCGCCAGACATCCCAATACAGGAACACATGCATGCACACACACGCACGCAATATGAAAAAGAAATAAAACCAACTAATATGTACTGGAGCATTACATTCATGCAGAGCTATTCCTAATATTAAGGTTTGTAATGGCAGCAGGACACAGCGCTGGGGCGGCAGACAAACCCCTTTCTTTCCCTGGTTTCAGCAATGTTCCACTTACCTTGCCAGCTCCTCTGTGTCCTCACAAGCCAGCAGCACAGCCTCTTGGGACATATCTGCTATGGTATGGTTCAAACTGTTGGTCAATGGGATAGCGTGATGAATAGAGGTGTCGTGAAATTAAACATCTATGGCATTGTCCTGCTCATCATTATAACAACGAATTACACCAATGGAATTCCACATCTGAAAGGAAAAAATGTTTAAATTAATATATCCAGTCAATATAAAAATGACTAACATAATGACATAACAAAAACTGGTTCTGCTGCAATATGCATGTCAATTCAACATCCCTGCAGTACCTGTCACTATTGTGATATCCAAATACAACATTCATTTACCAATGTATAAACCTAAACAGATTTTCATCTATTACTTTCTTTTAGTCATTATTCCTTTAAATGCAGAACTACAAATACTGAATGTCTCCAGAAAATGTTAGTAGTGGCTGTCACTAAACTAAACAGATGTCAATGACCTAGAACAAGTGATTAACAATGCAAACTTGTTCCAGTTTTAGGTTAGAAACACAAAGTTGTTATGTGACAACAACCAGTGCAGTTTCCAGCTTTTTGGTGGCCCTATGCAAGATTTTGAGATTTTGTTGAGGGCCCCCCTACCATGTATTGAGGAAAATATATCACCAATACATTGCCCGACCCGTTTCCCCCCCCCCCCCCACATTGGTTTTGTCTGCTTTACTGCGGGGGCTTGGGGGCCCCCAGTGATCCCTATGCTCATACATATTCTGCATAGTGCAAAAAATGGCCCTTACAGCAACACAACAACTATTTTGAAGATGGCTGAAGCTCCCTGCATCGGCTCAGAACAGAGCACTGCACACTAGTAAAGGAGGGAATCTTGCTATACGTGAACGTGCGTCTTATCACATAATAGAATCTGATCTGCTGGTATAGAAACACTTTGGCCCACATGGCAGCTCACCATAAAACGATGCATCAGATGCACCGGTTTAGAACCTGGTTGGAAAGGCTTCTGCGGTGGTATTGGAGAGAGGGAACTGGTACAACAGTGGTAGAGCGATCCTCCTCATCAGCACCGTCCTGCTTTTCAGCATCGCCAGACTTCAGAGACGAGACATCTAAAAAGAAAAACATTTTGAAGAAACTCTATTTGATCCCCTGTTGATTTTGTACGTTGCGAAGGAGGCACAGCAACAACATTTTTAGGTGAAACACACAAGTGATTTATTGTGCAAGTCCATTTACAATATTTACAAGTAAGGCAGTAGAATCCACAGGAAAAAGTAATCCATAGAAAACAGAGTCTTGGTAGCTCAAACCTTGGTTACCACACAGGTACAACAGCTCCCCAGTCACACACAGGACTGGTTCCAGAAAGAAGAGCCTCTGACTGAGCAGGTGAGGGGATTTACAGTGGAGGAAATAATTATTTGACCCCTCACTGATTTTGTAAGTTTGTCCAATAGATGAAAATCTCATAACATAGCATTTTCATTGTAGGTTTATATGTAACAGTGTCAGATAGCACAATCAAAAGTAAAATCCAAAAATTACTTTAAAGAATAAATAGCAACTTGAATTTGCACATTTCATTGAGTGAAATAAGTAATTTGAACCCCTACCAACCATTAAGAGTTCTGGCTCCCACAGATGGTTAGACACTCTACTCAATTAATCACCTCATTAAGACACCTGTTCCTTAACTAGTCACCAATGTTATAACAGACCACCTGTCCACTAATCAATCAATCAAGCAGACTCCACAACTCTCCAACATGGGAAAGACCAAATAAGCTGTCCAATATGTCAAGACAAAATTGTATACCTGCACCAAGGCTGGAAATGGGCTAACAAAACCATTAGCAAGAAGCTGGAGAGAAGGTGACACTGTTTGGTGCGATTGTTCGAAAATTGAAGAGCACAAACTGCACCATCAATCGACATCGACCTTCTGCTCGGGCTCCAACGCAATATCTCACCTCGTGGGGTGTCAATCGGTTCTGAAAAGGTGAAAAACATCCTATAACTACACGGTGATGAGTTAGTTTAATGACCTCAAATTACAGGACCACAGTCACCAAGAAAACCATTGGAAACACCTTACAACACCCGCAATGGATTAAAATCCCTGCATGGCTCTCAAGTCCCCCTGCTCATAAGGCACATGTGCAGGCTCGTCCTGAAGTTTTGCCAATGAACACCTGAAAATGATCATGAGAGTGACTGGGATAAGTGCTGTGGTCTGATGAGACCAAAATAGAAGCTCTTTGTCATTAACTCAACTGCTGTGTTTGAGGAAGAAAAATGCAGCCTATGTACCCCAACACCAAACCCCGTCCCCATCCCAAGTCATAATGGGGGTGGAAACATTTTGCTTTTGGGTGTTTTTTTTCTGCTAAGGGCACGGACAACTTAATCACATTAACGGGAAAATGAGACGTAGCCATGTATCGTTGAAATCCTTAGCGACAACCTCCTTCCCTCTGCCAAAACTGAAATATGGGTCGTGATGGTGTTCCAGCACCGACAATGAACCCAAAAACTACAGCAAAAGTCAACAAAGAGTGTCCAAAAGAAGCACATTAAGGTCATGGAGTGGCCTATGTCAGTCTCCGGAACCTATATCCAATATAAAACCTATGGAGGGATCTCAAGCTCAGATTTGCAACATAACCAAAACCTCGAAACTTAGGGATTTAGAGATGATCTGCAAAGATTGGACCAACATTCCCTCCTAAAATGTGCGCAAACTTGGTCAATCAAATTAACAGAAACATACTAGGGTTTTTCCAACCAAGTATTAAATCTTTTTTTTGTTAGAGGGTTTCAAAAACTTATTTCACTCAATGAAATGCAATCATTGCTATCTTTATTTAAAGTTATTTTTTTCGATTTCCTTTTATGTGCTATCTGCCACTGTTACAATAAACCTACCATTGAAATGATACTGTTCTGAGACTTTTCCATTTTCTTTGTCATTGACAAACTTACAAAATCAGTGAGGGTCAAATAATTATTTTCCTCCACTGTCATATAGCTCAAACCACTCTCTAATAGTTAACATGACACAGCTGGTCTTAACCCTGCACAACCCCAGCATTCCAGCTCCCTCTACTGGTCATATTAGTCAAATTACTGGCATATGCCGGTATTCTGGGACACACATATCTCCCATACTGTATACAACCAGAGGACTTAACAGGCTTCCTGTCACAATTATATATATCTATCTATATACAGGAGTGCAGAATTATTAAGGTACAAGTGGTATTTTTTAGGTAATATTTATTTATTATTGAACAACACTCATGTTCTCAATGAACCCAAAACTCATTAAATACTCAAAGCTGAACTATTTTTGGAAGTATTTTTAGTTTTGTTTTTATTTTAAATAGACTATTTTATGGAAGGGATATCTTATGTTGCAGTGTGACTATTACTGTGTTCAATAATTATTAGGCAACTTAACAAAAAACAAATTTATAACCCATTTCAATTATTTATTTTTTACCATTGTGAACCAATATAACATCTCAATCACATTCACACAATATACTATTCTACATTAAAAAAAAATCAAAACCAAACAAAAACAAATCAGTACCATAATAAGCCTAACCTTTCTTTGCAAGGACACTCAAAGCCTGCCATCCACTTGATTCTGTCATGTGTTTTTTGATCTGTTCACAATCAACATTGCGTGCAGCAGCAATCCACAAGCCTCCCATACGACTTCAAAATAAAAATATCTAATGTTAATATCAAGACTGTTACTTGGAACTACGTAACCCAATATTAAATTATTATACTTGAAATTTCTTTTTCAACTATTTATTCTACTTATATTTATACATAATTGTAAAAAAATATACATTAAATATATACTCTTTTTAAATAATCTAAAAAATTTATAAAACGTTAAACTTTGTCTAATGGCTATAAAAAAATTATTTATCATTCCAAAATAATATATTATCCGGTTAATCTCTTTTTCCTTTTTTCCCTCCTTTAAATCACACATTTGATGATGACCCACATTCTCATGTTTAATCAGTGAAAAGTAGGCCCCATGTCATTAGTTTTTCTTCTTTTATAACCCTTTCTTGCAGCCACGCTGTTGAGAGTAACTTGGACGCGTGTGAATGGAGCAAATTGTCCTTGCATGAAAATCATTTTTTTTCTTGAAGGATTGCAGACTTCTTCCTGTACCACTGCTTGAAGAAGGTGTCTTCCAAAACTGCAGTAGACTGGGAGTTGACTTGAACTCATCACTCAACCCGAAAAGTGCCCCACAAGCTCATCTGTGATATAAGCCAAGCCCAAACATGTACTCCACCTCCACTCTGCTGGTGTCTGAGTCGGACTGGAGCTATCTGCCCTTTACCAATCAGCCACGTTCCCATCCATCTGGTCCATCAATACTCACTCCACTCACTCATTTCATCAGTCATAAAAACCTTAGAAAAATCATCTTGAGATATTTCTTGGCCAATCTTGAATCGTTCAGCTTGTGTGTTCTTGTTCAGTGGTGGTCGTCTTTCAGCCTTTCCTGTCTTCTGAGTATTGCACACCTTTGTCTTTTGGCACTCCAGTGATGTTGCAGCTCTGAAATATGGCCAAAACTGGTACCAAGTGAGCATCTTGGCAAGCTGCACGCTTTACTTTTCTCAGTTCATGGTCAATTTTATTTTGCGCCTTGGTTGTTCCACACTCTTCTTTGCGACCCTGTTGACTATTTTGAATGAAACTCTGATTGTTGGATGATCACGCTTACAGAAGCTTTGTCAATTTTAAGAGTGCTGCAATCCCTCTGCAATTTATATCTCAACTATTTTTTTTGACTTTTTTAAGCCTAGTTTTTCAAGTCCTTCTTTTGACCCCATTTTGCCAAAGGAAAGGAAGGTTTGCTCTAATAATTATCACACCTAATATATGTGGTTTGATGTCATTAGAACCACACCCTCTTCCCTTTCTCATTACAGAAGATTGCACATAACCTAATTTTGCTATATTTGTGTAAGGCTTTCGAGCATATACAGGCTTGAGTAATAAACATTGCATACATAGAATTATGTGGTCAACATACTCATTTGCCTAATATTATAAATTCTGCACTCCTCTGTATATATAAATATATATGTATAACAACCGTATTTTCCGACTTATAAGACACACACGAACATGTGTTCAAAATCGTGGTCGTCTTATACAGCCGTGGTGTCTGGCAGGGGAGTGCAGGGAATCATCTACGGTGAGCCTAGTATCTGCCCACGATCTGTGCTCCCTGGGCTGCGCGCTGCCTGACATAAAGAAGCAAGAAGCAGAGAACGTCGACAGAAGCAAGTTTACCTATGGCTACAGTGAAGCATATCCAAAGATAATACACACGCTCTCCCCGTTCTACAGCACAGTGGAAAGGGGAGAGCGTGTGATCTCTTTGGCTTATGCTTCCTGTAGCCATGGTACCCTGCTCTGTCCGACGTCTCTCTGCTTCTGCTTCTTTCTGTCGGCAGAGCAGTGTTACCACATTGCTACGGAAGCATTATCCAAATAGACTCACACCTCTCCCCTTTCCATTAAAACCGGCACAGTGGAAATGGGAGAGCGTGTGATCTCTTTTGATAGCCTTCCGTAGCCATGGTACACTGCTCTGCCTGCCAGAAAGAAGCGAAGCCGAGAACTCGGACCAGAGCGTGTTACCTGGCTACGAGGTAACATATCCAAAGAGATCACACACGCTCTCACCTTTCCACTGTGCTGTAGAAACAAAGCTAAAACGTATAACTTTTGAACATTCATATGCACAAAACCCCATTCATAGAATACGCATGAAACTTTCAAGGGTCCAGTATTCTCACCTACTAGTGATTGGTTGGTCGTTCGCGAACGAGCCGGCCTTCTAAGAGCCTATCTTGGCGCGAACGAACAGGGAGAGCCGAGCCTGTCCGGCATAGCCGAGCTTTCAACAATGTCCTCCTGCTGTCCAGGCCACTTTTGATGGAGCTCCGTGGTTGCGGGGAGGGCTTATCGATGCATAGATCTGGTTGGACGGGGTGTGGCTTCCTAGGGAGCGGGGGCTGGGAAGACTCCATGCTGCATGACCTGGGTGGGCGTGTCAGCAATTAGTAAGAGACAACCCCTTTCTGAGAGGCTGCTACCCTTACAACCACTGTGCATGTGCATATAGCCTATTTTGTTGGGGCTCTTCAGGGTTTAATCCTCCGACTCCTCCCAAAGAAACCGAATTTCGGGTGGCAGGTTAGGATGTTGGGGTTACACCTGCACTTTATGGCTCTGCCTTGGTTTTTGTACTGTGCTAGTTTCTGGACAGGATTGTCCCTTCTCTTCCCAAGGGACACGGGTATAACCATTCTATCAAAACAAGTGTCTATTAGTTTATGACAAACATGTAAATAACAAAGATGCACACAATAGGTCATTACCCAGAAGGTCAGACCAAACCCCTGACTGCCCTCGCCCGACTGGCCACTCCGTGACCAACTTGCTAACCTATTTCCAGTTAAGAGAACTTTGTCTCGTCAATTACCAGACAAGCCCTCCACCACCTCAACCATCCGGTTTTGAGCAGATTGTTGGTCTGTCAAGCCGCAGAAGCCCCCGCATTGCACTATCAGCTTTGTATTCACCTACTACTGGAACTCCTCTCAGCCCTCAGCCCCCCGTTACCTTTACTTTTAACTTTATGGGAACGATGATCTTGGCCACGACCGACGGATGGCGACGCGCGGAATATTTCTGACCAACACTGATTCTAATCTCAATGCGTCCTCCGCATACAGGAGAAGAGTTACAAGATATTAACTAGAGGTATAGTGCCCGTGGATCTTACAACAAAATGTACCCGCAAGACCTCCCCTTGTGTTGCAGATGTCTCGGGGACAATGGGACAATGGCTCCACATATGTGGCTGCCCGCCACACCCTCGACTTTTCTGATCGGTAATTCATTTTTATCGGGGAGACCACCAGACTCCTCTTAAATCCCGCCGGGGGCCGCAGTTGGCCTTACTTACACTCCTGCGAGGAATGTCAAGCCCCTGCTCTCTTAAAGTTCTTTCTCTTCTAGCTGCTCTGCCATAGCGGTTTATTCCATGACACTGGAAGAACGACCAAATGTACCAACTGTTGGAGAGTGGTTGGCGGAATTGTTTAGAATCGAACGGATGCAGTCGCTTATTGCTGACCTTACGCTATCACATCACAAGTACAGACAACCATTGAAATTTTTATTAAGAATACAAAAAGGTGCCGTACATACAGCCAAACAAGCACAATCCACCACTTACAATCACCCCATCACATTGCCCACCGCCCCCTACAATAGAGAATGCAACAACCAGAACGGCATACCCACCCTGGAACAAATATATATAACCAGTAATAACAGTCATGGCATATATAAGTCCAAAGCACCGGAGGAAAACGTTCAAAATTAATCAGTACACAGGGTATAAGCAACATAGAAGGTGGAACCTGCAACACCAACATCACACATCCAGTCACACACTCTGAACACTGAGCCCCCCACAACCGGACCCCCCCCCAGTCCGGAGACTAAACAGAAAGAATGGAGCATAAGTAACCCAGGCCCCCCAGATCTATCAATTTTTCATGGCAACCCTCCTGTCATCTGTAGACCTTATAAGATGGAAGGGAGGCCTTGACTCAAGCCTTCCAGCCGCCAATGTCGGCGGGTCCTTCTTCTGCCACTCAAACACAATAAGCTTTCCGTGCATATACAAGGCAAGAGAGAGAAATGCGCGCGCAGCCACAGTCGGAACCACATGCTCAACCAAGCCTAAGAGACTCAAAGAAGGGGTCATCAGTACAGTAGTCAGAGTCGACACATAAGCGACGACCTAAGCCCAAAACCCAGCAATGAGGGGGCAGCCCCAAAAAATATGGTGGAACCCTGCGGGGGCGAAATCGCAGCGCCAGCAGCCAGCCGACCGCGAGGCATAAATTCTCGATAGCCGGGCCGGCGTGAAATAGACCCGATATAAAATCTTATACTGAATCAGCCTGTCTCGCGCCGACACCAGGAAAGAAAATGGACACGACCACACTTCCTCCCAGTCCTCATCCGTCACAGCAGGAAAATCTTGTTGCCTCGCCCCCCTGCATCTGCCCAGGTGGGAGGTAGGCAGCGTCGCCAATCCCCGATAGAGGGAGGAAAGTGGTTTCTCCAGTCCTGGGTCCCTGACCGATACCTCCAGCCCGGGAGTCTGCACCACCAAGGGCTGAGGCCCAAATTGTGATTGAAACGCATGCTTGAGCTGCAAATAAATGTAAGCAGACGGAAGAGCAAACCTGCTCTGCAACTCCTCCACATCTCCAAGTGTCTTGATCCCCTTGGCAGCCCAGACTACCGGATCCGGTATAAGGGAGAAATGTGGCAGAGTAGGATTATGCCATAATGGAGCATGTGGGGACACCCCTGAAGAGAAGGCTCCCAGTAGTTGGCTCGCCTTCCTCCAGGCCTTGAGAGTAGCTCTCATCAGCGAGGTGAGAGTGTGTGGCGACCGAGGACCCCTGCGGATCAAGTGAGCAAGCGTCTCATAAGAACCCACAATGGCAGCCTCCAAGGCCACCGCGGAGTCCCTCCTCTCCTCCACCAGCCAGCGATGAACAACCACCAACTGCCCAGCCAGAAAATAATGAAAGAAGTTAGGAAGGGCAAGACCCCCCTCCAACCATGGAAGCTGCAGGATAGCCAAGCGGAGTCTGGCAGGGCCCCCATTCCACAAGAAGCGCAAGATGAGTATCAATCTTCTTAAACTGTTCCTTGGGTATCCAAACAGGAGAATTACGGAGGACATATAGCAGAGAAGGGAGGATCTTCATTTTGATGAGATTAATCCTACCGATCAGGGAGAGGGGCAGGTGTTGCCAGGCCGCCAACCGAGTCTTTAAGGACTGCACTAAAGGCGTCAAATTCAGGGAGATATGACTGGAAGGCATCGCAGTGAGCTGAATGCCCAAGTATTTGATAGTCGTCACCCACCTAAGAGGGATATCAGGTGGCGGGGGGACAGGGGG
>CM070043.1:21888121-21900033 GCA_036250615.1 Ptychadena robeensis | reverse complement strand
GGGTTGTTTGGTTTGGGTATTAGGGTGTTTCACATGCTGACACTGTGCAGGGTATATGAATTAAATATGTATACATTGTTACACATGGTTACTTGAGCTAGAGATCAGTATTAGTATATTGAGAGATACATACATGGACACCATAGGCAAGGTACAAGGGTGGTTAATAAGTGAAAGTGAATAATGAATTGGAAAAATCCACAAATATAAAGTGGAAAGAGAGAGAAAAAAAAATAGATAACAAACTTGTTAATAGAAATTCCCTCTATCCTTGTTTCAAATTTGTAGAACTCCAAAAGATAAAGGGCAGTGGCACGTAGAGCCCAGAAAACTTCCAATAAAATGAAGTATTATATAAAAAACAAGACTTTCTAAAAGACCAGTCCACGTTAAAGCAGGTAATGTTACTCCATTATTGGATCATCCAAGACTCATTGTGAAATATGCTGTTGATTTAAGTTGATCTTATGTATGGTTTTTTATGTCCACAGGGTGTGTAGCTCTTGAAAAAGTCCCTAGTGGACGAAAAGCGTTGACAATCACCCTGAGATGTACATGTCATTTGTGGATTGAATTGGATTAGAGGTGGAACAGGGGCCACAGGTGTGGGTGGCCCTTTTTCCCCCTTGGGAACAATTGATGATCCTATCTTAATATGAGGGATCAATTTTTATTCAAATTGTTTTGATTATATTAAATGTTTTATGTACATAATAAAGATAGACTTTTTTTTTTATCACTAATTATGCTTGGGAGTGAATCATTTGAAGAAGCACCTCTGAAACCTCCATCATATATAGTTATATATGGTTTCAAGAATTTTCAATGTAGAACAAAAAACCTCACTTAGGTGAGGTGGGGTGGTGGTGCTTTCTTACGTTTGATTTTTTGCCTAAAATGGACTAACAACCACTACCCCTATTCAAATTGAAATGTATGAATGGTTGAAATATGCTCACAGTTAAAGTAAATTAAGTGCATGCAAAAGTAGGTCCCTCAATATTTTCTCATTTTTGTTTCTTTACCTTACCACAAACATTTTAAAGGAAACAACTTAGATTTTCAGCCTTAACAGAACAATTGGATAAAAATGTGAGGAACATACATGAGTATGTAAGAATATGTGTACATGTATACATATATATGAATATCTTAACTTCATGGCGATTAGTGATTTTACATATTTCCAATAGATTCAGAGATTATCAAGGGCTGGATCTCCTGAGGAAGACAATAGTGCGAAACACGTCGAGATAATGCCCAGCAATAGTATGAAGCAATTGCTTATGTAAAGGATTATGTGTTTGTAACAGCAATTTTTATGTGAATTGTCAAGTGTATTTTGCATCATTTGACATCTATAATCATGTAGTGATGACATCATTTCTGATAAATTTTGTATGTACCTTGTTTTTAATACAAAATCTTATATATATTCGATATTAACCATCAATTCTAAAATGTGCCTTAAAAGTCCAGGAGTATGAGCCTCCGTTCTGGAGAGGATGGGTGAGAGTCGATATATAGCTCTCTAACCCCCTGTAGGTTTTTGTTTTTTGTTGAGAAATTTCCTTGAGAAAATTAGGACTTATTATTTTTTGTTAGCGTTGCCTTCTTTTAAGAATGGATATGTTAAAATATATGCTGTAATATTTTTTAATTAATCATGTCATTTTGGCATTTAAAAATCACTACAATTCATGTATATTTTTTAATAAAAAAAAGCTTCTGTTGACAAGGCATTATGCATCATCTGTAATTTTATACATTACAAAATGTTGTTTTTTTTTGGAAGTTGGCATTGTTTTAATATTTTCATTATATTTAGGTTATTAAATTGAAACCGTTTTCAGGAAAAAAGGTAGCCAAATTGCCAAGAAAATCTCAAGACAATATATATATATTTATCATATCTTGAGATTCAGGTAAATGTTTTTAGCTTCAGCAACATTTAAACTTTTCAACTTGGAATCATTACATCACTACATAATGGGGAAATTTGATGCTCCCAAGTTATGCAAAAGTAAGTCGAGGAGTTCGCTGATGCCCCAATCCAGGCTTAGGAGGCTATTTTCTGGGACACTATTTATCATCTTATCAAAAGTTGTAAGGAGCACATGTACAGATGTGCTCAAAAGTTTACATACCCTGGCACAATTTATGATTTATTAAACCATTTTCAGACAATTTGAATAACAACACATAACAGTGGTTCGCAATTTGGGGGGCACGAAAGTATTCTGGGGGGCACGGCCCTCATTCTGAACCTGCTTTTGAATGTTGCTAAATGGAAAAGGGGGCCCTGCAAGGAAAGTTTGTGAACCAACATGAAAGGGTATGTAAACTTGAGTTTGAGTTTGATAACTTTGTGATTTCAATTAGTTTCAAATATTCTATGAGAAATCCCACAACCCCCTACCTTATAATCATAAAGAATTATTAAAAACAGAGCTCTACGGAGGAAAAATATTTAAAGAAAGGAGACAAACTAATCATCTTGAAGAAGTGGTCTGTGGCACCACAAAACGCATTGATGCTTTTTTACCAATAGAATCGCTTTCTAGTATCTACGGGTGCCTCAAAAGAGCGTTTTATTATGTGGGGTTTTCCTACCCAAAAATTACCACACCGCGGAGAGCAGTCATCATCGCTGCTCGAGCCCCCCTGGGTTACCCAGAAGCTAGAAAGTGACCAGATCAGAAGACTCCACTGGTTAGAGATGGTGAAAAATATTTTCTATAAGGCATGACTTCTCTATGGTTGTTGGCTTTAGGAGGCAACATTATCATACCTCCTGTCCCAACAGCCAAAAGTGTGGGTTCACATTCCTGCTACAGTTCTTAACACTCTTTTTCTTCACTTTTTTCTCATCCTAATATCCATTGAGTTATAAACTCACGGGTAGGACTAACTCTTTCTTATATTTAAAACAGGCTTCCTTCAAATAATTGGGGTTTTATGTGCATATACAGTGGCTTGCACATTTTCCACATTTTGTCACATTACAGCCACAAACATAATTAAATTTTTTTGGAATTCCACATGAAAGACCAATCCAAAGTGGTGTACATGTGAGAAGTGGAACAAAAATCATACATGATTCCAAACATTTTTAACAATTTAATAAGTGCAAAGTGGGGTGTGCGTAATAATTCAGCCCTGTGATTCAATACTTTGTAAAACCAATTTATGCTGCAATTACAGCTGCCAGTCTTTTAGGGTATGTCTCCACCAGCTTTGCACATCTAGAGACTGAAATCCTTGCCCATTCTTCTTTGCAAAACAGCTCCAGCTCAGTCAGATTAGATGGACAGCGTTTGTGAACAGCCGTTTTCAGATCTTGCCACAGATTTTCGATTGGATTTAGATCTGGACTTTGACTGGGCCATTCTAACACATGGATATGTTTTGTTTTAAACCATTCCATTGTTGCCCTGGCTTTATGTTTAGGGTCGTTGTCCTGCTGGAAGGTGAACCTCCGCCCCAGTCTCAAGTCTTTTGCAGACTCCAAGAGGTTTTCTTCCAAGATTGCTCTGTATTTGGCTCCATTCATCTTCCCATCAACTCTGACCAGCTTCCCTGTGCCTGCTGAAGAGAAGCACCCCAGAGCATGATGCTGACACCACATTTGACAGTGGGGATGGTGTGTTCAGAGTGACGTGCAGTGTTAGTTTTCCGCCACACATAGCGTTTTGCATTTCGGCCAAAAAGTTCAATTTTGGTCTCATCTGACCAGAGCAAACTGCAAACAGGACTTCTTATGCTTTTCTTTTAACAATGGCTTTCTTCTTGCCACTCTTCCATAAAGGCAAACTTTGTGCAGTGCACAACTAATAGTTGTCCTATGGACAGATTCCCCCACCTGAGCTGTAGATCTCTGCAGCTCGTCCAGAGTCACCATGGGCCTCTTCACTGCATTTCTGATCAGTGCTCTTGTCTTGGTAGGTTTACAGTTGTGCCATACTCCTTCCATTTCTAAATGATCGCTTGAACACTGCTCCATGGGATGTTCAAGGCTTTGGAAATCTTTTTGTAGCCTAAGCCTGCTTTACATTTCTCAATAACTTTATCTCTGACCTGTCTGGTGTGTTCTTTGGACTTCATGGTGTTGTTGCTCCTAATATTCTCTTAGACAACCTCTGAGGCCGTCACAGAGCAGCTGTATTTGTACTGACATTAGATTCCACACAGGTGCACTCTATTTAGTCATTAGCACTCATCAGGCAATGTCTATGGGCAACTGACTGCAGTCAGACCAAAGGGGCTCAATAATTACGCACACCCCACTTTGCAGTTATTTGTAATTTGAAATTTGTAAATTTCCATACTATTCATGGAGAGGCTCAGAAATTGTGTGCAATAGATAGTCAAGTACATTAGTTCAGTGAAAGCTTCCCAATTGGTTGGTAATTATTTCACATGTTTTATCAATACAAAAGTGCAATTGATCTACTAATTTGATTGTGAGAATTTTTTTTAAAGAAAATAAAAAATTTCTTCGCCTAATCACGATTCACCCAATAAAAGTTTAAGTGCAATCAGAGTTCTCTATCGTGTAATAAGAATAGATATATAAATCATGTTTATATTAAATATTTGATATTCACATACACGATTAGACCCCTAAAGTGCATAATGCCTTTAACTAATTATGTTAATTATTATAAGTTAGGTACATACAGAACTCAAGGCATGTGTGAAAAAAGTGCTGTAAACAAAGATTGCTTTAAAAACTGGAAACGTTAATCCTTAACTTTCATCAATAAGCAAAATGCAATGAATGAACAAAATAAAAATCTTAATCAAATCAATATTTGGTGTTACCACCTCTTGCCTTCAAAACGGCATCAATTCTTCTTGGTACACTTGCACACAGTTTCTGAAGCTGGTAGGTTGTTCCAACCAAGTATTTGCCTGTATTTCTAGGCATTGAGAACATTGTTAATCTTGACCAAATCTCCAACTCTATTTGCAGAAATGCAGCCTCACATACACCTTAAAATCTTACCATACGATTTCTGTACAATCCACTTTAGTTCTACCAAACCATGTAATATGAGGACCTTTCTAAACCTTCCAATCACTATGTATTCTATCAGGGAGGCCACTATACTACATAGTTGTTGGTAGATCTAAAGGAAATTGTACAAACTGATTTAAAGGTGTATGATGAGCTTAAAACCACTTCTGGACAGAATTCTTTAGACAGTAGATGGGTGTTCCTGGGTTGTACTGGTTTTTGCCAGTTTGGAGCTGATGACACAGCTGGGTATCTTCCGATTTCAAAGGGTAATGAGCTTGATTTTTCCAATTATTTGCTGCACTCTGTTTCCTTGGCCGACAATTGCATCTATGATCCTTCACATTGCCCATTCATTGGTGCTTCTTCAAAAAGCTTTTACATTACATCTTAAAACCCCAGTCTGCTTTGAAATTTTGGTCGAGGAGAGACCTTGCTGATGCAGTAAAAAAAAAAAAAAGAAAAAAAAAAAAAAAGAAAGTGCTCCCCATGGCTTATACTCAAGTTAGCTGAGGGGGGTCCACTCACCTCACCTGAATTTCAATGCTGAATGCTTCAGACAGGCAGCTTCCCTCTTCGGTAGATCTCTCCAAGTTCCTGTCAGCATCGGCTTCCCAACAATCAGCTGATGAACAATAATAAACTCCACACAGCCATCTAGTGGCCAGTTACTAGTACAGATACAACTCCATAGCCTAAAAAAATAAGAATTGCCTTGCACAAACCATCCTGTAATAATAATGTTCCTGTGTTCTCTTAAATTTATTGATAATGTGGCACTAAGATTTATCCTGTTTGATTTATTTTTAGGGGCAATGGTGTGTTCTCTATATTTTCTCATTTAGAAAACTCCACTATCTGACTGCATTTACCACCCTCGGCTTATACCCGAGTCAATATGTTTTTCCAGTTTTTGTAGATAAAATTAGGTACCTCGGCTTATACTTGGGTCGGCTTATACGCGAATATATACGGTACATTGTGTCTTGTTACTGGGTTCAATCTTGCCATAACATGGTATTGTCTCCCACAACCTTGGTAGTAGAGTTTGGCTCTTCCTCACCCTGTTTTAAGCCTCCTACACAGCCGTTTCAGTTAATGAATGTGTTTCAACCTACGAGTGACAGTGTGACTGCCGTCACCATCCAAAGTAATGGGATCAGCTGTCAATTTACCGGTATGTCGGATCACCGTGTGATCCGATATGCGGCAGATTCCTGGTTGATCTTAGCAGGTGAGCAGGTGGGCGCATCCAATTTTCAGTTGACGGATCGGCCGCTTAACAGGAACTCACACAGTGGTCGATTGGCCTAAAAATCGAGCAGGAATCTGCCCATCTACGTCCAGCTTGACTCCGATTGGGGGTTTGCAGCTCTTTCTTTTACTTTTGGAGGAAGGGTTTGGGTCACCTGGGCACCTTTTCTCTGTATTATTCATACCTGTATAGTTATGTGATCCAGGACACCATTAAGGGCGTTCCTGGAAACATTTAGAGAATATATGGAGAAGTATATTGCCAATGTATTTTTGTAGTTCTCGAAGATGTGTACATCGAAAGTGTGATTGAAAGTGCTGTGGATTATTAAAAACGAATTGGGAAGATTTCCCTAAACTAATATACTGAACTACCTATTGCACATAATACTATCTATTGCACATAAAAAAATTTTTTTATTATGTATGTGTGTTTTTTTTGTCAAATATATTTTTATTAAGTTATTAAAGTTATACAGGCAGACAACAAAAACATATAAGGCAATGAATATCCAATAAAATAGCATCATACTTGTAAGCACATCCAAAAGGTAGCCGGAGGTGTGTCAAACAAAGCAAAGCCCTAAAAGACAGGAATGCTGGAGATACCCCTGAGTCTATTGGAGATCAAAAGCCAAAGTCTGTCCTCTCCTTATAGGAGGCTCAAAACAGGACAGATCAGGTGAGGTTCCTAGAAACATCATTATAAACCTCTGACTATAGCACAGCAAAATTCAAAAACCAAAATAGTACATATCAACATATAACATATAAAGGATGGCCAGGAGGCTCACCATTTCTAAATAAATATGGAGAAACTTAGGTGTACCAAAAATATCTGATTATGTCTCCGGGCATGCAAAAATGATAGAAACAGCAAATGCCATGTATAATGCCCTGGGCTTAGTGTTGTCCAGTGATCCACAACTGAAAAACAGGGGAGGCCAACATCCCAAAATAAATATACAATAAAATGAAAATACCATAAGGGTAATAAACATATCACCATCCAGGCATTAAATGTCCTCTGAATTAACAGAAGCAAGGGGACTTTTTTCAGCCGATTTTATATCTTGGCCTTGAAAGTCCCCTTGCTTCTGTTAATTCAGAGGACATTTAATGCCTGGATGGTGATATGTTTATTACCCTTCAAGTATTTACATTTTATTGTATGTTTAAATGCATTGAGGGTTCGAGAAAAGAATGCTGGGAAAGTAAAGGAGCGCAAGAATGAAGCAAGTTGTAGATAGAGAAACCAGAAGTCAGTGGAGGATCTCTGGGATGAAATCTGATCGTGAGGGCATAGAGCTGTATTGCAAGATTTGTGATATATGAAAATGATCTCGCCGGTTCCAACCCAGGAAGTCGGGAGGTTACAAGCAGGAGGGAAAGATAGGTGATCAAACAGAGGGGTCAGGGGTCCAGGGTGTGAGGATAGACGGTCCGATGCACCTATCAGAGTATCCCACCGGGACAGCAAGGCTAAAGTCAAGGATGTGAGTTTCGTAGGAGCCCTATGATTACAGGTTAGCCAGGGGAGAGAGCGCAGGTCAACGCCGGTCAGGTCATGTTTCAACAAAACGTTTGACCTCACCATTATGGAACCAATCAACCAGCCTCATGAGCATAGCTGCATTATAGTACGAGGAGACATCTGGTAACCCTGTTCCCCCACACAACTAAGATTGCGTAAGTATTAAGCTGAATGAAGGATGGGGAGAGTGTGAAATAGGTGCAAGAGTTTCGGGAGGACATCCATTATGAGAATATTTATGCAGGCGAACCATGAGAAAATTTTCCCATCAAAGGCAGAGAGAATGGTTTTGATTTTCTGTAACATAGGTTGAAAATTAAAAGAGTAAAGTTGGTATAGGGGCAGCCGTCAGGTCCACTCCCAGGCATTTCAAGGTTGAGGGACAGACCCTAAAGGAAAAGTTAGACAACACAGCTTGGATATCAGAAGGTGGCAGGCAAACATTCAACAATTCGGATTTTAAGTAGTTAACTTTGAAGCCACTAAAGGAGCCGAAACGTTGAAGCTCCAGCATAACAGAGGGAAAGGATATGTGGTGAGAAATTATGTATAACATGAGATCGTCTGCTAATAGGGATAATTTGTATTTGTGATCTTGTACTCCGGTCCCTCGTATATCAATGTTGTTGCGGATCGCGATTGCCATATGTTCAATCACTAGGGTAAAGAGGAGGGGGGATAACGTCGGTCGGATAGTCTCCCATTGACCCTGACCCTTGCCATGGGTTCCGAATATAAGGCAATCATGCGCTGCAATAGGATCGGACCAACAACTATCTGATGCTTGGAGGCCTCCGGAGAGGACCGGCTGACCCAATAGAAGGCCATTTCCTTGTCGATAGATAACGTGCACATAAGGATTTGGAGGCGCTTGGAGGCCTTGTGCAGGAGAACCGATTTAATAAAATTGTCCCGGGAGTAGAGCTTAGTATAATACGCGCAGAAGGCATTTGTGATGTCTTGCAGTAATGTTAAGGGCTTTTCGCATTATACCTGCTTTTGTCCAGTAGAAATGGATTCTGCAGATGATATCACATAGTTTTGCAGGGTCAGCATTGGGGGTAGTTGGGGGCCCAAGGAGCGATGTACCTGGTCAATCTCAAGATCAAATTGGTCTGGCGCCCCCAAAAGTGAAGCCAAGATCTGTTTCACTGTGGGCAGAAGCTCTGCGGTACCCACCAACTCAGGGAGACCCCTCAGATGAATATTTTTAAGTCTTCGAGGTTCTCAACGTCGTCATGCATGGAGAACAAGGTATGAATGTGCTCAGAGTGGGTCTTCAGAGTGGACTAGTGGTCATCAAGCTGTGCAACCAGGCATTAGCTATGGCTGGAAGGAGCAGGCTGGGGATTGGCTCCTGTGTATGGAGAGCAGACAGGCTCCAGTGTGTTGGAGTAGGAATCTGGAGCTGAGCTCACGCTGCTCACATGTCACTCTGCCATTAGTTGGCCATGACCTCCTGTGTTGTTTTTTTATAACATGGATTCTTTGTATTCATTTTTTTATTTATATGTAATTGTAATAAAAGAATACTTTTTCAGCTTTATGTAATTTTTGACTTATATGCACCTATTTTTGGTATAGAAAATGTTTTTGTCATTTCCTTTTTTCAACTTATTTTCATGCCAATTTTTAATCTAGCTCTTAATTGCTTAATGGATATAATTGAGTTGAAAGGTTATTGTTGTGTAGGAGGTAAAAGGAAGGGTAATGCTCTACAATGTCTAATTTCCCACAAATTTGTCACTTCGTAAAAGCATATAGATCAAAAAAAAATACACCACACTGCAGAAAATGAATTTTAAAGCATACAATTTTGTTCATTGTTTTTTTTTATTAACTTCTGCAGTGTGGTCAAAGCTCTTTTATCCGCACTCTCATTACTGCCGGACAGCGTGGGGGGGGGGGGGGAAATCCCACAGGACTGGGCACATCCATACCCTTTTATGGCCTAGGCACGATGCCAGACGATGGGAGGGGCGATCCCAGAAAAATCGCCCCTCTTGCTGTGTGCCCTGCGATGTGGTAGGTCTGCTTTTGCATCAAGCTTTGCTGTATCAATGTTTGATTTTATTGTATTGTGCAATTTAAATATAAGCTGACAATAATAATAGCAATCTTGTGCTACCGACACAGTGTAACCGATTCCTTAGGGCCTTTTTGTTTTTAACTGCATGCATTTTTCAGGTATGCATTAATGCAAAAACACATTTCATTTTTCACATTAAACATTTCACATCTTTTTTTGCATTTCTGAACAAAGCATGAAAAAAGCATGCAGCAGGTCAATATAAAAAAAAAGCATGTGTTTATGCTGCATTTTTTTTTTAACGCAATGCATGTAGTGTGAATAATACATTGGTTTTCTATGACAAAACGCAGTATAGCAAAAACTTGCGCATAAAAATGCAACGCAGCATGTATAGTATGAAAGGGCCTTCAAAATGTGATTCCTTTCCGAAGGTGCAAAAACATGGAATGGAATTGTAAAAACCACCGTTGTGAAGTAAAACTGCTTTGAGACTTCTTTTTAAAGAATCTATAAAAAGACGCCATTTCTCTGAATCATATTGGATTTCAAATTGACCCATCAGACCTCGATGCAATAAATAAACTTGTCTTACTGGGCAATGTAAGGAACAAACTCCTTTTCCCAAGGTCTGAGCCAAGGAGATGACACTCCTGGCAACAACAAATTACTGCTTTTCAGCCCTGTTTCGAGTAACATCTTTGGAAAGTTTCAAGTCTCTTAACAAATCATTAATCTCCTGAGTAAACTATTTTGGCCTTGTATCATCTTAAGTTAGAACTTAATTCGTCATCTGGTTCAGGTATGACCTCACCCTCATCGTAGCTAGGCAACTCTTCCAAGGTAGCAGGGGGCTTGGGTACTGGTAGAATTTTTTCCCCCTAAACTTGCTTAGCTTATGTATATATTGTTTGTTTGTTTTTTCCAAACAAGCTTTATTAAGAAAAGGAGGTATTACATGCTTTGTCAGCATATATATTGTATGTATAATCAGATTTACTTTGGACTTTATATGGGGTTAAAAACCCAGAATATAAAAAAAATACCATAAATGTAAAAAAATATATAAATTTGAAGACAATATTGCATTCTGTGGCAAATCATGACGTCTCAATTATTTTCAATATTTTATTTGTTTTTAGCACACCAAAATACATGAAAATTTTATAAAAATAATCAAGCAGCTTTTTACTCACAAACTTATTGTAATCCAATAAAAATGTATTAAAATAAAAATACACCTTACAATTTTAAAAATACACACTACAATCTTACCATACAATTTAAATACAATCAACTTTTGTTTTACCAAAACCCTTCCAATCAATATGTATTCTTTCAGGGAGGCCACTATACTACATAGTTGTTGGTAGGTCTAAAGGAAAGTTTACACAGTGATTGAAAATTGTATGGTGAGCTTTATGCAACCCTCAAACTAACCATCATTATAAACATATGGACATCCCCTACATCTGGACATCATGATGAATTTCTCATACATCACAAACTCATAAGAGGAGTAGTTCTTCCACAAATCTTCTGTCCTAACTCATGTATTATTATTTATAACCTTGTATTTATATAGTGCCAGCCTAATCCGCAATGCTGTACATTCAATAGATATGCGCTAGATTGATGGTTGATTCGAGCACCGTGCATGCTCAAGGCCATCTATCTGTCTATTAATCAATCTCGCTTGAAGACAGGGTTATCAGACATGACGGTAAATCGTGGTCAATGTCCATTGCTTTGCATGGGAACCGATGGGCAGCTGTGCTGCGCCTCCAGCTCCTTTGTTGATGTCATCGCACTGAGCTTGAAGGCTTGTCTATTTCACGGGCATTGACCCGTATATGGCAGCCATTACTCACATTATTTAAAATTACATTCTTAGAATATGGGATTGTGCATTACATCACCACTGCCTTTTCCCCTATATTGTTCCAATTACCCCAGTACTGGGAGAACCTGTTTATTTTACCATGTACGTATACCCCTAGAACTCAATCAGGAAGGGTAACCATCGGTAGCCTTACCCACCACATCCAATTAGAAATTAGAGAGGGGGGGGGGGG
>CM070043.1:21854067-21871520 GCA_036250615.1 Ptychadena robeensis | reverse complement strand
CTTGAGATATTTCTTGGCCCAGTCTTGACGTTTGAGCTTGTGTGTCTTGTTCAGTGGTGGACGTCTTTAAGCCTTTCTGTCTCTGAGTATTGCACACCTT
This sequence comes from Ptychadena robeensis, assembly GCA_036250615.1. Classification (NCBI taxonomy): domain Eukaryota; kingdom Metazoa; phylum Chordata; class Amphibia; order Anura; family Ptychadenidae; genus Ptychadena; species Ptychadena robeensis. The sequence goes on along the minus strand of CM070043.1, from coordinate 21,871,420 downwards.
TTGCTTTTGGGCACTCCAGTGATGTTGCAGCTCTGAAATATGGCCAAACTGGTGGCAAGTGGCATCTTGGCAGCTGCACGCTTGACTTTTCTCAGTTCATGGGCAGTTATTTTGCACCTTTGTTGTTCCACAAGCTTCTTGCGACCCTGTTGACTATTTTGAATGAAACGCTTGATTGTTCGATGATCACGCTTCAGAAGCTTTGCAATTTTAAGAGTGCTGCATCCCTCTGCAAGATATCTCACTATTTTTGACTTTTCTAAGCCTGTCAAGTCCTTCTTTTGACCCATTTTGCCAAAAGGAAAGGAAGTTGCCTAATAATTATGCACACCTAATATAGGGTGTTGTCATTAGACCACACCCCTTCTCATTACAGAGATGCACATCACCTAATATGCTTAATTGGTAGTAGGCTTTCGAGCCTATACAGCTTGGAGTAAGACAACATGCATTTATATATTTTTATTTTATATATTTTTTTGTTGTTGCTGGCTGACTGCGGGAGTGTGTAGAGAAACGTACACAAGCTTGCCCGAGACAAGCTGAGAGCATGGACTGAGCACTCACAGTACTGTGAGTACGAAACTGTATATTGCTGCTATTCTGTGCTACACTCTGCAGTAAGTTAGCCTACCTGAGTGAGGTAGCTAGTTGCCCAGCTGGGCTGTGCATTTTGTTTTGAGTTTTTGTTTTGCCTTTGTTTAACTGGCTGGCTATAAAGCCTGCAGGCGGACGCCTGAGTTTGCGTTCAAGGACAGTGTTTCTGCCTCATACCTTTTGAACCACAATGCCTGCAGCCCACGCGCAATTCCCCAACTAAATCAATAGATCCCACTCGAAGAAACACGATTGAACAGGGTTCCAACATGTGAGTCTCCATTTAAAGTATTGGACGTGCTGCTCCTGAACAGCCTACAGCTCCGGTGCTCAGTGTGAAGGGGGCAGGGCCAGCACATCTGAGTGGCTGTGTCAAGCTGTGTTCTGGCTGGCTGCCTTTCTCCAGCTCGCAGCCTTGTGTTGTAAATGAGGGAATCTCTCACAAAACAGGCTGCGAGCTGGGTAGAACGGGTCCTCATTGAAGGGGAATCGATGTGCCCATGTGGTGAATATGGTACAGGTGTGTCTAAAGGCCCCATAACACATGCATGCAATTGGCATGCTGACTGCAGGAATGTCTACCAGAGCTGTTGCCCATGAAATGAATGTTCAATTCTCTACCATAAGCCAACTTCAAATTCGTTTCAGAGAATTTGGCCTCACAACTGCAGACCTCGTGTAACCACACCAGGAACTCCACATCCAGCATGTTCACCTCCACAATTGTCTAAGACCAGCCACCCGGACCACTGCAGCAACAATCAAGTTTGCATAACCAAAGACATTAAGCACAAACTGTCAGAAACCGTCTCAGGGAACCTCATCGGTTATGTTTTTTTTTACTGTTTTTCAGGCAGCCATGTTGGACGAAATGGCCTAGCTTGCAGTCTCTACTCCAAATTCACACAGACAGCCCTTCTAGCTGTTTACTGGATTTCTGAGGCATTTTTTGGATGTTGCACAAAGCACTTCTTAAACAAACAAAAAAACACTGTTGGGTAAGCAAATAAAATAGCATGTGCAAAGGGGAGTGATTATATATATATTTTTTTGCATTTAATACCTATTTCACCAACAATCCATTGTGGACCCTCTCCAGGTAATACCAGACTCCTGCTATGCAAAGAGCCTGGCAAACCCTGGTAAGGGGAGCTGTTAAAAACATGCGCCCCTTCCCCTGAGCCAAACCAGGGCCTGACATACCTCAATTAAGAAAGACTCATCATTTAGGGGCTCATCATTGTTGGCATGGTATTGAGCAGGTAATTAGAGGTACATGGTTTCCTCTAGGTATAACAGTTTAGGCCAAATAGTTAAATAGAATCCTGTTCCTCATGGTTTTTTTCTATACATTTTTTCGCCACCTCCAAGCAGGCTTTTATGTGTTTTAGCAAACCACTTCATTAAGCTGACAGCTCCGTTTGGCCAAAGCTGGATTATTTTTATTCACTGACAGCTTTGAAGCCTTCTTTATAGAGTGTGCCCTTCCAAATTATTTGCAATTCATTTAATTTACCCAAGGTGGCTGTAATATAGGTGTTTAAACAGCTCGGGAGTGCTCAGGGGAAATTAAAGAAACTTGTTATAAGTTGAATTATTATTACAAAAGGTTGAAAAACATATCTAAATAAGATTTTTATTTTTAATACATCTACAAAATTCGTTTTTCAAATTTAGACACAGATTTAATTTGATAAAAAAGCTTTGTAGAATCAGGTTGCAACATAAAAAAGTTAAGGCTGTCTGCATACTTAACAACTTCATATGCATGCCTAAAGGGGTTATGAAAAATGTCCTGAACTCTTTCTTAGAAAACAGCTTTTTGACATATGCCATGACACATAAAAACAACTATTTTGCATTCTGCAAATGGCCAAAAATTACTACTATAAAAATGCCTGCAAAGTATATGGAGAAAGTTTGGAGGTATTTGAATCACAAAATGCCTCTAACATGCAAAATGCCTCCTCATAAAACACACAAATACAACGCCGTGAAAACATGTTAAACAACCTTTCAAGCCGAAAACAGCTCGAAGTCGAATCAAAAGAAATGAATCTTCTAATGACCAACATAAACAATCAATTTTTATGGCCCTATATGGCCAGTTTATTAATCAGTAAAGGAAAATTATGAGAAAAAAAGCAAAATAACAAACAATAAAAAAGAAAATAGTAGTGAAAAACAAAAGTTAGGTTTTAAAATTTTTCTTTTTAAATGATTGGTTACATTTTCACTTCACACATCCACAAAATTGGATTTATTGCTTATAAATCCAAATGATAGTACTATGAGATACAAATCCATCCAAAAACCCAGGTACAATCGGCATTAATTGACCAACTTATCCGATCACTTCTCAATCAGTTTAATTAAATGTGGTTGATTCAACTGTTTTTGAAGTCGTTTTAAATAATGTAACCAGGTATGCCCACTGTAACAAAAATAGGAATAACTCAAACAACATATGCTAGTTTCCACTGCATGAAATAATTTTAACAAGGAAATTTCTAGCTAAAAAACGAGCCCTCTGATTTTTCTACTTTAATAATAAGACCTCCTTGAAGTCATTATATAGATTGTATTTCCCCCCAAAAAAGACAGTGTGTCATGTAAATTTTTGATCCAAAAGATGTGTTGGGGTTTATTCCATCACATTCTGGAATATAATCATAACTCTCCAAACACTGAATTTCTATCAGGTCTCTTTGTGTTCCAATCTTTTTTTCTTTTGAGTGCTATTCTTTTGGAGGTGTCTGCTTTCCTTGGTGAATACTTTGACCTGTTATTATTGCCAAATGATTATACGTTTTTTACAGTTACAGCTTACAGCTGCGTGCACACTATTTAAACTGACCTTATTTAAGATCTGTAAACTGGGGATAATTTGTTAAACATGGCTTATACACTGAAAACCCCCACAAATAAGTAGGTAGATCCTATTTTCTATATTCTGTACACACACACACATACACACACGGTTGAGATTGTTCCCACATTGAAATACTGCCTTACAGCCCAGTTGCAGAAGTGAGAGTTTCATGCTCTGCATCAGTATGTCACAGTACATGTTGCTCTCAACAAACTGTAGATCAGCATGGCATGGCACCTGGACTCAACTTCTTTGCTCAACCATAGTGACCCCTATTCTCAGTGAAGCCTGTCCTGTTAAAGCTCTAAATGGATTTTGGGTAATGTGCTGTAGCACCCAGAGTAGATCGGGAAGCTCATCAAGGAGCTCATGCTTTGTTTTTTCCTCAGCTTTATAAACACAAGCCTACATTAATAATGAACACTGAACTGAAGCGAATTAATGAAAAGGAGGAAATTATGGGGAAAGAAGAATAATTAATCTTTGTATTATTATTAGTATTGTTAAAATACATAAAATTAGCTATGCATTTTTTACAAACAATGACTGATGAAATCAATAAAGACAAACAAATTGTACAGTGCATCCAGAAATTATTTACAGCACATCACTTCTTCCATATTTTGTTATGTTACAGCCTTATACCAAAATATATTGAATTCATTTCTTTCTCAGAATTCTACACACACCAAACACCCTATAATGACAACCTGAATAAAGTTTACTTGGTTTTGACAAATTTATTAAAGAAAAAAAAAAGATAAATCACATGTACATAACTATTCACAGCCTTTGCTCAATACTTTGTCAATGCACCTTTGGCAGCAATTACAAGCTCAAGTCTTTTTGAATATGATGCCACAAGCTTGGCACACCTATCCTTTGCCAAATCAACCCATTCCTCTTTCAACACCTCTGAAGCTCCATCGGGTTGGATTGTAAGTGTCTATCCACATCCATTTCACGATTTCTCCAGAGTTGTCCTGAAGCCGTTTGATATCTTGGCTGTGTGCTTAGAGGTTGTCCTGCTGAAAAATGAACCGTATTATGCCCAAAGCCAGTACCCAAGATCAAACTGGCCCCAATAGAATGCCAAAGGGGGCGGCGCTATAGACCTCCATGTTAATGGAGGGGGCGTCCCGTTTCCCTGCACACACCGCCGGCCTCTAAAATGGAGCAAAAAGCCCCTATCGTCAGGGAGGTGAAGGCAGTCCACAAGTATGAGATATGTTAAAAGCTATTTAATACCAAGAAGTCATAGCAGCGCAAATATTCCAACAGGTAATAGATAACATGCTTACGGAGAAGCTGTTCTCAACATGTTTCCCAATGAAAGATCACTTTTTCAGGAGAGGTTTGGAAACAACTTTGCTTTCTATAAGGGTCAGACAAGATTAGCTGGGTGTGGCTCTTATGGGGCCAGTCACATGCTATTCTCCAAAGGGAGAAAAAACTAAGGAAAAGTGAATTTCTCATATGGCCAACCCTCTCTGTCCAGACTGACAATGTAACACCCAAGTCACCAGTTAAGTAAAAAAAAAAAGTAATATTCATAGATATATACAGCTTGCATAAGTGATAAATCATATATAAGACAGTGGCCTCACACACATGTGAATAAGAGAAACCAAAAATCGTAACAATTTAGTGCCCTAGTAACAATTGTACATTATTTTGTCTATGGCAGAGCCTAGAACAAATGCAATATCCAAAATATCATGTATAAACACAATGCAACCTTCAGTATACACCACCATCTTATACACAGACAGTTTTAGTAGCACCTCAGAAAACATTTAAAGTTTAGTGCCTTGTTTAGTACTGGGGCTACATTTGCTTTTAGTTTGTAGAACCATTTAATTTCACATTTTAATATTTGTTTATCAAGGTTTCTCCCTTGATGGAGGGATGGATGCTGTCCAAATGAAATGAACATAACTAACTTGGTGTTATAGTTGTTTTAAGGCCATGTGTCTGCTTATGGGAGAGGTGAGATGGACAATTTCCATGTCTCTGACAATGTCACATATTCTTTTAAAGCATGGCCACTTGAACAGGGTACAGACGGCTCGATATTCGAGCCGTCCAATGTACCCTGCAGCAGCGGGATTTGTCCTACTCAAGAACAGAGCTGGGCGCATATTATCTGTGTCAGATAGATGGCCGTGAGCACGCAGCGTGCTCAAAACGGCCATTGTTTTGACCCATATCCCCACGTCTTTACCCTGCTTTAGTCTTGTCAATGTGTTAGATTATTATAATTGGATTTGTAGATTAATATAGAATAATATGGACTTGTAATTGAAGGTCTTTTCTTGGGGAATTATGGAATGTATTTTTTATTTACCTGAGGGAGTTGGGTCGATATCTATTCAGCTCTCCTAAAACAAAAGAATGTACTTTCTAGTATGTTTCGATAGTTTATGACCCTTTGTAAAAGGCCTCAAACACAGAAAACCCTTTTGAAGTTTTGGGCGAGACTCTGGGATAGATCGTAATATTCCAATAATTTGGGTTTCAAATATTTATGCAAAGAGAATGTCTACTAGATATGGACTTCAAAGGGATTTTGGGGTATAAAAAGTGGAAGGTGGGACAAGATAGGATGGCAGAGGCCAGCCATTCAGAGGGCAGTCCAGAGAGCAGAGGTCAGCCAGTCCAGCAGCAGAGGCAACCGAGAGGGCAGATCAGAGACTTTAGGACAGGCATGCACTGATTGAGTCTTTGAGTAATCTTGTACCTGATTTTAATAGTTTCCTAGTTTTGTGTCTTATGTATACATTTTCCGTAATATTGTACACAATATATGTTTTTATACTCAATTGATGTGTGTCCCTTCTTACTGGCGGCCACCTACCGAATCTACAGAAGGAATTTTATTATTGAATTAATATTCAATTATTTTCTTGTTGAAAGACACACACTGGCAAGACAAGAGATATACAATTCCTGCTGTATGACAGTTCTCATAATGTTTAGGCTTAAACAACCGCCCATCAGGTAAAACCACAGTACAGGGTGGGCCATTTATATGGATACCCCTAATAAAATGGGAATGGTTGGTGATATTACCTTCCTGTTTGTGGCACATTAGTATATGTGAGGGGGAAAATTTTTCAAGATGGGTGGTGACCATGGCGGTCATTTTGAAGTTAGTAATTTTGAAGCCAACTTTTGTTTTTTCAATAGGAAGAGGGTCATGTGACACTTTAAACTCATTGGGAATTGCACAAGAAAAACTGGTATGCTTGGAATGGCTCCAAGAAGAATGGGGTGCTTGGTTTTAACGTAAGAATGATGTGCTTGGTTTTAACGCAACTTTATTCTTTCGTGAGTTATTCACAAGTTTCTGTCCACTTGTAAAATGTGTTCAATGTGCAGCTCATTTTGTTGGATTGTCAATGCAGGGCCATTTCACACTATATGCGTTGCGGTGCGTTTTTTTACTGCACGCGTTTTTACATAGACAACCAATGTTACCATTCACATTTTATGCGTTGCGTTTCCCCATGCGTTTTTAAAAACTCACTGCTGTATTCATTTTTTAATCACTTTTCCTGCGTTTTTCATTCATTTGTTCAAAAACACAAACGCAAATGCAAAACCCAAACGCATATGTAACGTCAAAAATGCCTTTAAAAAATCCATATAGTGTGAAATGGCCCGCAACCCTCTTCTCCCACACTTCACACACAGACAGCAACACCGCATGTGAAATGCTAGCACAGGATTCCAGTATATGTAGTTTCAGGTGCTGCACATCTCTTATCTTCACAGCATAGACAATTGCCTTCAGTTCTACAATCAAGTAAAGGGCAATATTTAAAAAAATTTTTCGCAGCAATTGAAGCCTTTTCTTTGGCATCTATCATACATTGAACTACCCTAATAGTTGCCTTTTGGTTAGTTTATCCTTGAGGGATTTAGCGCTACAGAAAATAATCTCTGGATCTTAAGATAGTATTGACCAGTGTTTCCAAATGATCTTGTGATATGCCTTATCAAGCATTTTGTGCTGTATCCAGTGCTTTTAGTCACGTGGCAATCCTGCTACTCGTTTATAATCCTCCGGATTGATGTAATTGCGTTTTATCTGGAGGTATTGGCTTAATGGAAAAATCCTCACTAGGGGAATCAGATGAGCATCATGAGCAAATTGTATTTGCTATATAACAAAAACCCCATACCCTCAGAAACAAATTATTTTAGGATCACTCAGACAGGTACATTTTAGGTTTAGATAATTTTTTATGGTGTTGAATTATAAATTGCAATGGCAGCATGAGGATGCCTCTACAGAGAGCTCCGCGGCCAGCTCCAGCACGGCACACACCACCCTGCACCAGCATGTCCAGGAGGCACCGTACCCCAAGATCATGGCTGCAGCCTCCAACTCTGGCCATCCGCCGTTTCTTCTGCAGGGTGGCTGATTCTACTGAATTCTCAGGCCCCCCCCCCCCCGCGGTGCCGGAGGTCAGGGCCCCAGGAAGGTCCCGGGTGCCCCAGTGACCGCACTCCCGCAGCCGCCCATACAGTGGACCCCCCACAGCTTCAACCCCCCAAGAAGTGCAGGTCAGTCTGTGTGCAGCCCCCTCCACATTCCTGCTGCTGTCTCTCTGACCTGGCAATGGATTGCCCTCCTCCTTTGGCCTACATACAACTGCGCACACTGATCCTGATGTTGCCATCTAAGAAAGACCTGGCTGAAATGGTGACCACCCTTTGAGCTGATTTGGGCAGTGTGAAAGCAGATGTCTCAGAACTTTCTAACAAAGTTGACGCAACAGCGACTGCTCACGACGAGCTTGTTGCCATAGTATCCGCCCTTGAGACCTGGCAGGCAGTGCTTGATTTGCAGAACCGTGAGATGCCCTTGGCCATGGATGGCACACAAAACTGTAACTGCCTAAAAACAACCAGAGATGCGGATCTGCTGGACACAGTGACCAGTATCTTCAGTCGGATACTGAACCAGGACCCTGGTATTCCCTTGGAGCTTGACAGAGTTCACAGCATGTGGCAGGACCCTCCACATCCGCTCTTAGAGACGTCCTGTGTCGCATCAATTTCTTCCGACTCAAGGAGTGTCTCCTATACCTGGGGTTACCCCTTCCATGTCAATATCCGGAAAGGCAATAACAGATTCCCCTTACGTTTATGTGATCAGCTACCGGACCTGTTTACCTTCCATGCCTGTGAAGCCGTTACCGTTTCTGATTAGCTGTCCCCCCTGGATGACGGAGTTCCAACGTGACCCCTGTCTCAGTGTTCCCGACGTAGAGGCCCACAGAGGATCAATGGACGATCCAACCCGCAATGAACCCTGGCTGACTACGAGGATGGGTAACATGCTGCCCCTGCTGAGACATCGCCCTACTTTCCTACTGCCCCCTGGACCTTTTGCTAGGTTGATGGTTTTTTTTGTTCCTATTTTTTCCTTATTTTCCGTATTTAGTCAGCAAGGACCATACTCCTTTTCCCCTCCTTATGCTTTCTTTTTCCACTCTCTTTCTAGCTCATCTCCTTTCTCTGCTGTTCTTCTCTCCCTTGCTGTCTCTACTGCCTACCCTCCCTTTCACTGCTCTCCTTCTAAGTCCATCCACCGCTTCCCATGGAGTTGAAACTGCAAACCTGGAACGTCAAGAGGCTATATATATATGGTGCACGTAATTTTCCTCCAAGAAACGCATTTTAAAATTAACCCATTTGTTCCCCTTCACAACAGGCACTTTCCTAAAGGTTACCACAGCACCAAGTCGCTAGGAACCAGCATTCTCATCGCTAAGACGGTTCCGTGGATCCTTGTTGACTCGCTCATCGATGATCGCTACATTCTGCTAAAGGTAAGATTGCCGATCAGCATTACACCTTTGCTAATGTTTACCTGCCAGGCGGATGCCCTTGTCTCCTTTGCCCATATTCTGCCCTCATTTGGGGTGTTTGGTTATGGGGGGTCTTAACCTCCCTAGCGCACTGCTGAGTAGTATGTCCAAAGTATGTCCATACAGGAGTCTGGTAGACATCCTGAATATAATAACATGTTCCATTGCTTTGTGAATAACTCACAATATCAGATAATAAATATTTCAATAATTCACTGTATCAGGTAAAATAGCGCTGCAACTACTAGATGGCAGTGCAGATTACATAGGACAGCATTGATCAGTTCTCTGCAGCGTCCTCTTCTTCAGATCGGAGCCACACAAATGAGTGAGTTTGCTCTCCTGTGGCTCCGATCTCTGCCCGACGAACCCAGCTTATCCACAGCAGTTCTAACAGGTCAGAGCTGGACGAGCTGGGACCATCAGGAATGGCAGGGGGGTTATCTTGACCCTCGCATGGATACCTCTGCTGGGACATCCTATGTCCCCGTCTCCTCCCTTAGGCATGCCAAACAGACTTTGCATGATCTCTGCTTAGTAGACGCCTGCACCCCTCAGAGAGTCATTGCTCATTACTCCCTAGGTCATGAGATCTACTCCAGGATTGGCTACCTTTTTATCAACCACACACATCTTATGTGTTGTTTGTGTCTCAATAAAGGTTATATTTTTTTTTTTTTTACATTCTAGGTAATTTATGGACCCATTCCATATGAAGAAATCATCATCGCTGTATGTGTACCATATGGGGATTTGGTAAAGTTTAATTCCAGAGATCTGTCTTGCCAAATGAGGTGTTCCCAGCTGACTAAGTAAAAGTAGGGTAGCTGGAGGTGCAGGGCGTCCCAATAGCTACACCTTGTTTTTTCAGGTATACCACATGATTAAACAAGAAAAAATGTATAGATCTGAGTAATTCCAAAATTAACTGATTGTTATGTGCCAGATTATCAATATGTTCACCCAGAAAAGTAGCTATAGTACTATTAGATTACTTATGTGGAATACAGCTATAGAGGCCTTTCACGTCCAGGCCTACTAGTAATGACGGGGGATATTGGTCCACAAGGTAGTTATGCTGTTTACACCTGATATAATTGGGTGACCACGTGGGTTGCCGATATCTTTCTGTATTTTAAGCAATAAGTTTTTATTGAAAAGTTTTGACAGGGATAACAGTACATCGGAATAAAATAGATCATGCGTGGAGCAAGAACAAATAACAGTACACAATAATATCAGTTATCAGAGACATGAGACGGAAGCAGCTAGAAGAGTACCATCGGTGGCACCTCTTCAAAATAGGTGAGCAATCCGTCACCGACAACTCACGCAATGGAAGGCAGTAAAACACAGTGGTAACAACATTAACAAAAGGATAACAAGCAGCTGACGCTGCAAACACAAGAGCATAACAAAAGAGCAAAGGGTGGGGGTTGGGGTCAGGAGTAAGGAAGCAAGAAAAAAGAGCCAGGTAAAAGGGGGTAAGCAGGAGGGGGGGGGGGGGGGGGGGGGGGGGGATCTTTGTGTATTTTAGGCAGGGCATCAAAGCTGAGGATGATGAACCTGTGACTAACCCCATAGGAGCCATACCCAGCTAGAAGTTAATCAGGGATGCCGGCAAACAGCTTTACACTCCAGCGGTATGGTATTTGGTGTGAAGGGACTGCAGGCATCATCAGTGCCATAGCATGTCTACCTCCCCTGTCTATACAGGGATGACAGGCTCTCCGGTCTCCCACCCCCTTCGTGCAGGATTTGGGGCTCACTTTGAGTGGGACCGCCTTTGTCCCTGGGAGGGCGTTGTTGTGCTTCTGTGGGCCGCCCACCATCTGAGATCTATACCATTTCGTCCTTATTACAACTGGACCCTGATGGTTACCTCATATTGATACATAGTTTGTCACTTATAACAGGCAAGGTTGTTACTTTGGGAAGTACTACCCCATTAGAATTAAATAATACTGGGACCCAAAAATTAGGGATGTGACTCTCAGATGGGTTAACTGGGGTGAGCTTAGCACAACAACACATGCATCATATCACCTTTTAACTAATTATCATTATACCTTTTTGCAGTCATTGGAGATGTGACACACGCAACCTCCCCACTTATGTTATTTCCACAGGCACAATGACTCACACACAGCACAAGCATAATCACACTTAATTTTACACACATTTACCCCATCCCATACACATATACCTATATATTTGGCTCATTGACACGAACACCTTGTCCATCATACATCATCAGACACACTACCACATGTATTATCAACAAAGGTTTCACAGGCTCTCTTTCTCTCTCTCACATATACACACAGTTTAGGACTACTACCCACACATCAAAGACTTCCACATATTGTATCACTTATTTTCTTACTAATTATTTTCTTCAGGAAGTTTTAGTTATAAGCGTTAGAGGTCTTGATTTGGTTTTGTTTGTTTTTCAATACAGTCACATATTATCTATTGCAATATTATTATATAACAAAAAAATAAAAATTTTCTTGGGGTAACACAAAGCAGATGGTCCACCAGGGTTTGTACAGTAGGTAATTACCTCTCTTGTTAATTTGATACCAATATAGTACTGTGGGTTCATACCTTAGATCCACCATTAATTATGATGGTAATGTAACCACTTAGACTTGAAATGATGCCCCCTTTGCCCCACTCACCTTCCATACTCAGGTGCATTGTCCCCACTGGTGACTCCTCCCGAGGCTTGGGAGCAGCACAGGTTTACAGCGTTATACACTTGTGGTAAGACACTTGTGGTAAGACCTGTATACTAACTGATTGGTCTCCTCATTACTTGACTGAGGATTTACCTCTATATGGCTATAAGGAATTTTCAATATGGCTACTCTTGTCTGTCCCTTATAGATAGAAATGTTGTCTCTTAACCTCTCCTGAAGAAGCGACCTATCATCGCAAAACATATTGAGAACAAACAAGACAAGCTTGATATCTAGCACCTGACACGTTTGGAATATTTATGTTACTATGACTGAATACCAGCTATTGTACTTTTATAATTTGTATAATGACTTTTTGTTAGCTTTTAAAATAGTTTTTAACATATCTCATACTTGTGGACTACAGTAAAAATCCCTATAACCCCTTTACCCTTACTCAAGGTTGGGGAAACTTTTCTGTTGTTTTGGATTCATATTTGTTGGGATGTGGCATATCGGCATAGTCTCTTCCCTCTGCTGCAGAGATGTTTGCCTTTCTGGAAGGTTCGCCTCTCTCCTAACAGAGTGATCATCGGGTTTTTGGTCACTTCTTATTCTTAAAGACCTTCTGCCCCGATCGCTCAGTTTAGATGGTCGGCCAGATCTAGAATGAGTCCTGGTGGTTTTAAACTTCTTCCACTAACGGATGATGAAGGCCATTGTGCTCATTTGGGACCTTCAAAGCAGAAGAAATTATTCTGTAACCTATTTGTGCCTCAAGGCAATCCTGTCTCAGAGGTCTATAGACAATTCCTTTTACTTCATGCTTGGTTTGTGCTCTGAAAATAAATGTCAACTGTGGGACCTTATATACTGTAGGTGTGTGCCTTTCTAAATCATGTCAAATCAATTTAATTTACCACAGTTGGACTCCAATTAAGCTCCTCAATTTTGAGCTTCATGGCAATGTCTGTAAATAAACAACATTTCCATCAAACCTTTTTTCATGTTGTCGTTATGGGTTGTTGTGTGTAGAATTCTGAGAAAAAATTCATTTAATCCATTTCGGAATAAAAGTGATGCACTGTGAATACTTTCTGAATGCACTGTATGTAGCTCTATATTTCTACCTCCTATACCTGAGAGGTTTCACAAGAAGTTTGATTAGAATTACTGCCATATTAATGTTTCAACCATACTGGTAAAGTGATGTGCTGTGAATACTTTTCAGGTGCACTGTATTGTCATTGTGTTTTGTCCTAGTCTTCATGCATCTACAATAGAGAACCAGGCTCAAAAGACCCTTTTGCCATGCCACAAAAAAAATCAGTGTCGCTTTAGCAAAAGGGAAGGCGATTACATTAACATTCACACTGGAAAGATACTTTGGAGCAGCAAACATGGATAGACCCCCAAAGAATTTATTGTTTTAAATCAAATGGAAAAGGATTTGCGCACCTTGTATGATCGACAAAAATTACCATAATTGAAACATAAAATCGATTGAACAGTGATCAGACATTCAGTTGATTGTATAAGTATCTAAAGGGTTTTCTAGGTATTTTAAACAATTTGTATTAAATGGTACTATGAAGAATGCGCACCCAAGTGCACCCATTTTAAATTGATCACACTGTGTGGCATTACAATTGATTGACGATCGATATATAAATCGCACAAGTCGATCGAATCTAAGATTGATTGCGCAAAAGTCAAACCGTGTATGGCTAGCTTTAGCCAGATACTTTGAGGCCAAAGTTCAGGGCAGAAACTAAGATATTAATCAACATTACAATCGACTGGTTTGATTTAGGCAATATAACTAAATGGATTGGTTTTTGCAATATCATAATTAGCTGGGTAGGTTAATGTACTCTAAAGCATTTAAGTCAGCATGGAGGAATAAACCCAGAAAACACCAAGCTATTAGCAAATCCATAGGGTCCAATATAATTGAACCTCCTTAGCAATCTTTCCATACTGGGCCGTTTTAATCGGCTTGCTACAAGCGATCACTGCTTGAAATTCCAGATCTCCCCGCCTCTGTCCATGTTGCCAGCGTCATCAATGAGCTGGGAAAATGATGCCCCTCCATTAGATGGAGGTCTATGGTGCACCCCGCCCCTTTTCCGTCATCAGGGCGGGTGCGTTCACCCAATCCCTGCTCCTCCAACGTTAGCCCGATCCCCGCTCCTCCAGCGCTTGCAGCGAACCCAATCAATGGACAAACTGGGTTCATCTTAAACGCTAGGAAGGTTAATGTAATTTAATGTAAAGATTTACAATATAGGATTAGAGAGTATATTCCACAGGAGAATAAGAAGGAAATAGAAAGGAGAAGAGTATGGAATGAGAATGAGCATGGATCCATTGTGCTGCCATAACATGGAGTATTTATTAATGGGCCTATTTAAACATTCATATCAAGATACACACCTCCTCCCCGTTCACACCTGAGACCTTTTTAACACTTTAAAAATTTGGCACACCTTTTTTTACAAATTTTTGTTGCCAGTGCTTAGAAATTAATGGCTGTGTATTGCGTTATTTTGAGGGGATAGCGAATTAAACCAGCTGTACACAGCTTACTTTACATTGTAAGTGTCATGCTCTTTATTTAAAAATATAATTAACAATTTAACACAATATGAGATATATATTTTCTTTTGTGAGATACTTATGTGTGTGTGAGTATATAAGAATAAATATGGGAATGTATCTGTGTGCCACTGTTTGCTTTGTTGATATTGCTTGCAAGGATAGACTCCTGGAGATCCCAATTTAGTTTTGTGGCTGAGGCAAGTATACATTTTGCTTGATTTCAACAGAACTGATGTATAAAAAAAGCCCTACTTCATTAAATCTGTGCCTGTATTGTGCCTTGTTGCTTTGCTGTGCAGGACAAACCTGCTTGGACTGTCTGCCTTACTATAAAATATGGTTGAAGTTGGTTAGGTAAATCTAACTTTTTCTATAGCTTACACTATAGTATAAATGTAATCTTTAGAATAACATAACAAACACCATTAAAACAAAACATAATTAGCCACACATGGGGCACACTGATCAGGAGACTTTATAGAAAACATAACAAGCTCCAACTTACCCCTACTTGGAATCAGAAAGCGCTTCTTTATGTTGCCTGTACAAGCACAGATAAAACAGAAAAAGAGAAAAACATTAAATAATTATGGTAAATAAAGATTGCAATACACATGACAAAAAAGTACAGGCTTTTTCTCACTATACTGCACTAGGCACACTGCAAGCACACAGCAGTGCACTTACAGTGAGGAACATAAGTATTTGAACACCGTGTGATTTTGCAACATCTCCCACTCAGAGATCAAAGAGGGGTCTGAAATTCACATTGTAGGCACATTCCCACTGCGGGAGACAGCATTTAAAAAATAAAAAAAACAGGAAATGACATTGAATTATTTTTAAGAATTTATTTGCATTGCACTGCTGCACATAAATAATTTTTTAATATTTGGTCCAGAAGTCTTTGTTTACAATCACAGAGGTCAAATGTTTCCTGTAGTTCTTGACCAGGTTTTTTACACACCGCAACAGGGATTTTGGCCCACTCCTCCACACAGATCCCCTCTAGATCGGTCAGGTTTCGCTGAGTTTCAGCTACCTTCAAAGATTATCTATTTTTGGATTTAGGTCAGGAAACTGGCTAGGCCATTCTAGAACCCTAATATGCTTCTTAGGGAGGCACCCCTTGGTTATCCTGGCTGGGTCAGGTAATTGTCATTGTCAAGGAGGTTGTGGCTCAAAATCTCACAATACATTGCCCAATTCTTTCTCTCAATACAGTACAGTTGTCCAATGCCCTTCACAGAAAAGCATCTATGTCTCACTTGAGTTTTATTTTTTTTTCAACTTGGTTGAGAGTAACCTTTTCAGATAATTTATGTATCAATATGATGAATACCAGGGAAAAAGAGGACAGTACATTAAGATTAAGCTAAAATGTATGGATTTAACAATAAAATACACTGTATTTTTCGGACTATAAGACACACCAGACCATAAGACACACCCAAAGTTTTGAAGAGATAATGAAGGGAAAAAAAACCAGACACAGCTTTTCAGATATAAACAACATACAGAATGTTCCAGCAAAGTAGGCAGGACTGGACCATGCAGTATTCACTCTACATTCTTCCAGCCAAAGGCCAGTGCCAGGAGGGAGGTCTTCACTGGAGTGTGCAGGGCTGAAACTTTAGCATGCGTTTATACACTAGCAGCAACCATTCTCTGAACACACTGACCAACTTGTGAAGAGACACATTTTACAATCTGGCACTGAACAACTTACCCATGACCAGCTATTTATATATGGTGAACACATGGGCCAGATTACATAGGGGCAGCAAAAAGCAAGTAAGATTGTGGATCCTCCGTGATACTGCTGTATTACTGCACTAGAAACGTTCCTCAAAGACAGGTGTTTTGATGCTTTAGAAACGATTTTCATTGATAATCAATAGAACAGTACACATTGAAGCTTCCACCTAACTTTTCATTGCATTTTAAGGTGGCTTGCTGCATAGCCCAGTGTTAAGGCGTTCAAACACATCGATAAAATCCTTAACACAGTGGATGTGTTTTTGATGCGTTTGTGCATTTGTGATTTCTGCTCTTGTTCTGGCCCCTCCGTCAAATGTAAAAACCTACTGTAGCCCACTGATCTAAGCAATAGAACAGCATTGTACCATGTTGGCCATTTATTTATATATTATTATCTTGTATTTCTTTAGCACCGACATGTTACACATCGCTTTACACAGCATATATATCATCAAACAAATTTAATACAGAAGTGAGTTTTGAGTTCAAGTGATACCCTTTATTGGATAACTGAAGTTATTAAAAAAGCAAGCTTCCGGCATAGCTCAAATCCCTTCTTCAAATCAAAGGGCATTTGTCTAGTCGAGCCATAGTTGAATCGATTAGTCATTTGATGATGTCATCACACAAATGCAGCAATGTACACAAGCGTTCAACAATGAGGGTAAAGTTATTTGCGCAACAGAAAGAAGATACAGCTTAAAGCACGGCAGCAAAGATACACAGGATGGGCCAACACTATAAACTGTAGTTCACACAAGCACATTATCATTATAAAATAAATATAACCGTATAACTGTAAAGCTATTCATAGAGCTCTGAACTTTTATGGTAATTCAACACGGACTTGCAGAATGTGATGGTCACGGTGTGGTTTGCATGCTCTAGAGCAGTGGTTCACAAATTGGGGACGGGCCTCCCTAGGGTGGCGCCAAGGTATTCTGGGGGGGGGGGGG
>CM070043.1:21829090-21850747 GCA_036250615.1 Ptychadena robeensis | reverse complement strand
TTCTGGGTGTTGATGATTGTAAGTACCCGTTTACTTTGATTGGATCGATATGCCACCATGGTTTTCTCCAGCATTCCATGTGTGTTTCTCTGTTGGTTTTGTTGTGTTTTTCTTATTATTGTCTATATAGCTTCAACCTGGATAAAGACACACCCCCTGAGGAAGTCTATCGAAACGCGCGTTGGGGCTAATCCTGCTGTTGCAGGATCTTTATCCTGACGTATTTACTAGTTTTATTTATGTCTGTATTCACATGCTTTCTTTACTCTGTACTTATGGATCTCTTCAACACCTGGTCAATTATGTATTTTTAACATCTACCAACATTGAAATGTCCTATGTTTTTATCAACCATGTTTATTAAATTGTTATTGTTGTGAACTCTATTTACCTCTTTTATCATATTCCTAGGGGCGCTAGGGAGGATAATACTTTTGGTGTGTGTCAGTCACCTACTACCTCTGCTCCCATGTCTCTCATCTTATGTTCAGGCCATTTGTCTACACACAACGGCCGTTTTGAGAGTTGCTGGCAGTTTTTCAGCAGACTAACCTATTAATATAACAAAGTCACTGAAAAGTATGTGTCTGCGGCAGCACTGCAATGTAGATGCAGCATTCCCTGACTTAAAAACAGCGCCACAGGCCCATCGCTAAGTTAACACAGAGTTTACACTGTTCCATTCATTGTGCTGTGGTCAACTCTTCCATAAATACATATTTTAACTAAAACAACTTGATTGTCTTGACACACATGACTGAGATGAAAGTGAAGGTTACTCAGCTGATTAAGTTTATCCTGACCCGTAACAACTTTTCCTTTGGGCAACAGATGGCTGTGGCAATGGGAGCAAAGTTTGCCCCCCCAGTACGCAAACCTCTTCATGGCTAAAATTGAGGAGGAGCTCCTATCAACATGCCCCAAAAAACCCATGGCCTACTTTCGCTACATTGATGATATCTTGACTCAAAGTGAGAAAAATCATCTTCAATTTCAAAGGGACTTAATAACTTCCACCCCATAATCAAGCCACTTGCCAACAGAAATGAACTTCCTGAGCACAACAATAAACCTACAGAAAACCTACAGACCGCCCTGCTTACCACAGGCATCACTGCGTCTATCAAAAACACAAATTAGTATTTTGTATACAGCCAGGCCATCAGATATGATTTGATCTGCTTAGAGAACACAGTGATATCTAAAAATGATAACCTACTCTACACTGGGGCAACATCCCAAAAGAATCAGGTATGCATAAAAAAAAAGAGGCATAAATCCTCCCACACAACGGTTTCTCTTCAAATTATTGTATATGATACGTGATTAAATTTTTTTTAAATCATTTATATTGCTCCATCATTTCTCACATTCCACAATACACAGTCTTTAAGGGACCACTTACACCTTTAAGGCTGGAATACACGTCTAGATTCTTGAGCCAACAGAGAGATCTCGGCAGTAGCATGATGACGTCATCACACTACTGCCCGGCTTCCCCGATATTGGGAGCCAGCTGTCAGCCTGTCCTATACTTTGAATGGGGAATCCCAGGTCCCTATTCAAAGTTTAGGCTATCAAGAAGGTTTACCAACATGTTGGTAACCTGTTTGGCCGAGCGAGATCTATTGATCTTGCTCGGAAAAAAGCATACATGAACGCTCACAGGGTTCGGCTGTGCAGAGGTCTGGGAAAAATCGACCTGTGTAGAATTAGCTGTCAGATTTCATTTAGATCTCCTTTTGTTTTACCAAAACCATGTAATATGAGGGAATTTCTAAACCATCAAGTCTACCTGTGTTCAATCGCAGAGGACCTTATACTACATAGTTGTTGGTAGATCTAAAGGATATTTGACAGATAAATCTAAAGGTGTATGGCCAGCTTAAGATAGATATTGAGGCAGATTAGTGAAATTAAGATGTTATCCCCATCTACTTGGAGAACATAGACATAAATGCCCACCTTTATAATCGCATGGGTGACTTAAAACAGGGATACAAGCCGGAAACAGCTAAGGTTCAAATCTGGAAAGCAGTGAATATTCCCAGAACCAACCCTTTTAAGTGCAAACATACAGAAAAGAGAATTGGATCCCACTAGTGGTCAACAGTTATGTGTCTTTTCATATCATGTCCAATCAACTGCATTTACCACAGGATGACTCAAATTAAGCAGCAGAAACATCTTAAGGAGGTTCAGGGGAAATTAAAATGTAAATACCTTTTAAATGGAAACTTATTTTCATTCTGTCTTCTCTTAACTTTATTAAGGTTGTGGCCTGTTTGATTAATTCTTTGGAGCAATGGTGCTTTCTCTATATTTTTCTAATTTAGAAAACTCCACTATCTGACTCTGCATTTCCTACCCTAGGCTTATATTCAAGTCAATAAGTTTTCCCAGTTTTGTAGATAAAGTTAGGTACCTCGGCTTATACTGGAGTATATACGGTGTGTGTATAATTGTGAGTCGCATGAAACAAAATTGTATGAAGCATGAAGAAGGGACCATCTGAGACAGAAAGCTTGCTTATTTAGTACATCAGATAGCCAATTAAGTATCACTTGAACTTGTCAGAGTTTATAAAGCAAAAGCTTCATAAATGTTTAGGGATCAAAGAAAAAACTTAAAAGCAGGAAATAATCATGATCCCAGAGATGGAAAAAATTATTACCCCAGAAAAATCCGATAGGAAACATAATCATACTGTGCAACTAATAAAACAGGGTACAAGCAATTTATGCAAAAATATAAATGCATTTAATAAATATGGAGATATATATATATATAGATACTAAAAATGAATGCAAGAAGATTGTAACGCCAAAAATCACCTCAAGCTGTTACAAACACCTAAGATGTGTAACCGGTATCCTTCAATGAACACAAAAAATCTGCCCAGCAATAAATAACATTCAACAGAAAGGTGTGTTCCTGGAGTTGGGTGCCCTACACTCCCCAGGGATCCACCCCAGAGATCAAGGGAAAGAGATGAGCATAGGATTCCATAGTCTCAGACAATTCCAAAAGTTTTGGTTCTTAAAATTATTCAATGATCACCAAATCATTTTAAGATCCAAATCCTTCGGAATCGTCTGAGACTCTAGTGTGGGTATAATGGTGACTGTCTTGTATAGCTAAATTTGTAATATAGAATATGTAAATTTGTTGGATTTTCATATTATATGCAATGTTTTGAAATCGTTCAGTTGGTCTGTCCCTGAAGAAGATCTTTCTATGGGTCAAAACGCATCAGACATCCAAAGACCACAACTTAGGATGGACCATGTCGCATATACTGAAAAAGATGTTTTTTTTTTTACTAATGATTAGAGTTGAGCGGACACCTGGATGTCAGTGTTCGACCGAACTTCGCCGAAAAGTCTGGGTTCGGGACTCGAACCTGAATCGAACATCACTCTCGCTCTAAAACACTCAGGGAAAAGGCTAGAGGGCTTCAAAAGGCACCAAAATGACCATGAGAACTGGACTAATCTGCAAACAAATGTGGATAGAGAAATTACTTTAAAAAGCATCAAATAAAGACAAATGTTTGAAGCCAAAAATTAGGAGTAGGAAGAGGTCAGTATGGAGGGGGAAATGCAGCCCATGGTGAAGTCAATAGTTGGTACTATTAGGCCCAGAAATACGTCTAATTTCTCACCCACCAGGAAAAATGACCATTTTTTGGCATAGTTGCCACTACACCACAGACAGAGAAGGACAGAAAAGCCATGACACACCCATAACACAATGTGTGGGACACAGAAGGACAGCAATTGAAATGGCAGCAGTTTTGAAATGCTGGCATCATTCAGGGCATCCTCCCAAGTGCAAAAAGCACTCTTGTAGACAGTAAAGGGGGCCTAAAACCCCAGCTCCAAGAAGTACACACATTTGTGGCATAGTTGCCACTACACCACCAATAATGAAGACCATGACCATAGTATAGTGGAGTTAGTCAGCCAGAAAACACAGAAATACTGGCACTTAAGAGATTTTTTTAAGAAAATCCACACCAGGGAACTCTTGGGAGCGGCCTTTGATGCTCTGGGTGCCTGGTTGCGGTGGACAGCAGCAGGCTAAGCGGCTCTTGGACTCTGCACCCTGCTCCCTCTTTTGCTGTGCTGGGGGCTATGCGCTACCTCCACCTCTTCCTCCGAAGTGCACACGTCTGCCACCTGACCTTTATCCCATGTGGGGTCCAGGACCTCATCATCCTCGCCATCATCTTCCACCAAGTCTTCGACCCTTCTTGGCAGTCTCCACATTGTACAAAGGCACAGCAGTTGGTATCTGTGTCTCGTCATCATCCTCATCAGACACCTGCTGTGCAGGTCCTTTCATCTCCACATCTGGCAAGATAAGGGGTTAAGCATCGGTGCACGCAATCTCTTTCACTTCTTGGGCAGTGCTAGATGGACGGCCTATGGCAAAGCTCTCATCCGTGTCATCAAAAAGCAGTAGAGACTGCTGCATGACTTGGAGCTCAGGCTGCTTATCAGTTTCGCCACATTTCATGGAGATGGACGGCAGAAGGTGCCAACCGTGTGCTTTGAGATGAAGACTGGGTGTCAGACGTGGAGATAGAGCTGGAGCCGCTGGCAGCCACCCAATCTACTATGGCCTGCACTTCTTCTGGCCTAACCATTCTACCAGCGGTATTGGGGCCTACAAAATATAGCTGATGATTATTATATAAATAATATATAAATATTCTCCCTAAAGTCTATACAGGACACAGTCTCAAACATACGTATTTACAGTGGCTTGCAAAATTATGAACTTTTCCCCATTTTGTCACATTACAGCCACAACTATGACTCAATGTTATTGGAATTCCATGTGAAAGACCAATACAAAGTGGTGTACATGTGAGAAGTGGAACGAAAATCATACATGATTCCAAATTTTTTTTACAAATAAATAACTGCAAAGTGGGGTGTGCGTAATTATTCAGCCCCCTGAGTCAATACTTTGTAGAAGCACCTTTTGCTGCAATCACAGCTGCAAGTCTTTTAGGGTATGTCTCCACCAGCTTTGCACATCTACTGAGACTGAAATCCTTGCCCATTCTTCTTTGCAAAACAGCTCCAGCTCAGTCAGATTAGATGGACAGCATTTGTGAACAGCAGTTTTTAGATCTTGCCACAGATTCTCAATTGGATTTAGATCTGGACTTTGACTGTGCCATTCTTACACGTGGATATGTTTTGTTTTTAACCATTCCATTGTTGGCTTTATGTTTAGGGTTGTGTGGCTATATCTCGACCCATGTCTGTTTGCCCTCTACCCCACTTGGGTACACCTCAATTTCTGTTCAAAACTTATTGGAGTACATCGTTTACCACTTTTACTGCTAAATCACTCTTGCACACCTATATCTACAACCATAGACATTCACTCAATCTTAAAGAGCTAATATATCACAATTGACATGTTAAAGCAATATGAAACCATGGATAGTCATTTAGCATATCTCTCAAACATGCAAGGCGGTGCATCCTCCATACCTGAAACATCTATTGATATTAACAAGTAGCTAACAAATATTTAAACTTATTCAAGGAAAATATAATATAATATATAATAACAATATAGAAAATTTGGAATAGGAATTGGACTTGAAAGGCATCCTCCTACCCTGTTAGCTGAGGATGCATTTCATGTGGAGAGAGGACTACTCCCCCTCCCCTGCTGGTGAGACCCATCGGACTCGTGCACAGTGGTCACGGAGGTCAGTCGCGCGCCGGTCTGGGAGGATGTGTTGGTCCGGATGTCCAGTTTAGTGGAATGTATGGTGCCTTTGTAGGGAAGTGACATTCACAGGTGCACACGGTCCTGGCGGATTGTCCCTTGGGACACCCGTAGTGAAGGCTTACTGAGGCCTGTTTCCTGTCTGTTGACTCCAGAACATTGTCAAGGGGGAGTGAACCCCCTATGTCACATTATCCAAGACACTATTGGTGCGGGTCTGGGTATGTATGACATCTAGCTCACCTGTTAAGAAATAGGAATTATACAACCGATGGCTGTAATTATGATTTCTAATATATACAGAGGTGTTCTCAAACTTCTCTGAAGAAGCAGTGAAAGGCGAAACATGTTGGACTTTTGTGGACACGCCAACCAATATTCTGTTGTAACCAATAATATTTACATTGATGTAAATGATTTGTATATGGATTCATTTTAACGATTGTTCCTAATGTATTTAATAAAGATATTTTAACATGATAACAATTGGTGTAAGACTCTAGATAGTGCCTTTAAAGCCCAATTTCTTTTCTATGTTCTTTTGTCTCTAACTTTTAGGGTGTGGCAGTGACTTAGAAATAAAATGGTGGGAAGTACCTGTCTTTTTCATATTGTTATGCAAGGAAAATGTTTCCTCTTTCTCCCACCATTTTAATCTTCTATCTACCAATGGAGGATAGTATTAAGTATATCCCCCTAGCTAGTACTTCATTATTCAGCTTATCGCATACTCAAGCTGGGTGGTATACTCATCACACCTGAAAACATCCATTAAACACAGCGAAACACCAAAATAGAAATAATTTTCATCTTAACCTCCCTAGCGATATGCCCGAACCCAGTTCGGGCAAAGGGGCGCTGCAATTATCTTTGGGACTGTTTTGCTTCTGCAGGTACAGGGAAGCTTCAGCGTGTGCAAGGTACCGTGAATTCTCTTCAGTACCAGGAGATATTGGAAGGAAATGTGGTGCAGTCTGTCACAAACCTGATGCTTGGGAGACGTTGGACAATGATCCCAAGCATACCCAAGCCCACTAGAGCATGGTCGCAGATTAAAGGCTGGAACATTTTTGAGTGGCCAACGCAGTCACCAGACTTAGATTGAGAACCTCTGGTGGGACTTGAAGAAAGCAGTTGCAGCGCGCAAGCCTAAGAATGTGACTGAACTGGAGGCTTTTGCCCATGAAGAATGGGCTAAGATACCCAAAGATCGCTGCAAGACACTTGTGTCAAGCTATGCTTCACGTTTAAAAGCTGTTATAACTGGAAAAGGATGCTGTACTAAGTATGAATGTCACTTGGGGGTTGAATAAAACCGATAATGATGTGAGCACAGTAAAGACATTTGTGGTTATTTCATTGTGAATGTTATGTTATATTTGACTTACAAGTACCTCTTTGATTTAATTGTAAACAAGATGACTGAAATGATCAAAATCAGTGTCAAAATGGCCAAAACGCTCAATTTCAGTGGGGGTTGAATAATTTTGAACACAACTGTAAGCTAAATGTAAGCCAAAATAAGCAAGTGCAGTAGAATTGACCCAAAGGTGTCTAGACTCAGACACGTTGTAACCATATAGTGGTCAGGTAATAAGCTTAAGCTTATTAAACCCAGCTCTGTACCCTGAGCAACCAGAATGTTTGATTTAGTACCTTGTTGGATACGTTGTACAAAAACACATGGTTACCAAGTTCTCGTTGAACCCTTGGCCCCTCCCATGTACATCCTATAAAAGTTGTGTCCTTGCTTTGCTTCATTGCCAGATTATTGTGCTTTCTGCCAGTATGTTGCGCTTCCTGCTTTTCGCTACTTGTGCCTTTATCATAATCATATCAAAATGTGTACCAACCCTTGGCTATTGACAACCAGACTACTCTTCATCTTGCTCCATTGTGACTTGACAACATCGGCTTTTGACCTACTGCTCTTGCTGCCTCTTGCTACCACTGTTGATCCTGCCATTACCCAAGTCGCTGTTTCAGCTACCGGACTCCGAGCCAGATCCCAGGTGGTTACACGGTGTTTCCATAAGTAAAAAGATACAATCCACCACCACTTTAGCACTTGGTCTCACAGTGTTAACCCTATTCCCAGCACAACAAATTGTTAAAAAGTGTGGATTTCACAGAATCCATTTTAAACCAAGAAGAGGCTTCCAATGCTTGGCCTGACAGGCAAACTCACTAAAACAAACATGGCAATTACAGAGGCAATAGAGGATTTGGGTTTGAAAAGTGGGTCATATATAAAGCAAAGAAAGGAATACATGTATAGAAAACAAGGGCATGCACTGACATACATTACACTGAAAAATAAAGCAAAGACACATGCCATCCATACCATTATGCTGTTCATAGCTTCGCTTGCCCAAGATTGTTGGGGATCCATTGTTGATAACTGGTGAACTTTTGGCTGGGGTAAGAGTATTATTAATGCTTGTCGTGAGGTTCTTTATCAAGTCCAACTTTGGTGTGCTCGGGTGAGCCTCTGTAAAATTAAAACACAGTGCTCATATTATCTGTTTGGATTAAGAAGTAAAAAAACAGATTGGAAATATGTTTATATATATATATATGTACCTATATATCGTAGAACCTGTTCTAAAGGTTTTCTGACAGCCTGTTTTAATATCAATGGAGTTTTTGAAGCTTCTGGTAGCCTTGTTGTACCTACAATAAGAAAAAGAATTATATTATTATAATTACAGTTAGAGAGCAAAAGAGACAGGGAGAGGTAATAGATAATTTTAACATGTATGATTGCAAATCTTTAGGGTAGCCATACACGCATCCATTTTTGTTTTTGATTTATGTTACATTTATTGGGCTTGTGCGATTGTAAAATCTGCTGTCAGTCTAACATCAATCTAGCATTCTACCACACAGTGTTATCATTTTCTAACCAATCTATTCCTTTCCAAAGCCCAAAAAGCAAAAAAGGCTTTTATATGTAATCATTACATAAATTACTTTAAAAAACACAATTTAAACATTTAAATACATTATTACATATAAAATTTAAATCCTTCCCAAGGGTTCAAACTCAACAATAGCCCCTGATTAAAAACATACACAATTAAAATTTCACTGAAACTTTTACTTGTGATAATAATAAATTATTACATATAAAATCACATGCCTGACAATAAAAAAACACAAGTTACATTTAAGGCATGCGCAGTAGCATAGGAAATTTCCCCATGCTACAATGCATGTCTGCCCAACTTTGAAATTTGATATAGAAATTGGAAGACAGAAGATAAAGCTGGAAGAAAAAAAAACGACAGGGATCTTTAAAATTAACCACAGGCAGGAAGGTAGAGAAATGTGCATCCTGAGAATTTAACTGTCCGTTCAAGAAAAGATAAAGATCTGTCCCTCCTGTGATTGGGTTGCTTCTTCTTCCAGCAGGATGCAGATCATAGTTACTATATTGCATTGTATGCTGCAGTAAATATGGGCATCAGCTATAATTGAATTGTTTTAATTAAAAGCATAATTTAATTGCAGGGTAATTAATGTAATCCAATCTAATTAGTACAAGGTACACAGGTTTCCACTCCAAGTATATGGGAGATGGCAAGCGCAGCACAATGTATTAACACTACCAGCAATGGGCATCTTTGCAAACAAACAAATGCAGATGATGCCATTAAAAATTTAGCCAGCGAGAACAGGTCCTTAGAATTCTCTATCAATTAAAATTCACTGGAATTGTTTGTGCTTATATGTGAATAACTTCAAGCTAAAGAATCTAATTTGCATTTTTTATACTTTGCAGCAGAACAATGGTTGCATTTTCCATAAATGGTCTAGATTAATATTTCACGTTGTAGTGGAATTAAAATTTGATCAATGTAAAGTTGATTGCTTGCTAACTAACTTTATAATGATCAGCCTCCACTCCATGCAAGTAAACTAGCATACTGAAACAGTCTTTTACAGTTCATAAACACTTACATTCTACTTTGATAGCAGCACTGTTGATGGGCATGTAGGGGTGTCTTGCAGCATACCGAGGACGGAAGATATCCCAACATACCCGTCTAGCAATCCTGGTCAGCTTTGTAGTATGTAGATAAAATGCTTGTCGTGTTTTCATTGCAAATTTTGGGCTTCCACTGCCTCTAATAGAAAGACCATGAGGACTCTATTATATGGAGAGAGAAAATAACATAGTAGGCAAACAGAAGGAACAACGACAGATAATAACTACCAAGAGAAAGGGTTGTACACTGCATGCATTCACATGTATATTACAAACAAATTATAAGGTAAATTAACAATGTACACAGTTTCATAGGTCAGGTAACGAGTAAAACCAGCGGATTGTTGTGGACTGTTGTGAGCAACTATTTATTACCTAAGCCTTTTTGTAGTTTATGGTAAACTCCCTGTACAATGGGGGATGCATGGTTGTGTCATAAGGGAAAATTTCAATAAATTGTCACATTTCCTATAAGGTTCATACAGAATGTGCAACTTAGAAATATTGTTAAAACATGGCTATAAAAGTACTCAATGTGTTTATTTCCTTGTTGGAGTTACAACTGCATAATTGTAGCCGATTTAAAATATGAAGCATTTCCAACAACTAAGTAATTAATACCTAGCATGTCCAACTTCCTTTGCCCTCAAATATCTGGGTTGAGATGAGAAGGTTACCGATTCCCACTTAAAAAAGCTTCTGTTGTGACAGATATCCAGGCTTCTCCTTTATGTTCTGGTGTTTTGAGAGTTTTTTTTTTATAAACCAAATGTAATTTTTTCAGATCATTAAATCTTATACTCGATTATATGGTAACAAATTTTGATTTTAAGTTTTATAAAGGTGCTCTTTCACATGACACTGCTTTTTTTTATCTGCCAATTTTGTAATTGCACAGGCATATAGTATCTATCACTGCAAAAACCACTAATGTATATACCACAAAAACACACACATTTTTAAAGACAACTGTACCCAGATGATTTTTTGTATATCAGCGCTTCATTTCATTTCTGAAGGTTAACTGATTTTACAAAGCGTTTTTTATGCTGCAGTGATATTTTTTTTTCCTGATGAGGACAAATTTTTTTGTTCTCATAATGTTGCATGTTCACAATATATAAATAAATGCTCTCAATAATGATTTATTATTTATCTATTCCCCAATCTAAAACATTGATATCAGTGTGGGCTTCTAGCGCTGATACTATGCCTTTATTGCTAGTTACTGGTCAGCGATCTGGAACAAATAAATATGGTTTATTTACCCAAGCATAAATTGAGGTACCTAATGCTATCTACAAAAACTGGAAAAACATATTGACTTGAGTATAAGCCGAGGGTGGGAAATGCAAAGTCAGATAGTGGAGTTTTCTAAATCATATTAGGAATTAATCAAAAAGGATTCATCTTAGTGCCCCAACCTCAATAAATTTAAGAGAACACAGGATTATTATTACCGGATGGGTTTTGCAAGGCAATTCTTATGATTTAAACATGAAAATAAATTTCCATTAAAATAGTCTTATTATTATTAATTTTTGGGACCAATACATGGAGTGGAAACCTATTTTCATTTTTTAATCATGGGCTGTGGAACTAGTAACAGTAACTGGCCACCAGGTGGCAGTGTGGAGATTGTTTACATGTGATCAGGTATCCATCGGGAAACGGGGAGCTCAGAGAAGATATAAAGCTGAAGAGGGAAGCTCTCTGTGCCTGAAATTCAGCATGGAAATTCAGTCAAAGTGAGTGGACCCTCAGCTGACTCGAGTATAAGCAGAGGGGAGCATTTTCTGCCCATTTTTCAGGCTGAAAAACTCGGCTAATACACATATACGTATATAGGTAACCATGATAGCCAATCCTTGCATCCATATGTTAGGCTATATTTCCACCACATCAATTTCCATGCGTTTGACATCGGACAAACCCAGGGATTTTGATGCATCCAATGTAAATCAATGGACTAGTACACACATGCATAGATTGAAACGGACCCAGTTTGCAAGGGTGTTCGGCTGCTGAGGAAAAACTGTTTTGTTTTCCTCTTCAGTATCTGCAAATTCACGGAAAGCTTAGATTTTAAACGATCAGTACGCAGACTATTTGGTTTTGCACATCAGATATGTATTCTTATATCATGGTCTGTAGTGGGGATGCCTTACAGGATGATGGGATTGGAGCAGTAGGGGTAGAGCGGTTAACAGAAATATCAAGTCTGATGCCATAAATTTTGTCTTTGAAATATGTGGTAGCAGGGGCAAATTGAATATTCCTACCTCCTCTTTTATCAGAGCAGCTGAGGCAGGTCGAGGGGGTCCCTGGGAAAGGCTGCGTGTTTTCCAAGCAGACTTCAAGTGAATATGCCACAGGCGGGGATTAAAGTTGCAGCTGCGGCATTCATTGTAGTTAGTTGGAGGGGTGTGGACTGAAGCCACGGCCGTGCGGAACATGGGTAGCTGGACAGCTATTTTTGGGCATAATCCCATTGTGTGCTTGGGGTCTGTCGTGCATTTCATAAGGGGAATAATGTTTTATATATTCTTAGTTATAATGTGTATATTGGCATATATTTAAAGCCATATTCTATATTACACAGTTATATTACTCCATTTGCTTTGCTCAAAAAATAAGGTTGAAACAGAAACCCTTCAATAATGTGTTTGTAGGCAGGAGAGGGCCCCTTTGTTTAATCTTCTGGGCGGTTTGCCCGAACTCAGTTCGGATCAGGCACAACCGCCACCTCTCTGTGTGCCTGCGGCTCTGTAGAAGAGCCGCAGACACACGGAGCCCTTCCTAATTTTTTTGCAATTATAACAATCCAGGTGCAAATATGTTTGTGTGATAATATTGTACATATTCCCAGAAACTCTAGTTTTATTTGGGATATCTGTCAGAACTAACCTTCAAGATTTGATTTATTGTTTTGTTTATCCTGGATATATTATTATTTAGCAAATATTAATAAGGTATACAACATTGCCATCTAGCTGCATAAATCCCATGTTACATCTAGTAAATGGGTTAACATGATGACATCATCTGTTTTGCTTATCAAATCTCAGCCTTGTCTCTGCCTCCTAGTTTGGAAATGATTGGAGGATTTCAAATTGTGGAAGGTGTGTTTGTAAGAGAACTAGTACTATTAAAAGGTATGCATGAGGGAAACTGGGGGGTTCAGCCATTGCAACACGAGGATTTTAGGCGTAAATGATATCTGAGAAACAAAACTGAAATGGAGTCCATAGCTGTGACTGCCGTTATCTGATATCATTCCTTTTTGCGAGAATTGTCCACTATCTTGGTAAAGTATATTTTTATATTACATTTCTCAACAAGCTAGCGTGATACTTAGAAGTTCTCTGTTCATCTGCAAAGGTCAGAGCTAGAAAAGTCTATGGTAAGAAAAACCTCTTGGTGGAATGCATATACCAACCAGGCTGCTTCTATAGACTTATAATGAAACTCTGGGCTATTTTGCCGCTAGCCTGTATCACAACCTTAGCTTGTACTTTGGAGAAATAATTGCTTTTATCTGAGATTTTTGGCATAGATCTTGCAAAACCTAAGTTTTATATTACCGTTAATGTATTTCCTGAACGTGGAATACAACTGAGATTTATTTAAATGCCTCATCTGCATTCAGCCATGACTCCATATTCTGGATGTTGAGCTAAATTACATGTTGATGGTGTAATTTTTATATCTGGCTTTCTGGTCATATATATCTTGCGGCATTATTATCTTTTATTATATGCATTATATATCTCTGTGTATGCTAAATAAATGTATATTTTTGTATAATCGTTCCTGCTCTGTTTTGTTGATTGCACAACCTAAATCATATCCACTACATATTTGAATTCTGTGATGTGAAATTTATGTCAATCTCTGGAACTGAGTTTTTCCCTGGTTATAGTCTTTTTTATGGTTCCTAAAGGTTAAAAAGCTGTTGCTAACATAACCCTGACGGGTCTGTAGAGTTTGCCTGAGTGATCTGACTAGTGGGATTGCCCTATTTGAGCCTCCTCCAAGTCCTTCAGTCTTTGAAAAAACACTGTGATTGAGAAGTTTTGTAATTACTGGGAGTACAATGGTGGGGGCTGCAGTGTTAGACAACACCCAAACACTAAGTTCAAGCCATAACACACTGAACAGATGGTAAATCATGGTGTGAGGTGTTGGGCCTATTTAATGCATACCAGTTTGAATACATCAAAATACTTTAGGAGGTCATGTTTAAGCGAACAAAGTACATTGCTATTTTTTTTTGTTTGTATTTCTTTTTAAATGTGGGTTTGGAATGGAGAAGAAAACAACAATGAGGACATAATTAACTTTTTTAAGTAGGGTACCTCTACGGATAATGCTACATCACATGCCTGAGGATCTGTCACATGGCAATTGACTGGTACATGCATGAGCTATACATATTAAGGTTTTCGAAAATGAATTTTTTTAACAGAATTAGGCTGACCTTTTGGTTTTATATTTATATAGTTTCACAGTTTCCCTGAAAATAAAGAAATCTGATTTTATATGCCTAATAAATATATACATCCACATACCATATTATTACGATTTGGACCTGGCCTCTCTCCATCCAGCCTGGTTGGCATCTTCAAACCACCATACTTTTTCCAGTATGCCCAACATGATGCACACAATCGACACTGCATATTAGGAGGTCCCCAAGAATACCACTGGTAAGACTGTGTTGCTATGAAGAGTTAAAATGAAAAAAGTAAAACTATTTAAAATCATGACAATTTGTACATAAATACAAGAACCACAAACAACTATTGCTGGTAAAAAAACAAAAAAACAGAACATAAAAATATATTTATATAAAACCCCAAAACTTATAAAAGGTAATATTTCAAGAATATTTAAAAAAATTAAAGGTTGAGGTCTTATGTAGGGGTACACATTTGTAGAAGGATAACTCCTTCTACAAACTTTCTATAAGGCCTAACAAGCAGAAAGCAATGCAAGGAACAAACCAGTACTGGCATCTACTTTCTCCATTCTGTCTCTAATTTCCTTTCCAGAGCTATGCACTGCTCGAGTTGAGGGCTTTTTGATTCCTTTCATCCCTTCTCACCATAACCTTCATGGGTACTTCTCTTTCCAGAGTTAAAATTGTTCAAATGACCACTAGATGACATTCCCCCATGTGAAGACCAACACCCACCCGTGTTATGTTCACCACCACTTACAGCAACTCGACTTGATGGGTCCCCCTTAGCACTCCCTTGTCCCATTAAAAAAAAAAACAAATAAAAAAAATGCACATAACCCAGAGGGTAAGCTAAAGACAGGTTCTCCACTTAGCTGTCAGAAAGCCGGAGTGAAGTTTGGAGTAGATAAGTAAAAAAGACAGCTTAGGTGGCAGTGGCATCTGGTGGCCATTCTTTATATTAGACTAAAGGAACAGGCAGAGTTTGACTCAAATACGCAAAGGCATGTAGTAATACAAGTGTCACTACGTATTGCTAGTTTTTGGGTTTTAGTTAGCTGGAATTGTCGGGTTTTAACCCTTTGGGAGTGAATATAGGGATAAATATAACCTCTATAATTTCTTACTATTTTACTAATTGATTGTTTGGATTTTTATTTAATTATTAATTTATGTTTATTTACTGTACTTGTTAGTTTGTAACCTCCCTGGTAAAGTGGTATTTCTCTGTACTCTGCCATAATTCCACCCATCCCCTCTACACATCGCTGGAAGTGATCGGCTCTGGATTTTTTTTTATTGGACTTTACTGATCAATTGGTTAGAAATCAATCACACTGTGTGGTAGTACTCTAGAATGATGTTAGACTGATGGGATTTTGCAAACAAATACTTATAATCTAACATGGCTCTAGCAAAAATTGATTCATGTATGGGTAGCTTTATTCAATCGGGTTGTGCGATTAAAATATAAACGGTCAGTCTAACACTGATCCTACAAGCAGAGTAGGTCTGAGAACATGTTCTACAGTACAATCTAATACAATATTGATTGAAATATCCAGAAAATCTGTCAAATATTAAATGAACAAAATGTCCGATCATGGCTTGAAAGATTGTTAGATTTTAAATCAGGTAAAATCAGGTTGATTGAAAACCGATTTTTAAACAATCAACTTAAACTATTGAATTTTTTAAACAATCAAATGGAAATGTTTACCATGTATGGCTAACCTTTAGCATTAAACCTTTTTGATCTAAAGATCGGCAAACCTATACGATGCCTTTGGTATTGGACAACGCTGAGGATCTTATGAGAAAACTGATGGTAGGAAACACCTGACATTGGGCCTGTTATTAGAAAGGCAAGAAAGCCATTATAAACAGGCATAGAATTTACTCTATATATAGAACTCATGGATAGTGATGATCGCGAATATTCGGAATCCAAGTATTAATCGCAAATATCGGCAATTCGGAAATTCGCGAAGATGGTGAATATATTGCCGAATATTCGCAATTCTGGATATTCTGTATTTTTTTTTCATTACACATGCCTCTCAATGCAAGTGGACGAATGGGAAGGCTGCAACAAGAGCTTAGCAAAATCTGCACTTTTGAAAATTCGCGAAAATCACTAAGATGGCGTCCAACATTTGCATTTTTTTTCAACACGCCCCTCAATGCAAGTTAAACATATATTCGGAAAATTCGCAAAAAAACTACCGATATTCGCAATAAGAAGAAACCAGAATATTGCCGAATGCGAATATTTTCCCAAAAATTTGCGGCATGCCTCGAATACCAATATTGCCTATGCTGCTCATCACTACTCATGGAGGGGTCTGACATTGTAGGTGCATTTTCACTGTGAGAGACCGCTTTAAAAAAAAAAAAAATCATGAAATCACATTGCATGGATTTTAAAGAATTTATTTGTATAGAATTGCTGCAGATAAATATTTTAACACCTGATAAAATTAGTAAAATTAATATACTTTCTTTTGTTGTATACATATAGTTGGATGACAACTTAACAGTAGTACCTTAATATTTTTATACCTTATTTATCAAATCATTTACTTATAATCAATACATGTTTTTACAAGCATAGTCAAAGGGTACAATTAGTCTGGAGTGATATCGCTGCCTCTTTCCTGCTCGTTGCAAGCCCCTCTCATTTCATTCTAATGACTGCATTAAACCTATTGTTTAGGGCTGAATATCTCCTACCCACCTGTTGGGTTAACATATACGTCTGAATATCTGGACTGGACTGACTTATCAAATAGATGTAAGTAGTGATGCAATTAATGAACTGCCATAAGAAGCTCACATTCCCATTGTCTTTGTATATGCTGTGACAATATGAAGAATTGTCTTATGATATTGATATATTCCTGTTTTAGAAATTCATATTAAGACTCCCCTCCCTGATGAAGCCCCTATGTTAAAGGGGGGAAACGCGTCGGAGTGGTGACTATCGCCTCAGGAGTACTTTATATTTGCGACCATGTACTTTATGACTGAGACAGTTGACTTTGACGATGTTTTACTGAATGACTAAATTATTCTGAATATCATGTATATTGTAATCATGTTTCCTAATAAAATCATGTTTTTTTTAACAAAAACTAATCTTGAAAATTTTGGTGCCTGAAAAGTCCCGGTTTAAATGACTCCACGCCAGAATCTTTTCTGGAACGGTTGGACTCATTAAACCACCACCTTTCTGTTTCTCTATTTCTTTAAGGGACGTGGCACAACACCTTGAGTTACTGCTAATCATGCAAGCCCTCCACATCCTCCTTTTTTCTAATGGAGTCCACAATTGAGGTACCTGTGTTATTCTCCATAGCTATAGGCTTCAAGACAGCAGGTAGCTTATGATGGTGTCATCGTGGCACCAACTGAATTGTGTTTTCGAGCCAGGGAAGAAACTTTAGGCAAAGGGATCACCAGAGGAAGCATGGTGAAGGAAGGTTTGGAGGTCTGGCCAGGGTTATCTAGGATGATGTGAGGGTCACCTAAAGTCATAAGGAGACCGCAGAATAGCTGACTTTCCCTGGTGGCGAGCCACATAAAGAATAAGAACATAGAATAGGAAAACCCAACTATACCAGTCAAGCTTGGTGGTGGAAGTGCCATAGTTTGGGCACAAGTTTTGCTGGCACTGGGGAGCTAGAGTTCAATAAAGAAACCATGAATGTGAATGTACTGTGACATACTGAGCCAGAGCATGATCTCCCTCCATTCAGAAATTGCAGGGCAGTATTCCAACATAAAACTCTTCCAAAACAACCACTGCTTTTATTATCCCTGTGTTGTTTTTTTGTCCGATCTCCCTTAAAGATGCAAAATACCAAAGATAAATACTTACTATAGCAGCTCTCACAGGCCCGACCTGCCCCCACATTCGGTCCTTGCACTACTGCTCCATTTACTACTGTTGCCTTAATGTTATTTGGACTGATCTGATTTGGATTTGGTTTGTTACTGTGAAAAAGGAAAACAAAATGATTTTCGCATATATATTTATTCATGCAAAAACACACACAAATGCTCTGTGTGTATATGCAAATATATACTTATAAGTACAGACACAAAGAGACCAGTGTATACAGCACTATCAGTCGTGAGATAAACAGAAGGGAGATGAATAGTGTGACTGTGGTGAAGACAGTAGATTTGAGAATATCTCATTACATGTAAGGATTTTTTTCATCTTTTTTTCAAAGATCATCCCAAGAATATGGGGTTTGCCAGCAAGGTACACAAAGTACATCAGGTGAATGTTAAATAAATTAACAGGTGCATTAAAATATCAACAAAAAGATAAACCCCAAAACAGGTGGTTTTGTAGGTGGAGGCCACAGATATATTTCCCTCCTGCCTCTTTTTTTTGACTGCTTTTTAGTTTAGCATTTAATTAGGGCCAGTGTTTGTACTGGTAGCCTGGATATAGGTCAGTGTTGGCGAACCTTGAGGGCCAACCGTGTGTGCTGGTCATTGTGTATAGCTGGAAGCATTTCGTGCACATCTAAAAGAGAAGTGCTGACGCAATGAAGCCTTGGTCTTAAAGAGTGAGTGACCAAACTGAAGCCCAAAATCACTGTTATAGGCAGAGGAGGTCCTAGGGAGATCGGCACCCTGGGT
Organism: Ptychadena robeensis; assembly: GCA_036250615.1. Lineage (NCBI taxonomy): Eukaryota > Metazoa > Chordata > Amphibia > Anura > Ptychadenidae > Ptychadena > Ptychadena robeensis. The sequence continues at coordinate 21,831,881 of CM070043.1, read as the reverse complement.
ACCCAGTCTGAAAGGTGCTTGTGAGGTGAGACTCTGTTCCAATGATCGCCCATAACCCCCCCCCCCCCCCCCCCCCCCCCCCCGGAAGCATCTCCACTCCTGGGAGAGGGCGTACTGGGGTAGAGGGGTCAGGGTGATGAATCTCCTCCACTCCTTCCCTCTCCCGGGGAGGCCACGTCGTTATATAGGATATACCTGGCCCCTACAGAGGTTGTACAGGCAGTTCAACTCCATTTGGATGGCTCATCATTAAATTCTGTGTCATTGCTAGAAGGGTGGCTGTGTCTCCAGCACAAGAGCATGGAGGAGATTTCAGGAGACAGTTAGTAACTCAAGGAGTGCAGAACAGGGCCATTAAAGAACCTTTTTCAGCAGAAGTCCCTACAAAGTGATCTCGAGCAAGCCACTAGACAGAATGTCTTCTACTAAACTAGTAAACCTTCCTAGGATGTTGTTTCTAAAAAAGGTGGTTCAACTCATATTTCACACTATTTTCATATGGGTGGCCTGACATCCTCTAGTGTTACCCATGCTTATTGCCTGGAACTCAAATGGTGTTTGCTAGAGAACACCACAGTTGGGCGGTATGGCTCTGGCACAGTGTGCGTTTCACAGATGCACACACGCTCACTCATCACAGCGCATGTGACAGGCATGAAATGATCCTAAAGAGATGTGTGATTCTTATGCACTGTTACATTGTTTAGCATGATCGATTAGGTGGTGGTTCAGAGTTGGTCTAAGGATGCATATCCATGGAGGGATGCAAATACCTGTTCAGGATAGTGGATGGGAAGTTGACTGCCATATGGTATCATGATAAAATTCTTGAAGCCCACTATTAGCCCTTTAGTTGGTGGAGAAGATTCTGGATTCCTCCTGGTGTATGATAATGCCAGGCAGTTCCTGAAGGAAAGAGTGCCGGCCGATTCTCGCCACTAGAGGGCATGCATGATTACGTCATTACGCCTGCTAGGTCAGGTCGGGGATCGATGGGAAATTGTCCCGTCTATCCCCAGCTTTACACATTGCAATCTGATTGTCTTCAACTCATGTACCGTATTTTTCGGACTATAACACGTACTTGCCAGTGCACTACAATAAACATGAAAGCTCATAAAAAATGTTCACAAGTTAAACATTTCATAAACTTTAATCATATTTACATATTCAAGCATATATTCTATATGCATAAATAAAATTATATTTAAAATTCATACAGTTCAATCATTGCAGAGGTTATTTTCCTTTTTAGTTAAGGAAAGAGTTAGGGTTCCAGCTCCTCCACGTGGTACACGCTTCCCCGAGACTGAAAGCAATTTTATCTGGCAGCCCCCATGGCCATTCACATTACTGCAGCATTACCCCCAGAATACTAGAATCTACACAGAAACCTCCACACACAGATCAGAGCAAGTAAGTATTTATTGTTACGTTTTTGAGCAACAATAGCTCAGAGCCAAGTACTTTACCAGTAAGGCCAAAACTCCACTGAATTTGGGCAAAACGCTGGATGTCATTTGGATGCCCCCATTTATTTCAAACGTGGGGACACGCCCTTATAAAATGAATAGGGACACCAAAAAAAAAGAGGCCCACTAGGGTTTTGCTGCATGTTGGCAAAACATAGTTTGGCCGAAGTTTTGCCAAAACGCAGCAAAATCATACTGGTCTTTGGCACACGTCCTATTCATTTTCAATGAGCGCTTGTTCCTATTCATTTAATGATGTACCTCTGGAGGTAGGTAAGCAAATTAGCAGGGCGTGGTTGATCAAAGGCTCTAAACCGCAAGCAATCCACCCTCAAATTGTATGCAATCGTCTGGTCTGTGTCTTTTTTCTAAATATTGCAGTGGTCACATGCCCAAAGATGTGCAGCAAAAGCTTAAAAAAAAACTCAGTGGAGACATAATGTGTCTTATACTGTTTTGTTTACATAAATAAAGAAAGCAGTTTGCACCCTGGATCCCTGGGTCCGCACACCACAATATTTGGGGGGTGGCCCAGGGTGGACTTTAAGGTGGACTATGGTGTAGGAACACCAACAAGTACATAGTAAAAATCAAAATCCTGGTCCTGGAGAGGGTCCACACTACCATCAGAGGGGGTAACCCGGACCAGACCCTGCTTCAGAAGGAAACCAGATGGATCTATCAATTGAAGGCTACAGAATTCCCAGGTCTAAATGACTCATTGAGCTTTAAATGCTTCCTGTAAGACACACCTGAATATTGCCCCATACCACAACCCCCCATCTAATTACCCCTGGGATGCGCATATCTCCTTCCCATCTCCTCCCCAATCTTTACTATTTTTACTACTATTCCTACATGGCCAAAACTCCATACCCTCCGCTTTGCCTATGATGATTGTGATTGCTCCCATACTCACATACCCTATAGACTCTCCGACATCAAGATCATGAATATACCAACCTAGGGAAAGGCCACTCTATGGACCAGGATATGAGGACTGTTACCTATATAATCAGATTCATGACCAGGCTTACCCTATAACATATGCAATGCCCAAACATCTCGAGAAGATTCTCTTTAAATACTTCTATTATCCTACCCCAAGAGCCCATATGGGCTTTGATTAAGCTTTCTTATTATAATTTTTACCCTATAATCCTCATATAATATGACTTAATATTGTCTAGCATCAATATATATATTTTTCTTTATTATGTTAATTGTATGAACAGTTTTTCAGCTCATTAGCTCACGGCGCCCCAGACGCACCGACGTGGCGGAGCCAGAGGGGGGGGTAACAGGGCCCCCCCCCCCCC
>CM070043.1:21800784-21829065 GCA_036250615.1 Ptychadena robeensis | reverse complement strand
AACCCCCCCCCAAGGGCAGCTCGGCGCACCCTGCGGGTCCAGGCCTATAGGACGAGCACGTTGGAAAGCAGTCCCAGACGGGGTAGATGAAAGTACAGAGGCTCCCAAGAAGACGTCTCAACCGAGTACCCGTTACAGGAAACAGGTCTGTGGAAGACGACCCAAACCAAACCGAGGAGTCCACGCACAGAAATCCACTTCAATTGAAACCACATCGGAGCTGGGCAATGGCGGGGGAAAGCCGCAGTCCTGCGTGCAGGGAACGGGTCAGGAAAGGACCGGCCCGCAGGGCAGAAAAGTGGAACACGGGGAGGAGTGGTCCACGAAGGAAGGCAGGAGTAACTGAGAGGATTCCCCACCCAACGGTCACAGGGGAAAGGACCCACATATCTGGGCACGAGCTACGGGCACGGACAGAGCAAACGCAGAGCAAGCAGAGGACCAGCTAATACTGAACCAGGGAACCACTGGGGGCGAAAGGTCGTTCTGGGGCGATCCAACGACTCTTGGTCGACTGCTGCGTTTTTCTGCGAGTGAGGCGAAGGGCAGTACCCAGGATTCACAGCATACCCATAAGCGATGGAGACACGGGGGGTGGGGGACGTTTGGCAAGCAGGGGAGAGTGAGGGAAACGGAGCTGGGATGATCAAGTTCGGATAGGTTAGAAGGGGAACCACGAGGGAGGCAAGACGGAGTGTTGCAACGCAAATTCCGCAATAGGGAGCAGAACGAGGACCAGTTGTCCGGCGAATGGGTGTAGGACACGGAGGTACTGTCCGGGTTTGATTGGTCCTTTTGCTGCCCTTGGTCTGAGGGTGGTAGTCGAGTAGTGCGTAATCCGAAAGATGAGAACAGATGTTTCCAGAATCTCGATGTAACGAGTGCCTCGATCGGCAGGATTCATCAGGGAGGGAGCACAATGCGGAGGATTATAACTTCAAGGCGAACACATGCAGTCTCAGCAGCTGACGGAGCCGTGCAGGGGGGGAGGGATGTGCCATATGTGTGAACCGGTCCACAACGGATACAGATACAGTATGGCCCTGTGACGGAGGGAGATCCACGATTGAAATTCCATGGCTAACCCTGCCAGTGACGACGTGGGACATGCAGAGGCTGGAAGTATATCCGTAAAGGAACGTGGCGGGCGACTCTTTGACTGGACAAACAGAAGGAGAGGAAAGCGATTGTAGGGCTGCGCAGGTCCTGCGCCAGAGTGGGGCACCAGAAGCACGCTGTAGGAGTTCTCCGTGGCTTGCACCAAAATGCCGGCAAGATGGGGCGTCATGGCAGGACCGTATAGTTCTGATCCAGGCCAGGAAATAACTCATCTCGGAGATAAACGTGTGGTCTGGATTGGTACGCACCAATGGGGCCTGAGGTCTGGCTGAGGTCAGGAAGTAGCAGGAATGGCCGGGGAGAGGGACGGGGCCTGGCTGCGTTCTGGAGACTGGAGGGTGGCGGAAGGATACATCCTAACAGAGAGTCAGCCTTGGATTCTTGAGCCGGGACAGTAAGTTAGTGAACTGTAAGTGAAACCTAGAAACGAAAAACGACACAGGGTCCACTGGCTTGTCGCGTTCAGTCTCTTGGCAGTCCTGAGTAGGCCAGGTTTTATGTCAGTGAAGACCAGAAGGGGGGGTGGATCGTAACCCTCAAAAGGTTGTCGCTAGTCATTCCAGGTGCGGGATTGATGCGAGCAATCTTTGTCCCCACGTCATATTTCAACTCTGCGGGTGACAGCTTCGGAAGGTAAGAAGGAAGTGTTTGCAGAGGTGCGCGGACCAAATTCTGAGCGACAAGGACTGCTCCCACGCTGAGTTGGAAGGTCCACTTCCAGGGACAACGGGGAGTGAGAGAGATCCGGATGGCGGAGAACGGGAGCCGAGGGGAAGCAGGCCTTAAAGTATAAGTGTGGTATAGACTTCGTGAGAGGCAGGACCACTTCGGAGAAGTCACGGACTGAATTGCGAATAAAGTTGGCGACAGCCAAGAAATCTTGGATGCTTTACGAGATGACGGGGGGTAGGCCACAAGTCTACCGCGGCTACTCTTGGCTGGGTCCATACTGATCGCCAGAGGTGGATAAGATTAGGCCCAAGAATTTCACACGGCATGCTCCCATCGCATTTAGCGGGCTAGGTATAGTGATATGGACCTGAGCCCCCAATAACACCTGTTCGCAGGGGTTGCAGTGGGCGGACATACACAGCACGAAAGGGCATTAACAGGTAATTCAAAATGCACTAGCTGGTGCGGAAAGATGTCGTCATTCGTCTCCGACGTATTTCTCACCAAGTATAGGCTCCACGGAGGTCCAAGTTTTGTGAACACCCTGGCATGCCATCCGCGCATGAGGTCCGGACAGGGGCAGAGGTACCTGTTCTTGACAGTGATGGCATTTAACCGGTAGTTAACAATCGGGCCGTAGGGTCTGTATATTTTCCACGAAGGAAACAGTCGCAGCCCGGCGGGGGAGGTGGACGACGGATGACCCCTTACGCAAGGCTGGAGCGATTTGTAGCCTTAAAAACTGATCTTCGTGTTCGGTGCGAGAAAATACGTCGAAGGGACCTCTGGCCCCCGGCAGGAGGTCGATCTGCAATCATACGGCCGATGGGGTGGAAGGGTCTCCACACCTTCTTGTCGAACAGATCTAGAAATCGTGGTTCGAAGGGGGGATGGACTGGAGAAGCTCCCTTGTGGACGAGAACGGCAAGGGGTTGGTGGTTTATTGGTGCGGGGGAAAAAACCTGGTCTGCAGTATTCGGAGGTGAGAAGCGGAGAGCCCCGGAACTCCAGTTGATCTTGGGGTTGTGACGTTTCAACCAGGGGAAACCCCGTATGCTGGGGAAGAGATGGGTTGAAGAAAAAACTACGCAGAAGGTAGGTATTCGGCGTGGGGGTGCGGGGGCAACGGTGAAGACAGGGTCGGTCTCTGGTGACCGGGCCAGAATAAGGAGAGGCCCATCAGCTAAAGTCATTCAGGGGAGCGTGCGACGGGTGCATGGGCAATCTCAGGGCTATAGCAGCTGGGAATCGATTTTGAATGCAGCTGCAGGCTCCTGAGCTCCACAATGGCCAGGTTCAGTACTATGTTCATTGGGCTTCTGCAGCGCGGAGGGAGAGAAGAGACATAAGCATCTGGTCTCCCACCGGTCAGCGGTAAAAAGATGGGCCGGAGCACTGACGCTACCTGCGGACGGAGAGGGCAGGCAGCCCCATGTGTACACCGGCCGGCCGGCCGACAGTAAAAGGCACAGTCTTGCTGCTAGGGGTATGGGTCCTACGTGCGTCGGCTGGGCCTTGAGAACCCTATTTGAATAGGTCTGGCAGGTTAGGATCCGTGGACGGAGGACGGGCCGGGTAGAGAAGGTAAGCAGGGTGGTGGTCTGGCCTGGGTTCTTCAACGGAGAGGAGATCCCAGGAAGCGGGGGCGTTTTAAAATCTTAGAATGTGTTTCCCGGGGCGTCTGTCAATCTGGGACTAGTTCTTCATGAGGATCATTCCAGGGAGTTCAGGGACCACCACCCGGTAGATCACTTTAGCTGGATCTGAGAGTCCCAGACGGAAAAGCCGCGGAGGGCTGGCTATTCCACGGGTAGGGGGCCCACCGGCGAAACGCTGAGAGAAGTTTTCCAAGGTCTCTGCATTGGCGCAGGGCAGGGTAAGGATGGCGGTTTCTGCGGTATCCACCGCAGGTGATATCGTAGGTTTCTGCCAGCAGGGCGAAGAAAAGCGCCAGCGAGTGAAGAGCGGCGGTGCAGCGGAAAGTCCATCAACTGGATACGCCACCAACTATGAGTATATCCTGGAGAGTGAGAATCACTGCTCCCACTGTGACCGCATCGACGTGGTAGTCCTAGGGCAGAGGGTAGAAAGCAGGCAGACACGCACTCCTGAAGCGCGTGAAGTGGGCGTGGACCGAAAACCGTTCCGGGAGAGGTAAACTCTGAGTGGTCGGAGGCGGTGGAGCCGAGGCTTGTAGCTGTGGTACAAGCAGCTGGGTGTAGGGCATTGCTTGCTGGAGATCACCTGATGGACCTGTTGCATCGGACAGGCGGAGTAGTTACGCCACAGGCGCATGCGATTCAATGACAGGATCCCTCCAGGGCCAGACATCGTGGCAGTCTGAGAACTTTGTTAACCAAACCATGAGGAGCGAAGGCCGATGCCCCTGGGGAGACACACGGTGGTGTTTCCGCGGCAGGTAGGGACGGGTCTCTCCCTCTCCAGGAACCCAAAAATGAAGGGCGCTGCAACATGGGCTGCTGGGCTTGCCCTCTGTGAGGTTGGCACGGGGGGGGGGGGTAACACTGAGATCCACCACCTTTACCACACTTCTTAACCAAATATAAACCTCTATATATATTTTCTCCTATACAGTATACCCAAATTGATGCATGCACTAGTCCTGATGAAGCGACTGAAGTCGCGAAACGCGTAGACTATTACATTTATGATCTGCCTGTAACAACTGCATCTCTACCTATGGAACATCTCACCTTTGAGACCAAGAATTATTGATTGTCTCATTATAAACGAATCATACTGGACTTACTTTGTTTTATTTGAATGTTATCTTTTTACTATGTACTTGTTGGTGTTCCTACACCATAGTCCACCTTAAAGTCCACCCTGGGCCACCCCCCAAATATTGCGGTGTGCGGACCCAGGGATCCAGGGTGCAAACTGCTCTTTCTTTATTTATGTATGATTAACTGGATGTTGGTGGACGACCTTATTTTCTGATACCACTGAGGGTGAGAGATTTCTCTCTTCTTGTTTATACTGTTTTGTTTACATGCTATAATATAAAATATACTTTGCACCCTAATAAACTGACCATGTGGCTGGAAGTTGGAAAATTTTGAAAAGTTTTCAATGGGAGCGCTGGATCAATATCAGATGAGCCAATATGTTAAGAAGACACAAAAAAGAAGCGGGACAAAGTTAGAAAGTGGCGGGGAGCAGAAAAGTGAAGTAGGGAAAGAGCAGGAGGTGGCACAGGAGAAGAAAATACCTAAGGAGTCAAGGAGGAGTCAAGAGAAGAGAAGACCATGCAATCACTAAAAGGGGGAAACAGTGAAGCATTTGAAAAGTGGAAATTATGGGAGTCCATGAAACTTAACCAAATGGACAAGATTATTCTAGGCTTTGTATCCATCATGGAGCTGTCCACTTCATGATGGAGGTGAGGAGTTGAAAATAATTTGATGAAAGTCAATCTGTAATAATGTGCCACCAAAAAAGGACTAGGTCAAGAGGTCAAATGCCTTCTCGACAATGGAGAGAAAGCATTGGGGCATTTAACAAAGCTTAAAAAAGTAAAAGGAGGAAAATACCCCCCACCTATTATATACTCTGTTCCCTAACCTATTAGATCGAAAGCGTGATCAGGCAGGGTCTTCTACTAACCTGTACCTGTGTGTGTTGTTTTGTGTCTCAACTCTATTTTATTGTACATCACTGCGTAATAGGTATAAATAATAATAATAATAATAATAATTGTAGAGACAGGAGAGGCCAGCTCTCCAGTTAATGAGGGTAGATATGTCATCTTAGCTCTGGAAGCTTGGACACAACTTAAAGACACCCAGAAACAACTTTTGTAGTGTAGGTGTTAGTAAAAACACTTAGATGCCAAAAAGTGTAAACAATAGCACTCAATGGAGACATATTCCAATAATTAACAGTACAGGAGAGAAAAGATCCCAGATAAGACTGCTTCACAAGCAGGTAACACCCAAGTGGGTTGGGGAAGGATGAGGTATAGGAGGAATGGAAAGGAAGGAAAAGGATAGTGGGAAAAGATAGAAGAGGGTAGGGTATGAATGGACCATCAAGAGATGTAACAATAAGAAACAATATGGAAAGGCATCACATCAATGCATAGTTTGAATCCAGAACCACACATGTAACCACCATGGCCACGAAAGGGAGGGCAAGGTAATAAGAGATCAGAAGTGAGTGGGGACATAGATACATCACCAAAAAAACACCCTCCCCACAGTGAAGCATGGTGGTGGCAACATCATGCTTTAGGGTGTTTCTCTTCAGCTGGAACTGGGGCCTTAGTTAAGATAGATAGATTTATGAACAGTTTTCAAATACCAGTCAATATTGCCACAAAACCTTCAGGTTTCTGCTAGAAAGCTGAACATGAAGAGGAACTTCATGTTCATCTTTCAGCATAACAACGACCAAAAGCATAAATCCAAATCAACAAAGCAATGGCTTCACCAGAAGATTAAAGTTTTGGAATTAACCAGCCAGAGCCCAGACTTGATTACGAATGAAAGTCTGTGGTATGATTTGAAGAGGGCTGTGCACAGTAGATGCCCTCACAATGTGACAGATTTGGATTGTTTCTGCAAAGAAGAGTGGGCAAATCTTGTCAAAATGTGCCATGCTGATGTGTCATACTTAAAAACACTGTACTGTGAGTGCTGAGTACACCTAAAAGATTTCAGTTTGTTTAGCAATTGAGTGGTTACGTTTATAGGTCACATTAAAAGGTAGAAAAAAGTTCTGAAACAATTTATCTTTGTCTTATTTTTGTACAGCACAGGAACCAGATATTTTACCAGGGGTAAAATTTACCCCAGCAGTGCAATTCCAGTTAGGCTTGCTCACATCTAATAAAAGTATTATTAAGTGGTATCATGTGGCATTGTGAGGCAATAACATTCAGGTAAGAACAGCAAAAATAACACCAATTTGGGCTAATAGGACGATATGGTTTAAGATGTTAATAAAGTCGTTTAATAGAAGAGAAATAGGGATGTTTTAGACAAGGAGCAAGTAAAGAAGATAGAACATAATAATTTAAAAGAAGCAGCGATGAGAAGTAGTAAGAGGAAAGAGAGGGGAAAGAAAAAAAGACAATAAATTGTTGGATAATATGGATAAAGATAAATGAAAGGATTTAGAATATTAAGTTGTGCACCATAAAACACTCTGAACAAAGCAGTCTGAAGTTGTTAGGTTATGAAGTGAGAAATTACAGATATAGTACAGTGATTTAACTCCTGAAGAGGTTAAAGAAAGATCCAGTGTGCAAAATAGTAATTTTTCCCCATGATTGCAGAGATGCCTCCACACTCACTGCACCCTGAATCAGGGCGCACCGCAGCTGCTGTGTATCCACTCTGGTGCCAAGGGATGTTGATGTGCATTCTTTCCTCCAAGGAACACCAAAACACAGGCACAAATATCCTACACACAAGGAGTTTGTTCAAGAAGATTTATACTAATCGCATCAAGCAAAATCACAGCTTCACGACACTTTCTTAACTCACAAATATTTTTTTCTATAGTGAATTTTTGGCTGGGAAAAATTATTGGCACCCTTTCAAAATTGTGGATAAATAGGTTTCAAGCATGTGATGCTCCTTTAAACTCACCTGGGGCAAGTATGGGCAAAATAAAAATAACACCTGAAAGCAGATAAAAAGAAAAGAAGTTCACTTAGGTTATGTTCCCACTCGATCAGCTGCAGGTCGGACCTGATTTAAATTGCACATGACGATCGTGCAACCAGGCGATTTTTACATGCAATTTTTTTTTTAAATCAGCACCATTAAAAAAATGTATGGATGAATGGATGAATTTATCGCATCCATTCATGTTTATGGGTGTGGTCAGGGCTGACAATGTGAACAATATAAATATTCTCAAGGTTACCAGTCCATCTCCAGAGATCTAGACAGGCATTTGTCCACAGAGCACAAAATTATCAAGGCCCAACCATGGAACGGTAGCTAATCTCCCTGGCCGTGGACGGAAGAGAAAAATTGATGAAAGGTGTCAAGGCAGGATAGCCCAGATGTTTGGGGCTACTTATCCACCAAGTTCCAAAGAAATTCAAGCTGTCCTGCAGGCTCAGAGAGCATCAGTGTCAGCGCAAAAGATCTGTCGACATTTAAATGAAATGCTATTTCAGGAGACCCAAGAGGACCCCACTGCTAACACAGAGACATAAAAAAGACTACAGTTTGCCAAAATGTACTTAAGTAAGCCAAAATCCATCTGGGAAAATGTCTTATGGGCAGATGAAACCAAGATAGAGCTTTTTGGTCAAGCTTCAGTCTACTGATTACCAAAAACAGAATGAGGCCTCCACAGAAAAGAACAAAGAACCTACAGTGAAATATGGTGGAGGTTAAATGATGTTTTGGGGTTGTTTTGCTGCCTCTGGCAGTGTGCACCATGAATGTATGCAAGGCATCATGAAATCTGATGATTACCATAGCATGTTGGGTCGCACTGTAGAGCCCGGTGTCCGAAAGCTGGCTGAGACCTTCCAGCAGGACAATGATCACCCAAAAATACGTAAAAAAGCACCCAGAAATGGATGGCAACAAAGTTCTAAGGTGGCCAGCAATGAGTCCAGATCTAAATCATATTAAAAACCTGTTGAGAGAACTTAAAATTGCTGTTGGGAAAAGGCCCCCTTCCAATAAGAAAGACCTGGAGCAGTTTGCAAAGGAAGAGGTGTATGAAGCTTATTGATGGTTATAGGAAGCAACTGATTTCAGTTATTTTTTTCCAAAGGGTGTGCAACCAAATATTAAGTTGAAGGTGCCAATAATTTTGTCCAGCCTATTTTTGGAGTTTTGCGTGACATTGTGTCCAATTTGCTTCCCCCCCCCCCCCCCCCCGCTCTTTTTTGTTTTTGCTTTAATACACACAAAGGAAATAAACATGTGTATAGCAAAACATGTGTTGCCGCAATACTTTTCTGTGAGAAATACTTGATAAATACTTGATAAATTTCTGAGGTGCCAACATGATTAACTTAACTTTTAGGCCAAAACTCCACTTCATTTTGGCAAATCAAGTATTTTGCACACCCCCATTAATTTTCCATGGGCCCATCCCCACGTTTGCCGTGCAAGAAGTGGGGGTGCACCCATTAAAAATTAATGGGGGCTTGCAAAATATGCAGCCATTATGATGTTGCCAAGTTTCTGCAAAACATAATGGAGTAAAAGCGGTAATCTTGAGACACACTTGGGATAGCATACCTGCTCCTGCAGTGAACTCCAGCGATGCAGACCGGGATCTCTTTGGGGACTTCCAGGGATGTCTAGGCCTGTCAGAAAATACAAGCATAACTGCGGGCACCGTCCATATCCCCAACGTCATCACTGATGCAAGTGACATAGGTAGGTGCACACTCCTATGCCTGTATTATCCGACTGGCATAAGTGTCCAATGTCCTAACATTCCTTGGCGCCATCCACCAAGTATAGCATAGTAGAGTTTCTAAATACACTCGAAAAAATTTTAATGGATCATCATTAATAAGCAACTTTTATGTCCCCTTTTCACCAGCAGAAAAAGTCAGTTAAGGCAACCCAAATATATGCTCATTTTAATATACTTACTAATTAGGAATATATACTTGTTTTAATTTGCTCTCTGCTTCTGCCGCCTTCAAACGTTTCTTTGGAAAAAATAAAAAAATAAATCAAATGACCTTGAAACCTATATAATGCAAATAAATCCAATTAAAGCATTCTTATAATTAAAAATATTAGTAAAGTACTGCTGTTGATACTCTTAGTCCACAGTTTTAAGAATAAATAAAGATGAATAAAATATTAACATTCCTTCTTGCACATTTTGAAGGAGTCATTTAGTCTAGAACAACTTCCTGCCAGTAAGCTACAATAGTAGAAGAATACACTTCAAATTAGGAAGGCATGTATATTAGATTCTGTACTGCCCTCAGGGGCAAAACAAACAATATCTGCCACAACTAAAAGCAGATCCTTGGATCTTAAAGTCAGAATTTCTTGAGATGCAAGGACATTATAAGTCCTTTTAAAAATCTCCTAGTGTATACACCATGTTCCCTTAAAAATAAGTCTTGTGCATTCTTGAAACTAAAATAATATAAAGGCTTATTTTCGGGTGCAAAGTTTAAAAAAGTAAAGTACATTTATTCCTGTTCAACAATTATACAGAATAAACTACTGGTATGTTAACGTCTATTCAACCAATCAAAATATCAATATGTATGATATTCATGTTCTACAAACTACCATATTTGAACTGCTTCATTTTTTTAACATATTTTTCAGACTATAAGACACACTTTTTTACCATTAGAATCAATGGGAAATTGTACCTGCGGCTTATAGTCCGAATTTGTAAAATATGTTTTTTTTAATTCCAACCATCCTAGGAGCAATAGCTATACATCCCAGGGGGCAGTGATTTGTTCCATTCCCTCCAGCCAAGCCAAAAAGCCACTGCCAAGAAGATATCTCATCCTGGCCCACCCTGCAATGCAATTATTTACTCTCTTCAATAATCATTTTTCTGGCACCACCTGCTTCAAGCATATTCATGATGTAAGCAATGAAATACTAAAGGGTATAAACCACAAAAACGTTTTGTTCATACCTGCTGTACGTATCGGTCTGTTGTTTTCCACATGTAATAGTATTCTATTATGCTGGTCAGAGATTTCCATGGTAACTAGATAAGAGAAAGCCAAATCACTGACAGTACACAGATTAAAACTATCTTCTTGTGCAAAAAAGAGAAACACAGGTTTTAATGTGCCACTGGACCACTGTCAGGTTAGATTTAAATGTCCCTGCACCCCGATGGCACTGACACCTTTTTTGGGGCATGTATCAGGGGTTTGTCTCAAATGCTGAAAAAAAAGAATCTGACAGGCCTAGTAATGAGGGCGACAGATGAGTATGGCCCTACCAGGTCATACCAGACCCCAGGACACACCTGGCCAAACCAGGACCCAATGCCATATCTTAACAAGAAGGGAAAACCCTCTTTAAGGCAGGGGTCTTTAACCCTACAACCCCGCTGGTGGTTGGGGGCTCTTTTGTTACTGATTAGTAAAGGGGGGAATAAAAGGTATCCTAGAATAAACAAGACCACACATACCTTCCCCTAGCAGTCCACCTACAGTTCATATTGTCCACTGGCATAATCCCAGAAGTGGCTATGTTCACTTGACTCTAAATGACTGGCAATGGGACTGCACAATTAATCTAGCTAAATACCGATTTCTGCATTTAAAGGATAATGTCTATCTAAAATGTTATAAATCCTGCACTTCATAGTATAATTATTTTTTTACTGAAAATAGCATACAGCACACAGAAAAGAACAACTCTCCTGAGACTCCTTCCCCCTCTGTGACCGGTTTTAATAAACCAGGTAGGCTTAAATCGTAGAGCTCTCAGGAGGGGTGTTCTATGTGCTACACACTATTGTCAATAAACCTAAAGAACCTAAACAGGAAGTAGTGGTGGATTTATATTGTTTTGGCTGGACATATCAAATTTGAGGACAGAAGCTGGTTGTTTCCTTTCCCAGCACCATGATATTCCTAGTTTTAGGCAGTAGTTGGAGCTGTTATATCAGGAGCGGTGATGCTTTTGGGACCATATTTAAAGGATACCCAAAGCCATTATTACAGATGGGACACAAATGCGGAGCTTGACCACTTGCGCCATTCAGCTTTAAGACTTTGTCTAGTGAACATCCATGCTGACAGGAGAGGATTGCGATTTCATAAGAACATTTTTAATACTCTCCACCCTTTAAGAAATAAACGTTTTTTTCAAGAGCACTAAAAATGAAGCATTAAAAAAGTCCAAAAAACAATGGAAGCTCAACACTGTAAAAACATCAGTAAATAGTGTCTCATAAAGGCTATTTTTTCATAAAGACGCTAGAAAACACCCCGACGACCATGTGAACCTAGTCTTCATAATAAAGACACACATACAAAATTTCAACCTTTACTCTTGGATTGATAGAAATTTATTGTTATATATAAAAACAATGCTGTTCTGTTGAAGCTCCCTTCTGTAGTCTACAATGACTACAATATCTGGACTTTCTCCTGCCACTGATCTGAAGATTCAGACTATCAGCATTCAGTACTACACCATCACTACCCCTTGCTGTGTTCTAGCTTGAACCTTTTAGTATGTATCCCATCCTTCCTGCGTCCCCTGCTCCCAAACTCTCTCCTCCTCTCCGGTCTGCCTCCTCACGTTCTCCCTAGTTATACCGCAACATGCTCTCATGCTCTCTTTTGCGGCACCTGTTCTCTGCTCCTTCTTTCTAGGGACATCTCCCCCAATCCTGGCCCTGCTCACTGCCTCTCTACCCCCTTCTCCTCTCTCTTTAAGAAACAACCCTCTCCTAACCTGATACCTATCCACCTTTCCCAAAGAAGCTCACCTCCTCTCTCATGTGGAATGCCAGATCTGTTGGTAACAAACTAACATCCATTCACAATCTATTCCTTTCTAAGTCTCTAAACCTCCTCGCTCTGACGGAAACCTGGCTCTCCCCCTCTGAATCTACTTCTGCTGCTGCTCTCTCCTATGGAGGCCTGCACTTCACTCACACCCCCAGACCTGACAACAGGTCAGGTGGTGGTGTAGGTCTCCTTCTCTCTCTCCTAGCTGCAGCTACAGTGTATTTCCACTCCCTCCCTCACTCACCTTCTCTTCATTTGAGGTACACATCCGCCAATTTCTATCGCCCGCCTGGCCCTGCATCCCAATTCCTTGACAATTTACCTCTTGGCTCCCACACATTCTCGCCCATGACCTACCAGTCCTAATCCTTGGTGACTTCAATCTAGCCATGGATGACCCCAGCAACCCTCCATCTGCCAAACTCCTCTCTTTAACAGACTACCTTGGCCTGACCCAGCACATCCACACACCTCGCTGGACAAACACTTGACCTGGTATTCTCCAAATTCTGTACCCTCACCCACCTTGACAACTCTGCTTTCCCTCTCTCTGACCACCATCTCCTAACCTTCGAAATGAACACTTCTTGCCCTTTGTCCATCCCTGCACCTCCTCAACCTGGACATTGGCACAGAGACCTGCACAACCTGGACCACTCTGCATTCTCTGACTCTTTATCTTCACTTGCCTCCACTATCTCTAATCTCACATCCCCTGACCAAGCTGCCTCTCACTATATAATATTTACAGCTCATAAACAAGTATGAGGTCACAGGGTTACAGGAGGTACAATATGTTTTGAAGTATAGGATGCTGAGAACCACAGGTATATAGGAAGTCAAGCACAGTATAGGAATGCAAATTGGAAGGTATTAAATCTTTCTAGCCTATAAGAATTAGGAAAAAATATATAAAGGATTAGAAGAGAAAATATGGGGAGCATAGGTGGAGAAAATAGAAAGATGCTTACAGATGTTTTTAATATTTAAGGAACACAGGGTGACAACATGTCTAGTGAACTACCTGGAAGTGGAAGCTAATGCTGGTCGGTATAGGCTAAGCAGGTAAATCAACCCTCCATCAATCAATAAACAACACAAGACCAGTCAAAACAATACAATATGTATCATTTATGATTTGTATTATGTTTTTTTTATGTAGATTGTGGGTCCTCTTGACAAGGTCCCTTTATGGGACAAAACGTCGAAGGTTACCCCAACCCATAACCAAGAATTTCCTCTGGAAATTGGACAAACTGGAGAAGGGGAGGAACAGGGACCACTGAGTTGTAGTTGTCCTTTTTCTCCCTGGCCAAAGTGTTTTTGTTTTTTTTTACCATATGTCTGGTCTATTTCGAACTGCTATTATATATGTATTTTTAAGCTATTAAAAATAAATATTAATTATTTTTAATAATTATGTTTGGTTGATTATACAAAGAGGCACCTCTGAAACCCCCAATACATTTATCTTTGATATACGATTCAGGGGTTTTTCTTCATATTCAATGAAAAATGATCATCTCTGAAACACCTCAGGAAAAAAAGAAGTACAAGAATTTATATAGAGTCCCACACCTCAGAAACCATACTTGCAGCATTAAAGAATATCATTCTTCTAATTGTTTAGCAGTAATATTTTTCTATGAACTCCATGGTTTCATTGCAAAACCACTAAAAAAAGACTAAAGCTAGCCACACACAGACCAATTCTTGTGCAATTGACCTCCGATCAATCACAGCATGGTGACGTCACCACGCTGTGATTGATTGGGGATCAATTGAATGGAAATCAATGTGCACCACATGGGCACATCGATTCTCATTCAATGGGGACCCGGGAGAGCCGTTCTCCCCAGCTTGTAACCCGTGCGAATCAGAACACGGGCTACAAGATGGAAAGAAATCCATCCATCCAGCCTGCTTCTCACTCACAGCAGCCAGCTTCAGTGTGAGGAGTGCTGGCTCTGCCCCCTTCACACTGAGCCTGACAGCTGTGGAGGTAGAAGGCAGGAGTCGGTGACATCCAATACTTTACATGAAGATTCTACTTTATGCAAAGTAATGGAGATTGAACTGGGTTTTCCATCATGTTGGAACTTCGTTCAATCAAGTTTCTTCGAGCGGGCTCTATTGATCCCACTCGAAGGAAGGCACACACAGGTAGGTTTGTAAACAGATTAGAGTACAATCAATCACCATGAGTGTGCATGTGGATTGATTGAACTCAAATCTTTTTACAGATCTACCCGTGTGTGCTTAGCTTTAAAAGGACTTCTTTAAGGACTCAGCTCATAATTCTCTAAGCCCATAATTATTCATATTCTGGCAAATTTTTACTTAACAGTTAGCAATCAGCAAGTTATTTTTTTGAGGGGAAATTGCATAGGTGTCTCCCAAAAGATAATAAGACGATGTACAAGAGGCATTTTTGTGGAAAAAAATTTCTTTTATTTACATTTGAGCAAAAAGTGTCATGTCCAAAATTATCCATATCCTTCACAAACTGTCACAGTCTCTGGGGAAAATCCAAAGTTCTAGACCATTCCAAATAGTCCAAGCTGTTATAAATCATCCGAATTACCCTGACGAATTGGGAACAACTGTTTTAATCAACTCAAAAATCAAAAACAGCAGCTAAGTGAGGATCTGCGGATGTGCATTGTGGCTGCTCACAAGTCAGGAAAGGGCTACAAGGCCACATCTAAATGTTTTCAAGATCCAGTGGCTACAGTGCAAAGTATTATTAAAAAATACAAGATGTTCCGCACTCTGGAAAATCTCAGAGGACGTGGTCTGAAGCCAAAAGTGACACCTGCACTGGCCAGGAGTGAGAGATGAAAAAGAATCCAAGGATCACCCACCAAGGACATCCTGGTCAATCTGGGCTCTGCTGGTGGCATTTGCAAATGCTCATCTGGACAAAGAAGATGACTTCTGATCTTTTGTGTTATGGTCAGATGAAACAAAAATTTTATTGAATTGGGTCACAATGATGTTTCCTTTATTTGGCGTAAAAAAGGAGACGCCTTTAACCCAAAAAAACACCATCCCCACAGTCAAACATGGTGAATAATTTTGGACATGACATTTTTTGCTCAAATGTAAATAAAAGCTGAGAAATGTTTTTTTTCCACAAAAATACCTGTTGTACATCGTCCTATTATGTTTTGGGAGATATTTTGTGTCATTTCCCACCAAAAAATAACTTGCTGGTTGAAGAAAAGTAATGAAGTAAAAATTTGCCAGGGGTATGAATAATTATGGTCTCGACTGGCATGTGGTTTTTCAAGGTAACACATATGCTTTCATGCATGTGTTTTGTACAATACACAGCTGGGTTTGCTTTTGTATTTTTCATAAGCTATATCAGTGCATCGAAAATATGTGCATGCAGCATTTTTGGAAACGCAAAGCATGCAGAGTGAATGGTAACATTGAGAAAAGTCAGAACTGTAAGTATTGAGAAATGCACTCATACTGTTTGTACTATTGCTTTGTTGTCTTAATTTCTCAATAAAATGTTATTGTTTAAAAAAAAAAGAAAAAAAAGAACTGTAAATACAAACAAAAACAGTTTATAAAAACATGACACAGGTCAAACAGTGTGAAAGGACCCTCAGGGCAACACACATTGCAAGTTGTGGTTATCATACCTTCGACCTGTAGGTATAAACATTATATGTCTAATATCTTCGATAGTATATAAAGTTAGTTCCTGTTCCATTCCCTTTTATTTACCTGCTGAGAAGGATTTACATGTTGTATGGCTGACTAGTTACATTAAAGTTAACAAAATCTACTCTGCCTCCCTGACTACAAGATACAACAAATTGGCAACGAGAATGTCTCTTCTAGCACTGCAGCAGCCTGAACTTTTCCTTCCACACCTGTGTGAGCCTACGATGCCTTTTCATGCTTGGATTCAAATGTTTGAAAATTACATACCTGCTGCTGGTCAGGAGGACTTATCTGCTGCATGAATACACTGTCTGGGGGCAGAAGGACAGCGCATATTATACTATACTATACTCTGCCTGCAGCTAATGATACATATGATTACAGCGGTCACTGCATTACAGAATCTCTTTGTGCCTAAAGTCAATGTAGTGGCTGAAAGATATGAATTTAACCACAAATGGACAACATAATGGTGAATATATAGTTCAATACATAGCAGCATTAAGAGAGCTGGTTGGTTACCTGTGAGTTTGGTGCTTTAACTGATGAAATTATGTGAGACCAGTTAGTAGAAAAGAAACTCCAGCCACATTAGAGAAAGACTGCCTCTAAAACAGGATCTGACTCTGGCAAAGGCTATTACACTCTTCAGTCACACTGAATCTGCTGGCACAAGACCCCTGATTCAGGGGACTACTGACATACATATGGTGTATTAACACTCTACTTCTCCTAAGACACATAATCCATACTAGGGCTGGGCATTATGATGATATATATAGTCTATAGATGATAGAAAATTTAATTTGTTTTAAATCAAGCTCTATAGTTTACACCACAGTAGGTTCCACTGGCACGGAGTTCTATCAGATAATGCTTCTGTTAGCTCCTCCGGACAACAAATGGAAATGCAGGAGCACACACCCTTGTCTCATCAACAGCCCGTAGACACACAGGAGCACACACACACAGCCTTCCCACCTGCAGCTGCAATGTAACAACAAAGCTATAGAAAACAAAACCCGCTGTATAACACTAACTTTGAACATTCATATCTTGAAAACCTTTACAACCATTAAATTCATAAAAGTCGATTAGACAGTATTCTATTGCCTTAAATCACGCATAGATGTTCGCAAAGATTTGCGATCCAGCTTTACAGCTTTTTTTCTTCATTCTATGATCTCAGTCAGTATGAGCACTCTGCGTATTGAGCAAATCCCTTCGCAATGCACACAAATATGTGCGATGTATGCCGCTAAACAATGTTGAAGCATAATATGACTAATATCCGCCATTGCGAATATCTGAGCACACATTCGCAAAATATTGTGAATTCTTGAATGTCGGATATTCAAATTTATTAGAATTTAGAATATTCTCGCTTAACACTAATGAGGAAGTGAAGATGGTAAGTAGGGTCTTTTTTTCTTTTTTAGTGTAGCAGTTTTTCCTGATGTAAATTGCTGACAGCTGAGTATTATGTTTAGGTAATGTATGTGTTCAGCTGGGGATAGATGGTATTATTTACCGTCTATTCCTTATCCGATTCTCTGCATTAGGAGCGGACGTAATGATGTCATCACGCCCGCCCGCTAGTGCCGAGAATCGGACGGCACCCCGCAAGGTGAGATCTTGAATCCCCAGTCTGAAGGAGACTGACCGTCTTTAGCATCTTCTATTTTCTAACAATTGCTCCAACAGTTTATATATTTTCACCAAGCTACTTGGCAATTGCTACATAGCGCTTTCCAGCCATGTGAAGGCCCACAATTTGTCTCTGGTGTCTTTTTACAGCTCTTTGGTCTTGCCCATGGTAGTAGTAGAGTCTGACTGACTGTGGGGTGGACAGGTGTCTTTAAAGAGTTTAGACAGGTGCTACTTATTTAGATGAATGAGGTGGACTTTTTAAAGGCAGAGTAACAGGGCTTTGAGAGCCAGAATTCTTGTTCGTTGCTATGTGTTCAAATACTTATGTGCAGCAGTGCAATACAAATACATTCTTTAAAATCATACAATGTGAAAACAGTGGAAATGCACATACAATACAAATTGAAGATCATTTTCTTAGTGGGAGAACATGCAAAATTGTAGGGTGTTCAAATACTTATGTTCCTCACTGTATAACATGGCTTCCATGATCTCTATCATTACCTGGATACAACTGAGGGGTCTGCAGCAATGCTTTATAAAGCAACAAGAGTGCCATTTACCAACATGGCCAGAGTTTTCTGCATGTAAGCACTTATCAAACTTTTATTTGACAGTAGGTACACCACATCCCATGTTTCTGATGTCAAGGGACTTTATAACTCTTTTTCCCATTTAGTTCTCAGGACATCACTAATAGAAGGAGTAAGAGAGAGTAAAGCTGGGTACACACATGTATATGGGCCAGATCGATGGTGGCTTCGAGCGCTGTGCACGCTCATGGCCATCTATCTGGCTCATATGATATGCGAGCAGGACCAATCAATCCCATTTGAAAACAGGGATATAGGACATGACTGTAAATCATGGTCAATGTCTGTTGCTTTGCCAAGTTTTTTCCATCCCCGGGGGGGACGGATTATGGCATATTGGTGTTAGCGGTCCAGGGAAGGAGGTTAACTGGTCATGCCATTTGCAGGCCATGGGCGCAAATTCCCTAAAGGTGGCTCTCACCAAAAGGTCGTTCTGGAGCGCTTCCGGGGTCTGTGATTGCCAAATCATGTCTGTTGGCATATGGGGCACTACGGTCCTCTCTAGCCGCAGACCCATTTTGGTTTCTGTGGACACATGCCAATTTATAATTCAAAGCAGGTGTGTTGACCAAAAGTATGTATAGTAGGAACGTGAACCAAACCCCTAGCCCAGATATAGTCAATTTCCTCCATTCTTTCAAGTCTCGTTCCACTATTTTCAGTAAAGTGAGGTGTATATGAGTGAAGAGCCATTAAAAGGTATGTCGGGAGGGTTATGCCTAAGTAGTGAATGCTCTCTGTTCTCCATTTAAATGGAAAGTTGGATTTAATCTGGGAGCCCAACTCAGTAGGGATATAGATAGTTAGTGCTGAGGACTTATTATTGTTAATTTTAAAGTCGGATAGAGAGCCAGATCAAGCCATAAGATGTGGTAATGAGGTATCTGGTGTCATGAGAAAGAATAGTAAATCATCGGCAGGACAAAGATGGTTGGGGATAAGGGACAGTACAACTGCCAATTTATACAGGCTTTTATAAGGGGAGTCTCAAACCATCTTTCACTGGGCATTAAAAACATGTCATATTAAAGAAAGTTTTTCTCACACTAAGGGCAGTTTATGTCTGGTTTTGTTCACGCACTCATAGAAAAGACCCCTGGCATACACCTTACAGTTGATTTACTTTAGGAGGACTTTTCGGAGTTCTGTCAGTAGTTGTCCGTCTAAAGAGGTCTTATTGCTGCAATTCTAGACTCACAATTTTGTCCTGCAGGGATACTATAACTGCCTGTCTCTTTTATCAATAGAAGCCAAGGCTATCAATTTGCCTCCCATACTATAGTGAGGGGTTCTCCCCATTCACATGTATGTCTTTAATTGAAAAAGCTAAGGTCTTTGACCTCTTGGTACCTTGAAAATGGATGAGTTAAGCCGTCCGTTTCACTGTCACAATTCCGGGATACCAATGTCTATAATTACACCGGGAAATAAAATCTCCCCCCCCAGAATCAAAAGACCCTCCACAAGAGACGTGTGACGAGGGTGCAGAAAAAGGCGTAATTTTTCCATTAACCATTGCAATGGTTACTATCCACACGTTAAGTTTACCTTTGATGCCCAGAAATCTACCCAGCCCGTCTCATGTCGTGGTCAGCTGCAAAGTGACCACTACCGAGCACAAAAACAAAGTACTTTAAAATGATAAAATATTGTTTAAACCCTGATAATAAAAATTGGTCTCCAAATTAACCCACATAGAGAGATGAGTGCAAAGATAAGAAAGACTCCTAGTTACCAAAAGGAAATGAGAATGTAATTACCTCAAAGGTCTCAATTTGTAACAGAAGATCTCTTAATTGAACATGGAGATGCTCCGTCAGTTTTCTCTCTTTATATAGTGTGACAGGAAGCCCCATAAGATCACAGGCTGTGTTCAGGATGGGGTATACATCTGTCCCAGGTTTAAGTATTATACAGAGCAGTATAGGTTTTGACCACCGGAAGGCGAGCAGTCTGACATGAGCTACCTGGGGTAGTGATGTGCTGGTCACAGGAAGATCTGCTTCTGTTGCCGGGAGTATGGACATATTGCCGCTAATTGCCCAGTTATGGACGAGCCCATGTAATGTGACTTTATGAGAGACAGACGCCAGTCGCTGTACGTGACGGTTGCATGTACTGCTGTACCTGAAAGTGAAAACCCTTTATGCAGTATGTGGGTCAATGGGCATAAGGTGGTGGTATTGCTTGATTCAGGTAGTTTGGTTACATTGGTCAAAGGGGAATCGGTGGCCACAGAGGCCCCTTCTCCTAAAATGATAAATAAAATAAAATGGTTTGTGTACATGGGGACACTAGACAGTATCCTGTGGCCACGGTATGCTTTGAGACCTCCCTTGGCCCCTTGCAGCATCAGTTGGGTGTGGTGCCCAACTTAGCACATGATGTTATTGTGGGTAGGGACTTACCAAGGTTCTGGGAACTCTAAGACAGACCCCAGTTTCCCCAGGTGATACTTCACCTAAGGAGGATAGTGACCTTAAGCAGTCCTCCACCTGGGCGGGAACCTGAATTTCCACTCCCTGAGTTAACCAGGGAAACAGAGACAGGGGGAGGGTCTTCATCCTCAGAAGAGAGCAGACAACCCCTTGAGTTCTCTGATTTGGAGGTACACAGGGAAAACTTTGCCACTGAGCAGCTGAAGGACCATACATTGGTCAGGGCTCGTGAAAACGTGTTGAAAATAGATGGGGAATTGGTCTATCCTGATGAAAGGGTATCCTTTCCTTATTTTTTGTAGCGTAGCCCCTTGGTTCCCCTCCCCATCATTGAGGTGCCTTTTAAGAGGCCAACAGCATAATCTGGTTATAATGGATTATGCTACCAGGTATCCGGAAGCAATTCCTCTGTGAAACACCTCCGCCAAAACCATTGCCAAAAAGCTCTTCCAAGTGTTTAGCTGGGTTGGAACCCCCAAGGAGTTGCTTACGGACCAGGGCACCCCTTTCATGTCTCGGGTAACAAAAGAGCTCTGTAAACTACTTCAGGTGAACCACTTGCATACATCTGTGTACCACCCGCAAACCGATGGGTTAGTGGAATAATTTAACAAAACCCTAAAACAGATGCTAAGAAAGTAGTGGATAAACATGGGAAAAAATATGGATTGCTTAATACCTTATCTGATGTTTGCCATCAGAGATGTCCCCCAGTCGTCCACTGGGTTTTCGCCCTTTGAGTTATTGTTTGGGAGACACCCCCGGGGGCTGTTGGATATAACCAAGGAAACCTGGAAAAGTGAGAGGTCCCCACATCGGAGTGTGATTGAGCACGAGGTCCAAATGAAGGATAGGATAGCACAGGTGATGCCCAAGGTAAAGGAACAATTGGAGCAGGCTCAGTTGGCCCAACAAAGAGTGGAGCCCATGTCTGTAGCTTTCGCCAGGGGGATAAAGTGCTGGTATTAGTCCCCACAGAAGAGAGTAAATTTCTAGCTAAGTGACAGGGACCCTATCAAGTCATAGAACGACTAGGGGAAGTGAATTACAGAATTTGCCAGCCTGGAAGGAGGAAACCAGAGCAGATTTACCATGTGAATCTTCTTAAGCCCTGGAAAGATAGGGAAGCTTTAGTGGCCAAGACCTTGCCAGATTCCAAAACGTCTGAGCCTTTAATTCCTGATGTAAAGGTTGCTGATACCTTATCCAAGATCCAGCAGCAGGAGGTCAAAGAGTTCTTTGCTCAGGAATAGAGATGTGTTCTCGGAGTTGCCCGGGCAGACAGCGGTGACTCAGCATGAAATAGTCACCTAACCTGGGGAAAGAGTAAAATTAAAACCCTATAGCATTCCTGAAGCCAGAAGAGAGACTATACGCCAGGAAGTTAAAAAGATGCTGGGCAAGGGGTGATAGAGGAGTCATACAGTGATTGGTCAAGTCCCATTGTTCTAGTACATAAACCAGATGGGAGTTGGCGATTTTGCAATGATTTTCGCAAACTGAACCAAATCACTAAGTTTGACACTTATCCCATGCCCTGCGTGGACAAATTAATTGATCGCTTGGGAACTGCCCGTTACTTGACCACCTTGGACTTGACCAAAGGGTATTGACAGATTCCCCCAGCAGAATTCCCAAAAGAAAAGACCGCCTTTATTACTCCAGATGGTGTGTTCCAGTATAGGAGAATTCCTTTTGGGTTACAGAATGCTCCTGCTACGTTCCAACGAGCTGGGCCCTTTGAGAGGCTGGGCTTAGGGGTAACCCTGAAAAGTGTTCCATAGGGCTAGAGGAAGCTAAATATCTGGGGTCTACCATCGGAGAGGTATGATAAAACCCCAAGTAAACAAAGTTGCTGCTATCCAGGATTGGCCCTGTCCCAGCAACAAAAAGCAAGTGAGAGGGTTCTTGGGCATTGCGGGCTATTACCGCCGTTTTATCCCCCATTTTGCTTTGCTGGCAGCCCCAAACCTTACCACAGGGAAGGAGTCTGTCACGGTTAAGTGGTCTTCTGAAGCTGAAACTGCATTTATTCGACTAAAGCAAGCCCTGTGTGGTCATCCTGTGTTGTACTCCCCCGACTTTTCAAAAGGGTTTGTAGTCCAGACTGATGCTTTAAATGTGGCCCTAGGAGATGTATTGTCCCAGGTTTGGAATGGAGAGGAACACCCAGTAGTATACCTCAGCAGACAGCTGAAATCCCATGAGCTGAACTATAAGGAACGCTTAGCGGTGAAGTGGGCGCTGGATTCCATGAGGTACGATCTGTTGGGCAGAAGGTTTGAGTTGGTCACTGATCATGCTCCATTAACGTGGATGGCCCAGAACAAGAAGACCAACAGACAAATTAATAGATGGTTCCTAGCCCTTCAGGAGTTCAGGTTTACTGTAAAGCATCGCCCTGGGGTGCAGATGGGCAATGCATTTGCCTTGTCCCGGGTGCACTCGTTTGGCGGCCTGTGTATCATCCCCGAGATTGACACAAGGAGGGGTTGTATGTGACAGGAAGCCCCATAAGATCACAGGCTGTGTTCAGGATGGGGTATACATCTGTCCCAGGTTTAAGTACTATACAGAGCAGTATAGGTTTTGACCACTGGAGGGTGAGCAGTCTGACATTAACTACCTGGGGTAGTGATGTGCACAGGTGAGACTTGGCTTGGTCATTAGATTGGGAGATAACCGCCTGATCTAGGAAGAGGCTTCAACCTGGAATCAGAACTTGTCAGTCTGTGGAGCTTCCAGAGACAGCAAGACAGCCTGTGTGGCTGTCCATTAATTATTTCTTGTTTTGTACATGTTTTTGATGGAACTAAGCTGGGAATAAACAGGTTTTCACCTACCAACCTTGTGTTGCTGTGCCTGTGTCCTGTGTGGTGACTGTTCCAGAGAGTCCCACACCCCGCTACTGAGCTAATTCCTCACAATAGCTACAAATGGATAGTGTGCCCTATGCAAGTTTAACATTTTAGTGACCTGATGGTTTATCCATCCTGAGATAACTACATCCTCATTTTCTTTTGGTAACTAGGAGTCTTTTTTATCTTTGCACTCATCTCTCTATGTGGGTAAATTTGACCAATTTTTAATATCGGGGTTTAAACAATATTTGATCATTATAAAGTACTTTTTTCACCTTGATATACTCCTCCTCCCCTTTTTAATCTTAATTTATTGAATACTCAAATCCATAATGCAGGCTCAAATCCTAGTCAGCAGTGTGGACTGAATAGGTGTGTTTGCCATCTCCCTCTCCCTCCTCTTAGGGCTTTTGCGGCTCTGTACCGAGTACTGACAGGCAGGTAGGTATTGGTGAGAATGAGGGGACTGACCCATCAGTAGAGAGGTACCCGTGGAGGCGAGCCTCCCAGTGTCACTGACATAATTTTGCTATGGACAGGGCTGATCTCGACTGGGAGGGGGAGGCTCATTTCGAGGGGACACCTGTAATCTGTTAGTAAATACACTGTTGTGACAGGTTAGCTGATTATATACAGTGCCAAAACCCAATAACATTATAATGACCTGGGATCCCACCAGACACCTGAATACAAAAACCTATGGTACTTCAGCTGTTGTGGAATGGGAAGTGCTGGGACTTGTAGTACCACAGCAGCAGAGATCCACATGGTTTATCCATCCAGGGCAGGAACTTTGATCATGCACTGTATTGTCTTTGATGTCCCTGGCATCCAGTGCAGCACCCCAGAGGTTAACTCGTCGTCCAGGCAGTATGAAATGCAGCTAGAAAAGGATCAGGGAACCTGCAATAGAGGGAGAACCAGGGAGTATGTATATATATATATATATATATATATATATTCCAAGTGCGAAATTTTTATTATATTACATTTTTTTTTCATAGATCGGGATATGTTTGGTTATAACACTATTAATTATTTATAAACACAATTTTATGAAAAAAATTTAATAAAACATTTTAGTACTTGGACATTATTTAGCACTGATTTATGAATTTGCACTGTATATAAAAATATTAATACATATATCTTTTAAAATATGCTTCAATTCACTAATTTATATATTTTCAATACACAGCCATTTGTACTATCGATATTAATTTATATTTACTGTTTGATTTTCATATTCAGGCACATATTAACATTTCTTTGTTCACTTATGCCGGCCATACACATGCCGAGCTGGAGCGATATCGCCCTCCGATATCGCTCCGGGAGGCTAACGTGATGACGTCATCACGTTAGCCTCCCATTGCATTCTGGGGCCCCACAATCGGCCAGGCACCCTTTGTGTGCCGGCCATAAGCAGCGATGGAGACGCCGTCTTCATTGCTGCTTATGGCATCGGCTCCCATCAGCCAGAGATTTTCCGACATGTCGGATCTCTGGCCGGCCGAGAAGTGGGGCGACAGGGATCTGTCGCCCCATGTGGGCACATGCCGATAAACGGCCGGATTTTAACCTGACCGACGGCGAGAGCGCGCACGCCAGTCGGTCAGATTAAAATCCGGCCGTTTATCGGCATGTGTATGGCCAGCATTAATGATATAAACATCATATATTTTTTATCTCCTATCTGCAACTCTTTCTTGCATTTCTTGATTTTTATCTTATCTATTCACTAATCTGTTCACCTATACTATGTATTCTGTTTATTGATCTTTTGGGTCTATGTATAACTGCCCGGAATATTCAGATACAATCTCCCAACATGTCCCCATGTTCAATTGAGAAATCTTACAAATCGAGACCTTTTTTGTTTTTCTCTTTTTATATAGCTACAAATGGATAGTGTGTCCTATGCGAGTTTAACTTTTTAGTGACCTGATGGTTTATCCAATCTGAGGTAATTACATCCTCATCTCCTTTTGGTAACTAGAAGTCTTTTTTTATCTTTGCAATCATCTCTATAGACATTTATTATTACACAAATGACAATCCAGCAGTTAATCAGTGAAATATGATTAGTTGGTTAAAGTAAAATCAATAGTTACTATCCTAAATGTAATGTGTTTCATTTTGCATTGTAACAAATATATAGCTCACACCCAGGTTACCAATGTACATAAAATATAGGTTTGAGCAAGATAGGGCACTTGTCTCGACGTGTTTCGCCTACTGCTTTCATCAGAAGGTTTCTGTGTTTCCCATTGCTAAAACTGTGTTTGCCGTCTCCCTCTCCCTCCTCTCTGGGCTATTGTGGTTCGCCCTGTTGAGCTTTTGTGTCCCTTGTCTATCCGATTGAGGTCCTGTGAGGTTTCACAGTCGATATCATCACTTAGGTAAGCCCCATACAGTTATCATATTTATAAATTTTTTGTTAGGATATGCTAATATTAGAATGTATGTATCTAGGGAAAGACCGTACAAAAAGCAGAAAAAAATAGGAGTCACACAAAGCTATGCTTTATATTATGTTTATTTTGTATTAAAAGTGCAATGCCGATTCCATTTCATACTTGCTGTTTTAGATGCGTTATTGTCCTGAGGAAGACCAGTCTAATGGGGCGAAACATGTTGAAGATTATCTGTAATGTCTTTCCTAAAGCACAAACTGGAAAACTTTGTGCACATTGATATTTTAAGTATCACATATTTTTTCTATGTTGAATACATTTTTGACAATCCTATTGATTTGTTTAGGGTAGGGTTTGCCAACTAAGAGTCCCCAGTTGAGCGTACTTTAAGGCCATTCTATATCTGTTCAGGGGATGGGCACACTAACCCACCAGAGATAATAGCTGTCCACTACCCCCATTGTTTCAGCTTCCTTTCTTCCAAAAGAAGAATCAATTTGTCAATCTAATCAACCATCAAAAGAAGTTTGTATCACAAAATAATCGACCCATGTATAGCTAGAATTAGGCAGCTGCAGGTGGTAGAGAAATAGTAGGGGTAGTTTGTGAAAAGGGGAATAGCAAGGGGGCAAAATTAAAAACCTCTCCTAAAAAAAAAATCAACAAAATAAGTAAACGTGATACAAATGTAGCCCAGTAGTGGAGCTAACCTCCCATCTACTATAGCCCTGTGATCCTGTTATCTAAATCCTCTACCTTGTGCCGGAGCTCAGCGGTTATGCAGCCATCTTCCTTGTGTGTTTAGACAGCCCCCCCCCCTTTGTGTATACTTAAGATGCCTTCTTGTTCTTCTTCTTTAAGGATGTATTGGTTTAGATTTAATGATGGAGCATGTAACAGGGACATCATTTTAATTTTCATGCACAAAATACTCAATCATTGCAATGAGAAAAGATAATTCCTAGAGACTGCACATTGTTGCCATCAGGATGCATCCACAGTGTCATGTTCAGGCCACTGCATTGTCCCCAAGTCATTTGGACACCTCTAGGCATTATGTGCATTCATTGCAGAGAACATGCGGTGGGGAGCATCTTTTCAACAAGGTGACAATTGGTCGTAAAACAAAATATTTTTTTTACATTTGTTCCATTTTAAAACCATAGGTGGATCTATTTTTTTCTCTCTAATTGTGATTCTACACTCTATTCTTCTTTGGGAAAGTCCCTCTATCCCCAAACATAAACACAAAATTCATACCTTTCAATTGTGGACATTGTGGACATAATCCAAAAGAACAGAGATCTTGATATTCACACTCTGTCTCTTTTCTCAAGACATGGTACAAGACAGGGATTCCTCAGTAACTATTAGATAAGTTGTACATAGAGAATCCAAGCCCAATATACACAAGTGTGGTAGATATATTGCCAGCTCTCATCGCTATACAAGGACCCAAACCTTCATATAAAAAATAAACACCTTTGGTCCATACCCCCAGAACAAATTGCATTTGGCAAAATTATGCTGATGTTTACAACTTTCTCCTTCCTTGCTTCCCGTAGATGCACATACATTAGTTTTATCCTCCTATATATCAGCCTCATACCTGCCTAAAATTTGTCCAGAGCAAATGGTTTAACACATTCTATTAACAACAACCATACTGAAAAATCTTCTCTCCTTCATATGTTTATTTATCTATCTGCTGTCAATTGCTTCCTCCTAACTCACAAAGGGGCCATATCGTCCTCCCCGAGCTGATACCTTGGACCACCACTTCTACACCGGCCAGAAGACGCAGGTTTGTTTCTGCTTTGATGACCCCCAAGTCATTATATAGGACTTTCTTCACCATCACTGACCCGTCTAGACACTAGTTTGTCTACCCCTCCTCAACTATCGTAACCTGCCTCCACTTCATCTCCAGTGAACTGTTGCTGCGTATTGTACCTAGCCTGCCTGACCCACTGCCCTCGCTTGGATTTACAACAGAAAGTGGCCACGGTGCCCATCTCCTCCTTCCCTTCTCAACTGCACCACCTTGCCTCCCCCGACTCCATCCCCCCCTTTCACGATTACGAACTCACCTATCCTACAACTAGACTCTCCACACTAATCTTATGGACTATGTGGCGCACATTTCGCCTTCTTCTCCTACTCTGCCCTGCCATTTCCTAACACAACTGGTCCCTATATTTTACTACTCGCTACTCCCCTTTCATCTTCCCTCTTTTACCTCAGTCCTTCATCTCTCATACCTCCTTCTCTGCTTTCTTCTTCCTCTTCTCTGATAAAATATGTGCCGAATGCTGTTACAACCACGTAATATACAGGGAGTGCAGAATTATTAGGCAAATTAGTATTTTGACCACATCATCCTCT
>CM070043.1:21734072-21746816 GCA_036250615.1 Ptychadena robeensis | reverse complement strand
TTGGCTTATTACCATGTGTATTTTTTGTATATATTTCTCGGGATGATGGCAACATTACTCTTGTTTCAATTTACGGACACAACTCTTAGAAACTGTTTTAGTTGTTTAGATTGTTGAATGTGCATGATCAGATATAAGCTAGAGTTTGGTGGGCGTTTGCCTATAGCGCCAGTGGCAATCCTCACGTCATGGACCCTTGGTCACAATTTAGTGACCTTTCATGGACTACTCCAGGACTGTATATATGAATAATCCCCACGGACCTTTGCCGATTACCCTATTTGGTGTACGCATATAGCATACTGTTTAATGTACATTTGTGTTGTTATGTTTATGTTATTTCTATTGGAAAAAAACTAATAAACATGATTTTCAAAAAAAATAAAGAACTAACAACTAGAGATGTAAAAAGTGGCATGGGATGACCACAAAACATCCTCGACACTGTTTTAACCAAGTCCAGTTGTATAGGTACTATTAGGTATACCATAACCTGGATGAAGTTAAACTGTGATGACAATGTAAAACTTCAGCTGTCATCTAACAATAGAAAAGAGATAGCTCAGCTCTGACTCTGGTATTGAAGATGTAATGAAATCATAAGTTGCATTACCCTGGAAATAAACAGTTCCAATGGGATGAGAGAATGTATGTAATAAAATTACTCAACGTGATCTCTTACCGTGCTACTACTAAAAATTGATCTATCTGTTTGTCTGTAAGGGGTTTTTTTGCTTCCCAAACTTTAGTTTCAAGGTCAGCTTGGTCTCTCCCATCCTCTGCTCCTGTACAAAAAGCAGATAAGAACCACACACACAGTTACATACATATATAATGAAAAAAAACAAAACATGGACTAAAGTGAAAATTGACATAGATGACAAACTCACATAAAATTAAGTTGAGTTTATGCAAATTAAGAAGAGGCAGCAGATCACAAGTTCAAGTTCAAAAAAGGAGCCCATATCACCAAAAATTACAAGAAAAAGATCACCTGACCCATTTATTAACAATAATTGATAAAAGTGTATGAACACAAAGTTTTTCTCTTTCTGTCAGGATAACAAGAATAATATTCATATACTTGAGGGGTGTTTGTTCAGTATATCATAACTAGAAATAGAAATACATACAGACGTTAAAGGAGGCAGGAAAGCTACTCGTGACAGCATCCCGCCTCACGGTACCAACTGGCAGAGTTGGGCAGCTTGAGCCCCACTCACATACACACAGCAGAGGGAAGATCTGCCCATGGGTGGCTCTACCTTCAGCCTCTGTGTATGTGAGCTGGGCTCACGCTGCCCAGCTACCATATACCATGAAGGCCGGAGGTCAGATGCGCCTGCAGGTGGATCTTTTCACTGCAGCGTTTGGAAAGATCTAGCTACCTGACCCCTATGTGTTTGTGCCAAACGCGTCGAGATATGATTCTCTACTTTGCACAATAATTTTTACAGCTATACTTGAGTGCGAGGTTAAACTTTTACAATTTTTCTTTTTACTTAACTGATTTGAATATCATGAAATGTAACTACTATAATGTTATTGATTAACCGATGAATCATGTGTACTGTAAACTCACTGTTGTCTTTATACTGTAATAATAAATTATGTATATTAGATTCATGACTTTGCTGACATCTGTGCCTTTAAAGTCCCCTAAGTCCTTAAACCCTACGTTGCCAAATTCTGGTAAAACGCAGGTGTAAAACGCACCTGCTCCTCATTCTCAAGCGTTTTTTCTTGCAACAAATTTTCTCTGCAGTGTGTTAGTCAGACTAAATTCTAAAAGAGGCATTTATGTATTTCTCAGTTTTCATAAGTTACATTTCTTATTTACCGTATATACTCGTGTATAAGCCGAGTTTTTCAGCCCCAAAAAATCGGCAGATAATGCTCCCCTCAGTCGACTGTCCACTCACCTAAGCTAAATTATTGTGCTGAATTTCAGGCAGGCAGCTTTCCTCTTCACTGCATATCTTTGCTCAGCTCTCCCTAAAAAGCAGACTGCTGATCGACATAAACTCTACACCGCCACCTGGTGGCCAGTTACTAGTTCAAATACAATTCAATTCAAATAATAATAATCCTGTGTTCTCTTACATTTATGGAGGATGTGACACTAAGATGAATCCTGTTTGATTAATTCCTAGGGGCAATGGTGCTTTCTCTATATTTTTCTCATTTAGAAAACTCCACTATCTGACATTTCTCATCCTCGGCTTATACTCAAACCAATAAGTTTTTCCACTTTTTGTAGATAAAATTAGGTACCTTGGCTTATACTCGGTTCAGCTTATACTCGAGTATATATGGTACTTTAAAAGTCACATTACCTTCCTCTAGCAGATCTGTTACATCAGCTTGATATCTATTGCCAACTCGTATTTCTCCTTTGTCTGCCAAGAGAGTCTTCTGTTGAGGATCATATACTAAAGAGTAAAAAAAGAAATCCTAAAAGAAAAAAAAGGGATTAAGCATCATATAGAAAAATTTATTTGTCTATATATTTTTATTGAAAAATTTTTAGTTTTTTCTTACATATCAAAAACTAAATTATTACAAAACATGAAGTGCGTTGTCTAGTGCAAGGGGAAAAAAAAGAGAAACATCAAAAGGCCTCATACAGTAAAACTTAAATGACAACTTATACTTTTCTAATATTGTTGTA
This sequence comes from Ptychadena robeensis, assembly GCA_036250615.1. Classification (NCBI taxonomy): domain Eukaryota; kingdom Metazoa; phylum Chordata; class Amphibia; order Anura; family Ptychadenidae; genus Ptychadena; species Ptychadena robeensis. Next base: position 21,744,145 of record CM070043.1, on the reverse strand, counting down.
CATAGTATGTAGATGGTAATACTATAATATACATTCACCTGGAACTTCGTGCTGGGATTGTAGAAAAGAGACTTTTCCTAATGGATAAAGTTCTTCAGGAGATTTAGATGGTGAAGGACCCTGACGATAAACCTCCACTCCACCCTATCACATGCGTTCAGAATGCAGTGTCAGAGCCTCACAATTAAACTGCTATCTTCGTTGCATGTCAAGCCATGCCTCCTCACCTTTTTGAGCCAATACCATTGCATACTGTCAAAGGCTTTCTACAACAAAAGCTAAAACAAAAAATCGCTTATGGTAGTACAGAGACCCCCAATAGTTATACTCGAGGAGTCAATTTATATATATATTTATATATTATATTGTGGGGATTCAGCTCAAACGGCATCTTCATTTATTAGCAGCAAACACAAAGTCACCCTCACAGGGGTTAATATCAGCCAAACAAAAAATTCCTGAAAATACCAAGACTCATGGCTTTGCAACGATCAAACAATGGTTCCTTCTTTTAGGAAACCTTAATGGCCTGCCTCCTAGCAGCCACCAGCATGGGGCATACTCCCTGTGTGCTCTGTAATTGCTGCGCCCACCAGTACTGTCCCCAACCTCATTGGAAGCCCTGACTGAGTGACTTCAGTCTCTTTTGTTGAGACACACCCAGCCACCTCCCTGATGTTCAGGTAAACCTCTTGTTGCTGCCCAACATTTTGCAGGACTCCTTCCAGAATACACCTGATGGGCCCATTGACACCGTGACAGACTGATCTTCTGGGATTGTCACGCACAACCATCTCTGGGGTTTACAGGGGAAAACATCCAGTCAGCGGCAGTTCTGTGGGCGCAAATGCTTTGCTGATGCCAGAGGTCAGAGGAGAATGGCCAAAGTTGTTTGAGCTGATAGAAAGGCAACAGTAACTCAAATAACCACTTGTTACAACCAAGGAGCATCCCTGAAAGCACAACACGTTGAACCTTGAGGCAGATGGGCTACAGCAGCAGAAGACCACACCAGATACCACTCCTGTCAGCTAAGAACAGGAAACTGAGGCTACAATTCGCACAGGCTCACCGAAATTGGACAATACAGGATTGGAAAAATGTTGACTGGTCTGAGGATTCTCAATTTCTGCAGTGACATTTGGATGGTAGGATCAGAATTTGGAATCAACAACATGAAAGCATGGATCCATCCTGCCTTGTATCAACGGTTCAGGCTGGCGGTGTAATGGTGTGGGGGACATTTTCTTGGCACACTTTGGGCCCCTTAGTAGTAATTGATCATTGTTGTAGCGCCACATCCTACCGGAGTATTGTTGCTGACCATGTCCATCCCTTTATGACCACAGTGTACCCATCTTCTAATAGCTACTTCCAGCAGGATAATGCACCATGTCCTAAAGCTCAAAACATCTCAGACTGGTTTCTTGAACACGACAATGAGTTCACTGTACTCAAATGGCCTCCACAGTCACCAGATTTCAATCCAATAGAGCACATTTGGGGTGCGGTGGAACGGGAGATTCGCATCATGAATGGGCAGCCGACAAATCTGCAGCAACTGCGTGATGTTATCATATCAAAATGAACCAATGTCTCTGAGGAATGTTTCCAGTACCTTATTGAATCAATGCCATGAAGGATGAAGGCAAAAGGGAATGTGCCTTATAAAGTGGCCAGTGAGTGTATATATATTAGGTACCTCAACTTATACTTCAGTGTATACGGTAGAGCTAGCATTTACTCTCACCACTAGCCTTTGGCAATCATATAATTTCCCATTTCATCTTAAGAATATAATTTTTACTATAGTGACCACACCTTGTTGCCATCTCTAGATCTTCAAGAGGCTTGATATTTTTCTGTCTCAGTATCTTTATTTTTCTCAAGCCAACCCAAGTTGAGAGTTTGTAAAAGAGTCTATTTCTGAAGTAGACTACTATTAACCTCCAGAGACCCAAATAGAGAAAAAGTGTGGCAGAACTGGACAAAAGGACCTATTCGTAATGTTCATGAGGTTTTAAAAAGAAGAAAATGGGGTAGGGTTTTTTGTAGCCTTAAATTTGATGTTGTAATATTACAACACTGGGTCATTGGGGGTTAATTACTTTCCATCGGCCAAATATCCCTATTTATCTAAATAGTCAAGAATAAAATTGGATAGCTGGAGAAGCCATCTGGGACAATGCTTATACATTTTCTATATATAGTTTATATAAGCAATAGTAGAGTGTTGTACTGTGTTAGTAACAGAAGTCATTAGAGAAGCAAGCTTTCGGGATGTCGCAGATCCCTTTTTCAGGCTAATACAATTCTGGTTTTAGAAGCTCACATTTATACAAAAAAAGTTACAAGGACATAAATGTTGTAAAAAAACTAATGTTCTCTCAAGACAAACTAGAAACATAAGGGGTATTGGCCAATAAAGCCATTGAACTCCAAACGAAAGATGCTCACCAAAATCCTGGTATGAGCTAGGGATTCATTATACTCACTAATCTAACAATAATTATTAGGAATATAAATGGTAACCTGAACACACACCCAAACAATATAACATTCTTTCTGTACTTCTCTTCATCTATAACCCAAATTGATTCTCTATTTTTTTCCAATGATGGAATTTTGGGCCTGTTTCCATGTGATTTTTTTCTATACCATTTGTGTGATTAATCTACGAGTTAAAATATACTAGACAAGGAAGTCCCATTTTCTACTTCTATTTCTTTAGGTCATAATACCAATAGCTGAATGAATCAAATGCATTTGAAATATTTCTGGTATGCATTTTGGCTTATGATGACCTGCTTTAATAAATAACCTGATCCTTTACCCATTAAATGTACTAATTTTCCAAAACAAATTCCACTAAATTACAGACACTGAAATTACAAAAGTATGGGTAAAATATGAGGCCCTATTTTATTGACCTCTGAAAATGTTTCATCAACACATATGAAGCATTGAATTTTAATATCTTATTATTTTTACTATTGACTGCAGTAACAAACAATTGCATGGCTGAAACACATTGTGCAGATTTGAAGACCTAATTGGAGGATTTTGTTTCAGTTTTTTCAACAGTATTAAACAATATCGATGTATTTTGTAAATACAAGCAAAAGAATTGGTTAGACAGTTGTATGTCAACCTGCAGGCGACACAGGAATAAATTGAGTCTCCAAAATTGTTCACATAAAAACATAATTTATTATTCATGTAAAAAAGGTTCAGGGCCCTTTCACACTATATGCGTTGCATTTAAAAATGTGCACTTTTTTTTACTGCACACGTTTTTACATAGACAACCAATGTTGCCATTCACACTGCATGCATTGCGTTTTTGAAAACGCAGCATTTTCTAAAACATCCTGCTGTATGCCTTTTTGATTCTTTTTTCAGGCATTTTTCATTGATTGATTTTTCAAAACGCATGTGATTTTTCATTGATTATGATTTTTCAAAGCGCATACATTTTTTATTATATGCAGAAACACATGCCTATGCCTAAAAAATGCATATCGTGTAAAAGGACCCTCAAAATTACACATCACTGATTGAAAAATCACATAAATCAAACAACAATGCTAAGCATATGGCACAATGCCAATATCCTGTATGTCAAACCAGAAACTGTCTGTAAGCAGTATTTATAAAGGACACATTAATCTCAACATGTTGTACATGACCTTCTTTGGGAGACCATATCATCGTTATACTTGTCCAAATGAATTACTGATAAAGTGCATCATGCTATGATCGCTGCCCCTATATGACAGGACAAAAAAATGTATGTATGTATCAGTATGGGTACAGGAAGGTGCAAATAATTGCCTTTTCCAGCCTTGGATCTTTTAAATTGATCAGAGTATGTGTAGGTTAGTGCATGGGTAGTTTTATATAAAAATACATGAACAATTTATCTCTGTGTGGTATCATCCAATCTATGGTTATTTGTACATTGTAATTACATTACCGTATTACATTTATAGTGCATCAATCATTTACATCTCAATAAATGTCACTTGTATGTTAAGCCTACTTACATTGGGCTCTCTTTACTCCAGATCTCCGTGTTTAGGTACTTGGGTGGAGGCGTGATCAAGATACATAAGTAGAAAGTAAATCTATAAATAAGAGAAAAAAGTGATCCTATGATTTGGTTACATATGTCTCTCTCCCTCAACCCTAGGGATCCAGCACATTGGGGGCTATAACATAGTACATAAGTCAATGAAAAGTATGTAACAAAGGTGCAGGAACACTATTTCCAACAGGTTGTAAGGTAGATGGGTGGGCTGGGGCTGATCTTATTCATAACTTGAACACCAGGCTTAAATTATCATATCTTATGTCATTGATATTAGCAGCCATTAAATGTAGTCATTATCTCTACAAGAGTAAACAAAAAAAAGATTGGGTACTTCTCTCCCTTATACCTCCCAACCTGTGGGAAATAGTTTTCCTACACCCTTGTTACATAAATTTTTGACTTTTTTGACTGATGTACTATGAAATAGGTGATCAGCCAGTGGCCCGTTCAGTGTTAATTGGCGGCCCCCCTCGGTCTTTCAATTGACAGCTCCTGACCTAGTGCAGAGGAACTTACCTGTCAGCTGATTCCCTGGCGGACTGGAGCCAGGAGCTCCTGGCTGCCTGATCTTTGTTTTACTTTCTGTTCCAGAGAGATTTTTTCCGCTGGTTATTCCTGACATGTAGATAAATTTAGGTGGGAGCGCCATCTAGTGTATGTATTAGTAATTTTCCACTTTTGTTTTGAAAATTCCACTATCTGAACAAGGTATCATCCCCTAAATTGCTGGAGATGTAGAAAAGGGTTGGAGTAATATTATAAACTCTAAAGTACACCAGACGAACATATGAATTAGCCCAACATAACCAGGAGAGGGGTGATATGGAAAATACTCCAATACACAGGGGGCCATAATAAAACACTTTCCCAACATTGAAAATTCATTCTTCTCAAACGAGGAACAAAGCAACTCTATGGAGGTCAGTTGGAAGTGGTCCTGGTCCATTAAACATATTAAGTTTAATTGGCAATCCATTTTTACATAATTGTGTGTTTCAGACTTTATTATAGTCATAATGTGCTTTATCATTTTAATGCCAACACCAAGTTGGGGCAGGAAGGAAAAAAATACTGTCACTACACATTCTAATCTCAGTTTATTACGCTGTATAAAAAAAAACATCCTTGACAACTTCTTGACCCATCTTGAAAAGTTTTCCCTACTTACATATACTAATGTGCCACAAACAGAAGGTTAATATAGCCAACCATTCCCATTTTATTAAGGTGTATCCATATAAATGGCCCACCCTGTAGATTGAAAATGTAGATTGTGGCCCTTCATATCAACTCCGTTGCCCACCACTGTACTATGTGATAGCCCCCAATGTGCTGGATCCCTACGGTTGTGGGAGAGAGACATATGAAATGAAATCATTGGATCCTTTTTTATGCTTATTTATAGACTTACGATCTACATATGTACCCTGATCACACCTCCTCCCAGGAGAGATCTGAAGTTAAGAGAGCCCAAGATAAGTAGGCTAAATATACAAATTACATATATGGAGATGTACATTTTTATGTACTTTAAATGCAATATGATAATGTAATTACAATGTACAAATAACCATAGATTGGATGATACCACAACAAGATAAATTGTTCATGTATTCATATCGAAAACTATCTTACACAACCTACACATGCTCTCATAAATTTTGAAGATCCAGGGTGGGAAAAGGCAATCCTTTGCACCTACCTGTACTCATGCAGATATACCCATACTGATATATATTTTTTTCTCCTGACATATAGTGACTTATCAGTGATTTATGATTTTATGCCTTTTTGAAAATAAATAATAAATTATGTTTTTATGTGAAAAATTTCAGTGACCCAATTTATTCCTTTTTGTTGCCTTAAAAGTCCTGTGGATTTGCCACCCCAGCAGGTTGGCATACAACTGAGATTTTTTTGTTTGTAATTGGATATATCTTGGGATGTTGACAACTAACTTAAGCTGGCCATAGATGTCTAGATTCTGGACATCTGGTCTTCATCCAAAGTAACAAAATCAATCTAACATTTTCGTAAAAATGTCCGTAATTCTTTAGATCGATTTTCTGGCCGATTTTGTGCCCGATTCAAGGTGGGCCTGTTAGATTTGCGGTATGGCGGTTGATCTGCAGCGAAATCAACCCAGCTTTACTCTTAACCACTTTGTCCTCTAATAGAGACTAAAATGTTTTGTAGATGTTACTGACTACTACAAGATTGGTTCAAACAGTGGTTATAATTTGTGGTATTGGATTATTTCTCTATGTTATAATGAGAAGAAGAAAAAACACGCGTTAACGCGGACCTAACACCAGAAGTTTTGAATGGCAGTGCCAATAATATGGAGGATGGCATAAAAACAACAACTTACCCGTAATGAGTCATTTAAGAAGGTCTCCAGCGTCTCTGAGCGCAGTGACAGCCAGTTAATTCCCTTATCTCAGCTCTCCATTGAAATGTACAGCATTTTAAATGCCCTCCAATAGCCACTTGTGGCCCCAAGTTAACCTCCAAAAGCCTGACAAACATAGATGGAATTTCCTGACAGTTCATGGCATCATATACACAGGTTAAGATGTTCCTGCATCTTAAGTAGAGTCCATCTGTGGTAAATTCAGGTGATTGGGCATGATTTGGAAAGGCACACACCTATATAAGGTTACACAGTTGACAGTTTGTCAGAGCACAAACCAAGCATTAAGTCAAAGTAATTGCCTGTAGAGACAGGATTTTTGTGAGACAGGATAATTAAAATCCCACAAGGGCAAAGAAACTCACATACTACTTTTGTAGCACAAACAATGTTATTTTCTATGCACAACATAGAATTGCTGTAAAATACCAACAACATCTAACTTTACTGTGTCTTTAAGATTCTGACAAAAATACACAATTGACAAGAATGAGTACAGAAGAAAAAACAAATACCTCTCTTTCCAAGTAAGAGTTTAAGGATTCCGTTTCATTCAAGAGTGTAACGCTGCATTTCCCCCTAAAAGGCCAGAGAAGAACAAAAATTATTGAAGAATAGACTTCTATAACTATACAACCTACTCTCATAAGCAACTATCATCTGTAAAGGCTTTCATTTATTCAGATTATGATATAGCAATTTTTAGTCATACTTATTAAAATTAACTTGTAATATGAACACCGCCTGACACGAAAGGTGAAAGAAAGTACCCTCATATTCCGAGATTCCAGAGGTTTTAACCGCCGGTAAACGACCCGTGAACGTATTAACCACAAAAATAGGAAGAAAAAGCAGTGAAATATACACTAGGCGGGGTGGAGAGTTTAAGTGCCACAATCCCTCTAAATTTCTTAATTTACAAACACAAAACAGACCCAATGTGGCTTGCCTCCGAGGATACTAGTGGCAGATGGATGGGCATATAGACAGGCGTTGGGCACATAATTGAAAGAGACCAATTGTATTATTAGCATAAATAGAATAAAAAACAGTTAACCAAGGCTCCAAATTACAAGGCAAAAAGGGGGATATTAGCAAAACTTCTCACAACCCCGATATATAATAAAATTTAGATCATAGATAATGCAAAGAAATAACACAACGTTATGATCACTATACACAAATTTTTGTATGCACTCACCCAGCACTTGCTTTAGGTACCAGTGTCACTACACACACACATTTCATTTTGCACTCACCAGCATCTTGCTTTGTATGTATCAGTGTCACTGCGTACACACTTCGCACACACCTACACACAGAGGTTGGTGTTCTGCATTATTGTATGGTCTGTTGGGGGTGTCGTGAGTATGGAGTGTGTGTGTTTGTATGCAGGTTGGGGTGTGGGGGCAATTCAGAATGAAATATTCCATTCTCACTGATCAGTCCTCTGCTATTGAACCTTTTGGAATCTGGACTGGGCAAATATCTACCACACCAAACTACCTGAGAAGAACTTGGCATCATAGCTGCAAACATGAAACAAGATCTGTGCCCTGCCTAAAGACAACAAACAGGATATAGGCCATGGTAAAGACAAAGGAGAGCAAATGGTAGAGTGCAATACAGTCGCTAAAAACTGGACAAGCAAGTACCACTCACTTGTTTGATATGAATAGGCACCTTGGAGTCCTTGCATCATGGTCATAGATCCAATAACAAGATCTGAGGGATTTTTGAAGATTGAGCATACTCCAGTATAGTTAATGATCTTCTTGAGAGACCATCTATTCTAAGGTCCCCTGGGGTTGTATGATTTCGCACCCACCCAGTCCAGCGGGATTGTGACACCTGGCAGGGACCCATCAGCAGCTCCTCTCACTGCAACCACAACAAGTCCTCTACCTCGAGTCTCCAACAGTGGAGACATAGCGCACGCACCAAAAGTGAATAGCTATATAGCTTACTCTAATATACATTGTCCTGAGGAAGTGGCGTGAGTTGCCATGAAACGTGACGATATTTAACCTGTAACTGTTCTAAACAAAATAAAATACAGAATATGTGCATTAAATAACAGGCACCTATTCTCAGGCACCTATTGCCTTTTTTTCCCTGGAAGAAACTTACCTCCCAATACAAACTATTTCACCAAGGAAGAAAAACAACCTTCCAGAGGCACTAGAGAGCAACCAGAAGCCATAAAATACATAAACAACTAACTGACAAAAGAACTCTTAAGAGGATATTAGGGCCGCTGGTACAAGAGAACATAGATCCCAATTTTTCTGACCAATTTGGGGCTCCCCAAAATAGCTTAAGATCTGGGGCACTAACCCCTCATCGTTCTTAAATTTTTTCCTCTGTCATGTAACCACCCCTCTAGAGGTCCTAGAATATAGGAACCCTGTAGGAACTGTCAGTGACTCATAAACAGCAGTTCATGAGTCTTTAGGAACTATCAATTAAACGGTTAAGCTCAAAGGATTTGATTGTTCCTGAGATGAGACAAATAACACCTCGCGAGTAATTTGATCGGCATACTAGTTATATCGTGCAGACAATAAAACAGGGCAAGCAATTATGCAATATATATATATATTTATTAAAAACACACGGAGTAATAAAACACTAAAAATCAATGAAGCAGAATGGAATACAATAATGACATGTATGACACCAGAAAGCCACCACGAGGTGTCTCCAACACGCAAAGCACAGTAATATAACAACCAGTAATTTGTGCTACGCAAGTAGAAACAGATACGCTGGCTATACAGGCTACACACAAACAGAAATGATAATGGCTGATACTTCTACCAAACTACGCCAAGACTCTTAGATAGGAAATAAGTCTCTCCAAACACAAAGTGATGTGATACCAATAAGGGAGAATATGCCCCTACAGAGACTTTACTCTGAACTCATATATAACACAATCAATTGACAAGGTGCACTGTTATCAAACAATTCGATATCATGAGTTATGCCTGCCATACACACGCTGATGGTGTGCAGGCAGACTAGTCCCGACGTCATCACGTTTGCACCCCGATGCATTATGGGGCCCCCTTCAGTCGGCGCCACCCTTTGTGTGCCGGCCATAAGCTGCAATGAAGACACCGTCTTCATTGAAGCTTATGGCATTGGCTTTCATCGGCTCGCGCCAGCCAGAGATTATCGTACATGTCCGTTCTCTGGCCGGCCGAGCAGTGAGGCGACAGGGATCTGTCACCCCATGTGGGCACATGCCGATTAGCGGACGATTTTTAACCTGACCGACGACGCGAGCGCGCACGCCCGCCCGTCGGTCACATAAAAAAATCGGCCACTTATCGGCATGTGTATGGCTAGCATTAAGCTAGCTCTTAAGCTCTGCAAAGAAGCAGACTTCATTAGGTATCACCTCAGTATTTGGTTTGGAGGATAAGATAAAGATTCCTTACCAAGACCTGGGATGGCTCTGTAAAAGTAGGGCTGGTGATCTGGACGGGGGAAAATTTGCTCCTCTCTTTCTTTCTTTTCCTTTGTTTTTCCTCCCTCTCCTCTGCCCCGTGTATCACTTTA
>CM070043.1:21665744-21690980 GCA_036250615.1 Ptychadena robeensis | reverse complement strand
AAAAAAAAAATAATAAAATAATATATATATATATATATATATATATATACACACACATATATATACACACACATATATACACACACACACATATATTCAAATCAATATTTTTTTAAAATATACCACAAATTAAGAGTTGAAGAAACAGAGCATCCTATTAGTGCGTTTCCAATGTGCAAATCCAATAATAAATGATATAACAATGTAAATCACACAAGTAACATGAGAACATCAATTAATCATAGCAATTCACAACTATATTCAATTAGTTAAAATCTGATGTTGACATAGTAATTCAATATACAGTGGGGTGCACAAGTTTGGGCAACCTCGTCAATGTTCAAGATTTTCCTGTATAAATCATTGGTTGTTACAATTCAAATTTTTTATCAAATATATCATATAGGAGACACACAGTGATATTTGAGAAGTGAAACAAAGTTTATAGGATTTACAAACTAATTATTGAAACTCAAATTGGCTTGGTAAAATCTGTGACCCCTGACCTTCATACACAGGTGAAAGTATGGGGGGGGGGGGGGGGGGGGGGGGGGGGGGGGGGGGGGGGGGGGACAGTTGTAAGTTTCCTTCCTCTTTGAATATTCTCAGAAGTGTAGCAAGAGGAGAGTCTCAGAAAAACTCTCAAATGACTTGAAAACAAAGATTGTTCACCATCATGGCTAAGGGGAAGGATACAGGAAGCGGTCTCAGAAATTTAAGCTGTCTGTTTCCACTTAGGAACATATTGAGGTAATGGAAGACCACAGGCACAGATCAAGTTAAAGCTCGAAGTGGCAGACCAAGAAAAATCTTGAATAAACAGAAGCGACTGGCATGTCAACTAGATGCCCCCGCATCTAGTCGACATGCCAGCCTCTGGCTTGGGTGACGTCATTTCTCGGAGTGGATGTGCTCCAGCCAGGGGGGCGTGTTATGAGCCAGAGACACAGCGTTCTGAATGGGAGGCAGTGGGTATGGCACATAACGAGCGGGAGTGCCTGCAAACCCAATCAGTGTGACTAAGGGGTCACTGGGTCACCATAGGGACCTTATCTGCCACACATGGCCAGGGCGTGGCGGGGAATGTGATGGCGGGAACACCGGAAGTGTCCTGCGACGCCACACGTTGGTGGCATCATAGGGACCAGAGGAGGGAGGGCGGTAGGTCCTTTTGATCTTAGCTCTTTTCCCCTTTACCTCAGATCCCCCCTCCCCTCATACCTTGTGCCATGATTTTTGGTGCAGGTGTTTCCACTAGACTGGATTAGTGGGCTGATAAATAGGGTGGAGTTGCAGCTCAGACCACACAGGCAGTTACAGGAGATGTGTTTCAACCAGTGTCAAACACAGTTTTGTAAGTACATGTGTTTTTTTCTTTTATATTATGGTCTCAGCTGCTAGAGACCATCCATCTTTTCATCTACTTTCGTATTGATTAACCTCCCTAGCGCACTGCTGAAGTCCAGATTTCTGTACCAAAATTTTTCGTAAATGTCGTAGGCCTGTAACTTCCCAAAATATGTCCGTACAGGGTCTAATGGACATCCTGAATATAATAATGTTTGAAACAAACAATTACGTAAAATAAAAACATTTTTTTTAAATAAAAATGAAAAAAAATTAGGACACAAAAACTATGCTGATATGTACTAACTCTCGCCAAAATAAAAAGTCTCTGGTGCCCCAGATGTTCCCATTTGCACTTAACCCTCTCTAACCTGGTGTGATAAAATCACACCAGGGAAGAAAGGATTACTGCAAATGGGCACATCTGGGGCATCAGGGACTTTATTCTGGCGATATTTAGTACATAGGGGGAGTTTGAAAGCAGTTTTCTACATAGAAAACTGCTTTCATGCTATTTACTGTACAAATCTCCCGCCACCTCCCCGGGGAGTGGTGGGGAGGAAGACACGAGCAGCTGAAGAGGCATCGGGGACACGGGGACAGCGTGAGTATGCGCTCTCCCAGAGCCCCGACTTGTACTGGACGGCAGCACCTCGTCCAGTGCGATAGAAGCAGTTGGAGCGCTGGACGAGGTGCTGCCGTCCATAACGCTAGGGCGGTTAAGGCAAAGAACGTGATGGACCTCAAACTGCAGAGGGCTAATCCTTTTCCATGGTTTATGGTTTTGGATTTGTAGTATATCAGACTTTTAAGGTAGATTTAGTTTGCAGGTTGAATGATGCACCCTCCTTGATTGCTTGTGGTTCTAAGCTGTGCTTTTGCCCTAGGAGTTAGCCAACAAGGGTGAGTGCGTATACCCCTGTATTCCATCTGGGGGTAATGGACCTACCTGCTGGCCGACCAGAAACCAGCTAGACAGTGACCCTTCACATGTTGAGCCCAATCCTGATCCACTACTGCTAGGCACATGTAAGTACTATTGATGTATATTGAATTACTATGTCAACATCAGATTACTGAGTTGAATCTAGTTGTGAATTGCTATGATTAATTGATGGTAGGTTACGTTACATGGTATGGTGATTTACATTGTTATATAATTTATTATTGGATATGCACATTGAAAACCCACTAAAAGGATGCTCTGTTTCTTCAACCCTTAATTTGTGGTATGTTTTGAAAAATTTTTGATTTGAATATATGTATGTATATATATTTTTTAGCTCGTCCTCCCTGAGGAAACCCAGGCAGGGTGAAACATGTCGAAGGAAGAATAACCTATTAGATTGTAAGCCCGTCCAGGCAGGGTCCTCTACTCCTTCTGTGTCATAACCTGTTGCTGTGTGTACTATATTGTGTTGTATCTCCACTCTTATGTATTGTACAGCGCTGCGTAACATGTTGACGCTATAAAAATAAATGATGATGATAATAGTAAATTACCATGATGTTTAAGCTTGCATAGTAATGATATTATGTATCTGTATGGATCACATGCTATTGTGGAATGTTTATGACGAACTCAAATTTTTGTAACTACATGTTTTTATTATTGTTATATAGGTCAGTTATACAAAAAAAAAAAAAACTTTATTATAATTGAAGTATATATCGGACATGATGTTCACCTCCCGAAACCCCTAGGAATAGTAAATCTTTTGTTACCTGAGTATTGTTGCTGACCATGACCATCCCTTTATGAACACATTGTACTCATCTTCTGATGGATACTTCCAGCAGGATAATGAATGCACCATGCCATAAAGCTTGAATCATCTCAGACTGGTTTCTTGAACATGACAATGGGGTCACTGTACTCTAATGGCCTCCACAGTCACCAAATCTCAATCCAATAGAGCACCTCTGGGATGTGGTGGAACGAGAGATTCGCATCATGAATGTGCAGCTGACAAACCTGCAGCAACTGTGTGATGCTATCATGTCAGTATGGAGCAATGTGTCTACGGAATGTTTCCAGTACCTTGTTGAATTTATGCCATGAAGGCAGTTCTGAAGGCAAAAGGGGGTCCAACCGGGTACAAGCAAGGTGTGCCTACTAAAGTGGCCGGTAAGTGCATATAGGGCTGGGGCACATCATATATGTCCCAGAAATGGAAAGATAAAGTACTTTTGTAACTCAATATAGTACTGAATATAGCCAAATAAAGAGTAAAAGAAAAAAAAATATCTACCAATATTGTCTAAATATTTGGTTAAACGCAACTGGTCTTTTTAAATGTGAGTTAAGCAGGTGTTCCTGCTGTAATTATTCAGGTAACCCATATACATTTACAGCATGTAAACCCTGCAAAGAATGTCATTAACCTCCAGGGCGGTCAACCCCAAGTTTATTACGGGTGAGTTTGTTTACGAACAATACTCAACCCGAACTAACCTTGGGCATACGCACCTGTCTAAGAGGGACCCCGTGATGGCCCTCTTTGTGGGTCCACCATCATGACGCCGGAGTGGCAGAGGGTAAAACTGCCCCATTGACCTCCTTTTAAAAAAGGTGCTGTCAGGTCGAGAATGGGGGAAGGAGAGAAAAAACTTTTTAAATAAAGCGCGCCACAGGCAAAACGCCCAGAAAGTTGACACAAACCGGGTGGTTACCCGGGCACTATCAGGGCGATCGGCACCCCCTCCTTGGTGGGGATGCTGGCGGACTCGATCCGCTGAGCTATCTACAGCACCCGATGTTCCTGCTGCAGGGGGGGATCTGCTTACATCCAGGAAACATGAGAGAGCCGATCGGAGGCGCTGCGGACGCTTGGACAGGTGAGTGAGCGCCGCAGGGCTGCGATCAGCACTGGACGAGTCCAGCTCGTACACATCTGTACACACACATCTGTACACGTGCTGTTAGACAATTAAAATAGTCCCAATGGTGCGTTTTGTTCAAGACTTCTTCAGGGGGTACAATATGTCATTTCATAGGCCAAATCTACATAACACAAACAGCCAACACAAGGGGATCACTCATATTGAATAACCAAATTGACATTAAAGTGGACACAAACCCTCAGGGGTTACTCATGTCCATAGATCAATATAGGGTGCAAAGACCCGATTTCTCAAGATGGTGTCCCCACTGCACCGACACCAGTGGGGAACGGAGAGACAGACAGACTTTAACCACATAAATGTTGTGGTGATCAGCGTACATACAAGAAGACCGATTTTTAATACATTTACTTTGGTAAACATGATCAGTTGATGAATAAGTGTTTTTTGGGGGGAACAGAACCCAAAGGGGGGAGGCCAGCTTCTGCGGACTTTAAAAAGGTGAAAAAAAGTTTTTAACCATACATGGAGTTCCAGTCGAAGGAATGAGATTTGCAATATTTTAATCTAAAGACCATATACAGATTCGTACAAAGTCACATAGGTAAAAACTATATACACCAATCCCCTGTGAGTGTCCAGGTTAATCAGGTAAAAGGTATTCCTGGCGGTGCTGACCTTTTTTTTCCCCGTCCTCTTTTTTTTCCCTGTTTTTTCTTGTGGTATGAATACCACTTGGGGTGAATAGCAGGGTTAATATTCGGCTTTAGGCTTCTAGTACCATATCATAATTTTATTTTTATTTCACATACACGGACATGCATGCATACTTCACGCTTGCGCTCATAGTCACTTTCTTTTCCACACACACAGGGTATGAGTTGGCCTACACCGGGATTTATGGCTGTGATTTATGTAATTTATGTTCTTGTATCTACCCAGAGGTGGAGGACGTGAGATGGGGATCGGACTCGGAGAGTGGATGCCCAGGCAAGTGATGTTTGGTTGAGGGCGGAAATGCGTCGATTGAGACCCATTGCGCCTGCTCCATGAAGGGCAGCCTGAATCGCCGTCCCGGCGCGTGGCATGGCGCACGATACGCGCTCCGGGGGGCGCAATTGGCTGTCCTTATGGCGGAAAGACAGAGCTATTTAAACAGGGACAGACTATGAGACAGGAGGACAAAGGAGCTGAATCACTATTGGACACTGCAACTGGTGTGATGACGTTTTGACTGTGACAAGGTAGGAGAGGCATAGCTCTTTGGGGAATAAGAATGGGCTAGACTTGATGCTTGCCATTCCCATTCCAGGTTACAAATCATTGAGGGATAATTGACCTAAATGCTGACATAACCTGACAGAGACCTGGGATTGTTTTATGGTAAGGTTTTTTATCATGTATGTACCTTTGCTGAATACTTGGTGACTTACCTATGGCTTGGACATGATCAAAGGAAAATTAGGATTGGAAGTGCGATTCTTTTTTCCTCCCCATGCACATACCACCCCCCCCCTGTGTTTTTTTTGGGACACACGATAAGATTCACACATCAGTTGGGTGAATCTAAACTAAACTAGGGTGTACTGATGGTGCCCCTATTGGACACCACCTGTGTGCCTGTAATTGCAGCAACTCTTTTAATGTCGACTCCTCACTCTTTAATTGGCTACATATTGAGTGGCAATAAAATTCCCCTCGTCCTAGTCTATTTCAGGGAAAATTTGTGCTTATGCCATCATCAACTTCTGTCTGTTTTGTAAGATTATTGGGCAGCGTCTCTGCCTACAAGATATTATCAAAGATGCTTGGTTTACTTTTGCAGTTCTTAAAACTAAGTGCAACAGAAAAGTTGTCCAAATATGAATGATTAACTTAAACAGGGGTTAAAAAAACTAATATGAAAAGTTGTTATTCTAAAGATCTTTATCTACTTGCATTTTAAAGTTATACCGGCAAGAATGATTGATTTAAATCAAGCCTTAGGGCTTGTTTCCACTGATGCAGAATCGTGCGGATTGCTGCGGTTGTATCCAGGCAAGATCCACTCAGGCGATACTCATTCAAGACCATACATCCCCCTCCTGAGGAGGCAGCAGGGGCCAAAACGCGTAGAGGGGCGGACAACGCACTTGGATGCACCGAAAAGCTAAGAAAAGCTAAGAGTTTACCAATTGATATTTGACTTTGGACAATCTACTAATGGACATGATTTGACTCTAGATGAGGTCATCAGACCTATAGTTGGCTGGCTAGCCTTTGAACAATTTTTTTTCAATTGCCTTTAATATCACCTGAATTTAACAATAAAATGTGAACTTTTGTACTCGATCCATCTGTCTTGCTTATCCTTACGGTTGGTCATCTCTGGTCAGGGTCAGGTCAAATCCCCACTCTTTGGATTTAGGCGATCCCAAGACTCCTATGATTGCTTATGGAGTCCTCCTTCTGAATATTTAATTGAAATTTGGTTAATTTCATGGGGACAGTGACCATCTACTTAGTCACCTTCATCTCCATTCCCTCCTTGTTTCCTCCTATTAGGGTTTTGGCATGCTGCATATTATATGGCTCTTAGGCTATGTTCCCACATAGGTGATCAATCACCTTGCGCTCATGAATTTAATTCGGCATAGTAATTGCCGTTTATAGCATCCATTCATCCATTCTTGTCCCCACTCAACTTCTGGCCGTGATCGCGTGCGGCTACAATTGGACCCACAATTAGAATCGTGGCTCCCCACGTTCTCATTGCTGGTGGCTGCAAAAAAAAATTTCAGATAGACATGAATGGACGGGATTTTTGATCGAGTGTGGACAAGGTTTATTTTTTTTTTGGGGTGATTTAAGAAAAAAAAAAAAAACAACCCCAGGTGCAAGATCGCCTGGTCAATTGCGCCTGATTGCGTGATTAAACATGTGTAATTTACCGTATAGCCCGCTATAAGACGACTTTTTCAGTACTTTAAATTGAAAATCCTCCCCACATCGGGAGTCGTCTTATACGCGGGTGCTGCCGGGCTGGGGGGTGCAGGGGACCTCGCTGGAAGCCGTTCTACTGTCTGTACGATTCCGTGCTGCCTGAATCTTCTGCCACCTGGACTAATGATACCTTGTATCAAGAGCAAGCAAGGGAAACAGGGCAGTGTTGCCCATGGATACATGATGCTATGCATGATTACGGAGAACACAGGCTGTAGCTGTTTTTAAAAACCTTTTTACATTCATAGCAGAAAACCATTTGTAGTATATGATGAAACTTTCAGGGTCAGTAATTCTCACTACGACTACTCAACACCCCGGGTAGTCTTAGAACGGCGAGTAATAACAACTCTATATTTTAACTGTAAAGTTGGGGTCCGTCTAACGCCCCGGTCGTCTTATACGCCGGCATATACGGTAGAAGGATTAATATCGAAGTCAAGAGGTTCAGAGTGCACTGCTATCACAAGTTTAAGTGGAGTTTTTTTAATAGGTGTAAGTACAGCTAATTGTATTTACAAGCTTTTGGGATCTATATATATTTTTTTTTATTTATTAATTTTTTTTATTATATAGATCTGTTGATGTAGCCCAAGAGGAAGACTATGTGTAAGGATATTTGGCAGCAAGTGTGGGTCCATCTATGAGACATAGACAACCTATTTTTACTTGTTTCCACATGAATTCTGCTGTCTTATGCACCAACTCCAGTAGAAAAAAAAAATCTTCAAATTGAAAGAAAACAAGGCATATCCAAGATCTTGGAAACATTTTCATGGCTGTAGCGGTGGCATTTACTACACAAGTACCGTACTCCAGTATTATGCACATTTTTCAGCACCCAAAATGTGTTTGGCTTATACTCTGGTCATCAAAATCACAAAAATTTGCAGTCTGACTAGCGGTCTGAGCTACTGTATTTGTTTGACCACAAGACACATATTTCCCCTCTGGGAGACCTGCTGATATAACCAATGAGGAGCAGAGAGAGATAGATGAAAGAGCTGCCAGCCGACATCTCTCGCACTCACGCTGCAGCTTTAAACACAACCCAGCTTGTGGATGTATTCCAATTGCAGCTCTGCAGGCCCCTTCAGCCCCTCTTCCCCATTATGTGAGAAAGACGACGTGATGTGCTGTGAAGTGCTCACTAGAGGCATCTTGTGGCTGAAAGTTGATATTTTATGGGAATTTTTTTCCCAATTAACTTGAACACTTCCAAAATTATTTTCTTGTTTTCCAGCTAAAAACTGTTTGCGTCCGAAAAATATGTTAATTGCAAAGCCCCAAATTAGGTCATCACCAAATTTGCTGGAGATGTAGAGAAGGGTTGTAGCAACACTCAAAAAAGGAAAGTCCCTGTGGCACGAGATAGGCGATTGCACCCCTGTGACGCCTAAGATGCAGCAGCAATCAGCAGGCCTGCAGTGATGCATAGCAAATGTGAGTATGCCCAATCCTGGCTTGGGCAGAATTTGTTTACGAACTGGGTTCAAGCAAACAGCAAGGGAGTTTAAAGATTGAAGTGGCAGGGCAAGTTGAATGAGCCAGCCTGCAGCTCTCCCATCTAGCTCTGCCTGTGCACGAGAACTGGACTGCCAACTCTCACACACAGCCGAGCACTGTGTTTGGCTGTTTACTAAGTGAAAAGCCCAAGTGCGGATCTTTCCTCCAGTTCTGTGTTATTGTTAGAGCTGGGCTGCTTGAGCCTAAAGCTAGCCACACATGGTACAATTTTAGTGTTCAATCGATGATTTTCGATGGAAAAAAAAGATCGATTGAACATTAATCGATGTACTGCCACATAGTGCAATCGATGATCGTTGAACGATTTTTGGTACAATCGTCGATTGAAAAGTTATCGGACAAGTTGAAAAATTTTGGTCGATTTTTTTTGGGCTCGATTTTTTAGGCTACTTCCCTTTAACTTCCAATTGAAACTAAAATCGTAAGAGGAATTCAATCGACGATTTTGGATTACTTCGATTTAATTTCAGTCGAAATTGTTCAATTATCGTGCTTCCCATGTGGAGAACTTTGATAAAATGACAATCGATGTTCGATTTTTTAAATCGAAGTACAAAATCTAATCGAACCTCGATTGAATGATAAATTGTACCATGTGTGGCTAGCTTAACTCACACACAGTGCAGCTGAGAGACGCCCAAGGTCGGAGTATCTGCACTTTATGCAAGTTGGTCTCAAGCTGCCCAGCACACATAGAGCTCTGCCAGTGGCAGCCACAGCATCCCCGCCTCCTTAACGTCTTTCCTGCCAGGCCAGTGGGAGCACGGAGCTCTGGCCGGCAGAGTAGGGGAAAGTGAATATTTTTTTCGGCCAACCAACACTCTGAAGTATAGGGTGCGTCCTTATAGGCCGAAAAATACAGTAGGTTTAAAGTTCTGTCAACTTAAAAAATTTCAACTTAAATTTGAACTTAATTTATGCAAAAGTACTCTATTTTTGTTGTTCCCACAACCCTTCTTTACCTCTCCAGAAATTTTAGTGGTTATGGTGCCATGTTCAGGGGCTTTGCAATTAACTTTCATAATTCTGATTGGCCAACCCCATCAGGGATTACCCCCACCGACGTGTTTCACTCATTAAGAGCTTATCTGCAGAGAATTCTCTACGAATAAGCTCTTTAACCTGTCTGAGGGGGTGATCCCTGATGGGGTCAAGTGTGTCTGCAGTTATTTTCAACTATATGAAATAAAGAAAAGATTCTTGGATTTTATGCTGGATTGCGATTGGATTGAACAGAAGTGTAAGGACTGACTTTTTTTTCAGGTCCCAGCACAGCACACATTTCCCACCCTAGGTCTAATACTCAATTTATTTATCTTTTCCCAGTTTTCTGGTAAAATTAGGTGCCTTTGATTACTATGGCCAACATATACTCATATATGGTTCAAGTACATACGGTACTTTAACCACTCCAAACTATTCCTCTCTTATTTAAAGATACAAAGTTTCAATTAGCGAAGAACAAATTTAGTGACTGGAGACCCAAGCTGGTCCAAACTATTTGCTATAGCTGGGACTTCATCATTAGATATTAAAAACTTGAGATTCCATTTAGCCAATCACCTACATGACTAAAATAATGGTTAACAACAAATATTATCTCTTCCCCTCCACTCCCTCTGCCTATGCAACTGGATGACCTGATCTGAAACACAATGTGTGAAATGTCTTGGGTATGTCAGCTATCTTGATGGCCCTATATACTACCACCAGCTTTTTCCTAGTTTGGACAAAAGTGTTAATCTACCTCAATAATAATGGATGGTGAATTACAACCCTTCGCGTCAATCTCCACAAATTTTTTCTTGCATCCGTTTTGGGACCTTCTTTGCTGGTACCCCTTAACCTAGTGCTCATCCCCGGCTGACTAGATATTCACCTGATATCCACTGGAAAAGGTAAGCTACCCCGAGCCACACCACATTTTGGCAAATAAAATATACCTCAAAACTCGTTCTGGAATACAGCTAGGTGGGTTAAAAAAGGTTGTAGTAAAATGGCAACGGTTAATAATTAGTGGGCACTTTTAAAGTCTACCATTCTGGAGACAACTAGATTATAAATGTCAGAGACGTCTCTACAGTAAAAAGGAAGACAAAAACATTATGGTTTACTACAGAGGTAAATAGACTGCTCAGAAAAATTATAGGAACACTTTCTGATCAGAGTATACTATCAATTAGGCTCTATTTCCAAGGTGTCTGATATCATGCATTTTCTGCATGTTTTTTTATTTAACTGTAAACACATCTTTTGACTAGCAATAGACGCGTTAAGGGTTCGTTAAGAAAGCACGCTGAAAACACATAGTATTGGATGCGGGGATATTGCTCTGGTCAGCTAAATAGCAGAGGGTTAAGGAAATTAGCACCAGGTGCACTAAAGGGTGAACAATGAAACAATCTTAAAAACATGAATGGTTTTGAAGGTACAAGACAGACATCCCATCCCTATCCCTCTATCCATGGACCTTACAGATGTTGAACAGGCACACCAATACCATGCCATTACCAAAAGATTTGCTGCATCTCCCAGTACAGTCTCAAGAGCATGTAGGACATCCCCCAAAAAATAATAGAAAAAAAAAAAAAAGGAGAGCTTGACAGTGCCATCAAAGGTCCATAGCAACACTGGTATCTGCTACATTATACAAGGAAAAACAAGAGGGGGTCTTGTATGAATGTCTTGAACCAAACCATTAGAAACAGCCTTAATGAGGGTGTGGCCTGATGATCCATCATCCCATAATGTGCTCAGTGCCCTGAACTGTGGATCTCAACTGCCATTTGCCAGGGAACACCACAATTATCAGGGGTCGTATTGGTGCGCAGAATAGATGATGGTGAAATTTATAGATATCGGATATTAAATGTTAATTAGAATTACGCACTAGACCAGAGGTGGGCAAAATGTTTCACTTGTGGGTCACATTGGCTTCTTACATGTGATAAAGTGGTCCACCCAAGAGCCTGTAATGGTCGACCCACCATAGGTGTGGAAATTCCATGCATCGCCGGCTTCAAGCAGAGATAATTCCTAGAGGCTTCCTATTGTTGCCAGGAGGGGGAAGTAGGGCACAGCATCATCACCCCTTTATCCATAAGGCAACATTTGAACACCTCTAGGCATTATGTGCACTCAGGGTATTTCAGGAAGGTCGGACATGGGGAGCAACTATCCAGGTCTCGGGAGGGTCTTTTTTTTTTCTTTTTAGGGGAGGTGGGGCCAGGGAGCATGGCGGTAGCTTTGAGCAGGGAGCTTTCCCAGTTAAATCTGGTCAACCCACTCCTAGATGGCTGGCCAACATATCCCAGGTGACATTATAGCGAATCCCTAAGAGTTGAGGTATTTGTTGCGGTTTCTTGCAGGTTTGGTGGGTTTAAGGTCCCTCTCACACACAGTAGGTATCTAACTAGGCACCATTTATCTTTTGATCTTTTCCCTTTCTATGTTTCTCTCTCCTTTTGTCTCCATTTCCTGTCTTCCACAGCACTTGTTCTCTCCTTGACATTGTTAGGACATTCCCCCAACCATCACCCCTTTCCAGGGTTTACACACACACATTCACCTCACTCATAGTTAGATTGCTTTTGCACCTTATGTGCCTTGTTTTATTTCTTTATCTTTCACTACACCTTGCACCAAAGCACGGACTGTCTTTCTTGCACCCCCCCCCCTTCTGTTTCCCCTTTTTAGTTCACATGCTCTTTGCATTTACTCCCTTTCCTTCTTCCCCCTTATCCCTTTTCGATAAAACACTCCCACTATCACCACTGTCAATCATCCTTTGTATTGCCACTTACTAGCCATTCCTTTTCTTTTTCACACATCAGATGCAAGTCCTTCTTAAGCACGTTAGTGAAAGTGTTCCCCACATAGTGGGCTTGATGGTAAGAATGGGATCCGTCCAGG
The DNA here is from genome assembly GCA_036250615.1 of Ptychadena robeensis. Lineage (NCBI taxonomy): Eukaryota > Metazoa > Chordata > Amphibia > Anura > Ptychadenidae > Ptychadena > Ptychadena robeensis. The sequence continues at coordinate 21,678,368 of CM070043.1, read as the reverse complement.
GGGATGCCCTGCGGCAGTCAGGTGGGGGGGGCAGGATGTGGGATCTGGGTGTGCAGTGGATTGGGTTCCTCCCCTCTCTGATCTAATTTTCTTTTGAGGTTTGTTTACCTTCCAGGAGGGGAGGAGTGAAGTGGCCATTTGACATCAGCGCTCTAAGCTGGAGCATCTTGGATTGCACGCCGCTGTTATTTACACCGGCTGTTACTTACACAGGGCACCATACAAGTAGGATGGGGTTGGAGAGTGGGTGAACGTATGGGTCAACAGGCACCTGCCCACCTATGTGTGCCATGGATTAGTCCGTTTTTCTCACACACAGGATGGGTATATATGGTACTTATAATTTATTTTAAATTTTTTGTTGGGGTCTCTTTTTTACATAATGAAAACAGGCATATTGTTAGAGAAATCATCCAGTTTATGCATAAACCAAAATGTATTTTAGACATTTGACTCAAAGTGGCCACTTTTGACAGAGTAAACAGATACACACAGTTGTACTATTCTTTCTACAATGGACATTAAATATTCTTTAGAAAGTTCACCAAACTCTGTGGCAGAAGCTTTCATAAATGGACACTGATCCCAAGAATGCCATCAAAGCTACTATGGAATTGTTAAAAAGAATGCACTAAAGCAATATTGTAAAGAAAAGTAGGAGTAATTTTCTCCACATTAATGTTCGAGACTGATACAGGAACTCAAAATAAGCAGGGTCACAGTATGGCAACATATGCGTTGGCAAATTCCTTTTTATTGGCAAGGTCCTCTTCTCCCCCTTTGTATTTGAAATACAATTTAAAGCTGATTTAGTGATTGGGAACCATTCTAATTGAACAGAACCAAAAACAATCAATTCTTTGTATTGACCCTGCTCTCCTTTTGTACTGGCCACTTAGATCCAGGGCTGTGGAGTCAGTCAATAAATTCCCCGACTCCGACTCCTCAGTTTCAGATTCTTCCGACTCCTCGACTCCGACTCCTCTGTATTAAATATGCTAATGTATTGTATCCATGCATTGAAGGAAAGGAAGGCAACATACACTAACCACAGAACTACTGGCCAGGAAACCAACACTGTAATGGCCAATTAAAGCAGAGAAAGGGAGTTAGGCAGAAGATGCTGCTGCTTTTTCCTTAAGCTAGGCACCACGCTGTCACTGATCGGGGATCAATTGAACGGAAATCAATGTGCACCACATGGGCACATCGATTTCTGTTCAATGGCGACCCATTATCCCCAGCTTGCAGTGTGTGATTTACAACACGCCACAAGCTGGGGAGAAGCAGCCTGTCTCACACAGCTTTCGAGTGAGGAGTGCTGGCTCCGGTCCCCTTCACACTGAAAGCCGACAGCTGTGGAGGAGGCAAAAGCCACAGCGGTTTTAATACTTTCCATGAAGACTCATGTCTCCATTACTCCATGCAAAGTATTGGAGATTGAACGGGGTCTTTTCAACATGTTGGAACCCCGTTCAATCAAGTACCTTTGAGCCGGCTCTATTGATCCTGCCCGAAGGAAGGCACACAATGTAGGTTTGTAAACAGATTAGGTACAATCAATCACCTTGAGCGCACAAGTTAATTGATTGTACACAAATCTTGTTACAGATCTACCTGTGTGTGCCAAGCTTTAGTGTTCTGATCTTCTGCTGAAGATAGGACACTGGAAGGCTCCAAGAAGAGGCAGGACGAAGGGTCACTTCAACATGATTCATGATTTCCCTGGAATCCCATAGTCATGTGTAAAGTTGAAGCTAAAGCTCCCCATAGACGGGCAGACTCCCGGCCATAGTTGTAGCAGACCAACCTGCGTGCTCGCCCCCGCCGAGCACATCAAGGTTGGTCTGCTGCAACTGTGTGGGAGCCCACAATTCACAATTATGTAGAAAAAAAGCCAGCAGGTCGGATTGCACAAGGATCCGACATGCCGGTTCTTTTTCTGCCCGACTGACAGGCAGAACAGCTGTAGGCTGTTAACTCAGTCCTGTATGTCAGTGGAACACACAGGATTCCTGTCCGACATTTAGCAGACTGCTCACAGCGTGGTGACGTCACCACTCTGTAATCAGTCTGCTAAAGGTCTGCCATAGATCGAGGTGTCTATGGCAAGCTTAACAATCTAAGTATTTGTCGCCTCAGCTGAATGACAGCGGTTTTCCAAAAGCTTTACGGTTCAGTCCTGAACTATTGGCGATCCATTCCCTTCACTTATACAAGCGTCTCTAGTCCGGCAACAAACATTTACTTAATTATTAGCGAGAGTTAAGGTCGCCATACACGCACCGAGTGGCGGACGATTTTGCTGCCGACCAATGTGCGTGTGTGTATGCCGATCGGGGGAGCCCACATGGGGTGACAGATCGCTAATGCCCCACAGTTTGGCCGGCCAGAGAACGGACATGTCCGATAATCTCTGGCCGATGCTGTTAGTGTCAGTGAAGTCCGGCGTCTTGCTGTCAGGTCTGGTGAGCAGAGTGATGACGTCATCACTCTGCACTCTAGAGCTCATCTGAGCTGGTCTGTCGGCCCCCACTCGGTACGTGTGTGGGGGCCTTTAGGCTAGGGTCACAGTGGGTGCTGTAATGTTATGCGTTGCATGCATTTATTCTTATAGCAGTTTGTATACCATTTAAATTTAGTAGGAGTCGGTCCATTTTTTGCCGACTCCGACTCCAGGGACCCAAAAATGTCTCCGACTCCTCGACTCCGACTCCACAGCCCTGCTTAGATCAGTGGCCAATTTGATGATGGAGCCTAGACTGTGCCATTAAACCCTCCCTTCGCCCTATCCATTCCATGATTCTGAACTTCACTGCTTCCCATCCTGCCCAACTTTGTACCCCAACAACCTAGATACTGCACCGCCCCCATCCACATCATTTTATCTAAGCAAACCGAAAAGGAAACCAACTTTTCTTCCTGTAATACATTTTTACAATGGAGTATGGTAAAAAAATGCTTAACAAAGACACGGGCAGTTTGTAAACAGCTGGTTTTCAGTGCGATAGACCTGTAATGGGGTCAAGCACCTGCACAAGGTCATCCTTGTAACTTTGCCTAAATTGACAGGGTATGGTGCTACTTAAAGCTACACATTGGTTGCATGCATATCAAAAGACACAAAAACAAGTTAAAATACATTTGTTGACATAAACCTTGCATTCCACAAGCAATAACAACATAAAAGTATAACCCTAAGCCCATACCTTGTTTAGTTCCTCAATTCTTCGTATTAAATAAGGATTACTTGAAGAGTTTTCAAAGTAGACATAATCTGCAAAAAATGGTAGACTTCAGTATGGAACTACGGCAAAACAAAAGTAATCACAAACAACTTATATTTGTAAATATATGTATCATGTGCACTTCTTCCCCACATGCCTGTTTTCCTGCAGGTCAGGTCTAGCAAGACCCAGTCATCCAAGGACTGCTGTACAATCTACTCGGCAAAAACTTTCACCCAAACTAGAAACATCACAGTTTAATGTATTTTGTCTATTGTATTAATATTCATATAGCATTTATTATTTTAATTTTGCAGCCACCTTTTGGGTTTTCTGCTTGTTTATAGGGCACTTGCTATATCAGACTGACATTTCGTCCCCATCATTTTAGAGGGGAAATAGATTTATTATGGTCCTATGCAGCAAAAAATGTGTGTATGTGTGTGTTTTTTTAGTGAATTAACATAAACAGCGACTCACAAGTTGATGCCCTAATATGTTGCATATTGTTCTCGTTTTTTCCTCTCTGTGTGCCTGCTTGTACACACAATGTATTCTCTGCCTCTGATTGGCTTAAGCTGACACACCTTCCTTGACTAAATCAATTACAGTCACTTAAAAAAAAAGTGTGAACATTGGTGTGTGGAGAGGAATTTACAGCTACCAGATGTCTGGTGTGAATCACTCTCTTAAAGTCATGCCACAGCATTTCAATCTGGTTTAGGTTAGGACTCTGAGGCCACTCCAGAAGGCGTATTTTGTTCTGTTGAAGCCATTCTTTTGTTGAATTACTTTTATGCTTTGGGTCATTGTCCTGTTGCATCACCCATCCTCTGCAGAGCTTCAGTTGGAGGACAGGAATTAATTTTTCCCATCATTCACAACAATCCATACAGGCCCTGAGGCAGCAAAGCAGCCCCAAACCATGATGCTCCCTCCACCATGTTTTACAGTGGGGATGAGGTTTTTATGTTAGTGTGCTGTGCCTTTTTTTTCTTCACACATTGTGTTGTGTGTTTTTTCCAAACAACTCTATTTTGATTCCATCTGTCCACAGAATATTTTGCCAGTAGTGCTGTGGAACATCCAGGTGCTCTTTTGCAAACTACAAACGTGCTGCAATATTTTTTTGCAGCAGCAATGGCTTCCTCCCATGGTATCATTCCATGAACTCCATTCTGGTTTAATGTTTTCCTTATTGTAGATGCATCAACAAAAATGTGAGCATGTGTCAGAGATTTTTATAAGTCCTTAGCTGACAATCAGTCATTTTTACAGGACGATCACGCCTAGGGAGAGCAGCAACAGTGCTAAACGTTCTAAATTTGTAGACAGTCTGTCTTACTGTGGACACATGAAGATTTTTAACATCAAGGCTTTTGGAGATACTTTTGTAACCCTTTTCAGCTTCATGCAAGTCAACAATTCTTGATCGTAGGTCTTCTGAGAGCTCTTTTCTGCGAGGCATTGTTCACATCAGACAGTGCTTCTTGAAACCAGTAAACCCAACACTGGTATGTGTTTTTAAAGGGCAGGACAGGTTTCAGCAGCACATCCAATATCCTCAAACTGATTGGACTTAAGGTTGGCTCACTCCTGGCTCCAATAAGCTATTGGAGAAGTCATTAGGCTAGGGGTTCACATATTCTTTCCACCCTGCACTGTGAATGTTTACATGTTATGTTCAATAAAAACATATGTTTGTGTTGTATTATTTTAAGCAGACTGTTTTTCTATTGGTGTGACTTGATGCAAGCACATTATATGACCAAATCATGCAAAAATCCATGTAATCCCAAAGGGTTTATCTTTTATCAAAAGATCTGGTCCCTCAATTGTGTATGATCTGTGGAAATACATTACACTTTTGTTTACATTCTGTCCCGTTAAGATAATCAACTAAAGAACTCAGCATAATACAGATAAAAGTATTTCCATTAGTGACAACAGATCATGCTTTTTGGTACCTCCCTGTGTTCATGGTAGTCCATAAGCACATGCCACAGGATCCAGTTTTAAACAATTTGTGTGTTTCAGCAAAGGGTATAGGAAATTTCTGAGGTTTACACACTCTTTCCTAAAGTTTCTTTTTCTCTAAAGCAGTGGTGGCCAACTGAGTTGTTATGGAGGGCCACAAGTGCGGCCCTCAGCATCACTAAGGGGCCGCATATAACATTCTCAATCTAAACTGAATTGTATAAGCATTTTATAACAATGACAGCAGGTACAGCTAGAAGACATGGTTTTTCATTTTTAAATAGCGAAGCTCGTTTTAAATGATACTTAATGCATTAGGAAACATTGTAGTGTGGTAATGCACATTTTGTGTCATATACATCGTCAAAGGTTATATATACTATAAAATCACCCCCTGTTTATTGGTGGAATAATGGGAGCATCGGCACTTACCTATCTGCTGATCCCGTGCCAACACTAAAGAAGAGGAGGAGAGACGAGGGACTTGCTCAGTCGCCATCTGGGTCGCTGATCAGCTTTTACATATCACATAAGTTTATCGCCTCTCCTCCTCTTCACACTCTAACAAGATCGCGGACAAGGACCTGTCAGTGGGGAATCGGCGGACAAGTGAGTTCCTATGCATTAACAGTTAGGTTTTGGGGGCCGCAGGTAGAGGACTGAAGAGGGCCGCCAAAAAACGCCCAAAGGGCCGCAGGTTGGGCACCTGGCTCTAAAGCTTTCAAGTTCAAGAACTCCTTTAAAATGTACATCGATCCTTGTATTTTCAGATTGGGGATGGCACAAAGAAGAGACTAGATTGCACAGGTTTTGGAGTGGACAGACTTTTTAAAGCAGGGGTCTTCAAACCAGGGCTGTGGAGTCGGTAGATAAATAGTTCCGACTAGGACTCCTCAAGTTCTGATACTTCTGACTCCTCTGTATTTAATATGCTAATGTTTTTATACATCCATTGAAGGAAAGGAAGGCAACATACATTTACCAGAGAACTACTGCCTAGGAAACCAACACTGTACTGTAAGGGCTTGTTTCCATTATACGTCGGGACCCCTCTGCTAAGCGTATACACTTAGCAGGAGGTCCCGACGTATCACACAGACATTGCCTGCTCTGCGGATGGTCTGTTTACACATCCGCCGGTGCAGGGCTGAACGTACTCAAATACTTTCAGCCTTACATCAGCGGAGCGGCTCGAAAACAGATCCTCCGCCAAGCAGGTAAGTCTATCTGCTACGTTGGGACCTCCCGCTAAGTGTATACGCTTAGCGGAGGGGTACTGACATATTGGAAACATAGCCTAATGGCCAATTAAAGCAAAAGACAAACACAATGAAAACAACAAGGTTTTGTTCACGATTTCCCTTGAATCCCATATTCATGTTTAAAGTTGAAGCTAACAAGCCTCAGCTGAATGACAGCGTTTTTTCAAATGTTTTACAGCTTCAGTCTTGAACTATTGGCGATCCATTCCCTTTACTTGTACAAGCGTCTCTAGTCCTGCAAAAAACATTTACTTAATTATCAGCGAGAGTTAGGCTAGGTTCACAGTGGGCGTTGCGTTCCCTGTAACAGCAGAACACAACGGAAAGTGGGGCGGCACCTTAACTGTGCATTTTGTCCCATTCAGTGACGCATACAGTCAATGTGCAGCATGCTCCATGGTCATTTAACGTGTTCGTTTTGCAGTAATGTTATGCACTGCATGCATTTATTCTTATAGCAGAGAAGTAGTTCATTATAATGGTTTGTGAATTGGGACATTTAAACTTGCATTTTTTTTTATTCCCATTTAAATTTAGTAGGAGTCAGTTAATTTCTTGCCGACTCAAACTCCAGGTACTCAAAATTGTGTCCGACTCCTCGACTCCGACTCCACAGCCCTGTATGTTACCACTATACCCTCAACGAGGGGGTTATTCTATCATATATATTGTGGCACATAACCTTTGATGTTATATAAGGGGTGTTCCATAAATTATCATGTGTAGCGGTCACACGCTGACCTGGCTTTCCTAATAAATTTTGGCACACCTAATGACATCAATAAAATTGTCAATGTTGAATGCGAAAATCAAGTCTACATATGGCTTCACAGCGCCCTGCGCAAGAAGGTAGTTGACTGCCGTTACACTATTTATTTATTACACTGGTCGACATAAAAAAAAAAAAACACATCCTTATGTACACATGACACAAAATGTGCATTACCACACTACAGTGTTCCTTGCATCGGGACCCCCTCCCAGGAGGTGCAGATGGAGCACATTCACTCACCTGCTCGGCGGATGCTATGTCTTCACAGCCCTGAGCCATTCTGCCGATGCAAGGGTGAACGTACTGGAGTACGTTCAGCTTCTTCATCAGCTGATGTCTAAACACAGCATCCGCCGAGCAGGTAAGGACTATGTGCTCCGTCGGGATCCCCGCCAAGCAATATGCTTAGCGGAGGGGGTCCAGATGGATGTGGAAACAGCTGTAAAAAGATTATAGTACAAATCAATGTCACGGTGCTTGATTGTACTCTAATCTGTTCACAAATCTACCCGTGTGTGCCTTCCTTCGAGCGGGATCAATAGAACATGTTGGAAAACCATGTTTAATCGCCATTACTTTGCATGGAGACATGATTCTTCATGCAAAGTATTGGATGTGCTGCGCCATGTGAAGGGGGCAGAGACAGCACTCATTCGGAAGCTGTGAGAGGCAGGCTGCTTCTCCCCAGCTTGTAGTGTGTTGTGATTCACACATGCTGCAAGCTGGGAAGAACGGGTCCCCATTGAACTGGAATCGATGTGCCCATGTGGGGCACATTGATTTCTATTCAATTGATCCCCGATCAATCACAGCCTGGTGACGTCACCACGCTGTGATTGATCAGCGGTCGATTGCACAGGAATCTAACCGTGTGTGCCTAGCTTTAGTTATCACCTTTTCAGTCTATCATTAATAGTGGATAGTAGAGGATCACCAATTCCCACAATGAAAGATAGTGGTGCAATATCAGAAAGGTGTTACACAGCGAAAAATTGCAAAGACTTTGCATCTATCATCATCAACTGTGCATGACATCATCCGAAGATTCTGAGAATCTGAAGGCAGGCAAGTTAATTGGCTACAATCTGACAGGAATCGCGTGTATTGGTGGAGCACACAGGATTCCTGTCAGTTCTGTAGCCGACTCCTCACAGTGTGGCGACGTCACCATGCTGTGAGGAGTCTGCTACAAGCCGGCCCTAGATCGAGACGTCTATCGCCGGCTTAAGGGCTTAAGTCGCTTACCATTTATACTAGAGTATAAGCCGACCTGAATGTAAGACGAGGTACCCAATTTTAGAAAAAACTATCTGGAAAACTGAATGACTCGAGTGTAAGCCTAGGGAGGGAAATGCAGCATTATTTAATTCAGCAGAAGTGAATAACAAAGCCCCCATGATATCATCACCAAAATTTATGTAGATGAAATGTAGAGAAGGGATGTGGGAACATTGTAAAGAAAAAAGTATTGCTCTAGCATATCAAGTTTTTGCACAAAATAAGTTAAAATGTAACTTGACTTTGAACCGAATTTATACAAAAACTACATATGGTAGAGCAATAATTTTTTTTCAAATGTTTCCACAACCCTTCTCTACATCTCCAGCAAATTTGGTGATGATAGCATGTTTGGGGGCTTTGCTATTCACTCATAAAGTCCACCTACAAAATGGCGCGATTTTCATTTTTTGACCCGAATATAAGCCGAATGTAATTTTTTGAGCACATTTCAGGTGCTGAAAAATTTGGCTTATATTTGAGTATATACGGTAATTCTAAGATCCAACAAACAAAGTGGAACCATCAAAGGCTAGCTTTAGTCTGTTAGTTTCACTTTAATTAGTCTACTAAAAGGAAAGAGAACAAGGCTAACAGGCTTGAAGGCCTGTAAAGGGAACCTAAAAATATATATAGATTCCATAGCAAAAAAAAAGGATCCTTGACACAAGCTGCTGGTACGGCGCAGTATTTACCAGCAACAGATGCTCTCACGCTAACACTGCATCTGTTGCAGGAAAATAAAAACATTACTTAATGCATTTTGCACTAAATAAAGAAGACACATGCACTGAAGTAGAAACATGCATGCTGCAGTTCATTTGTGCACGCATTTGAGGGCTCGTTCACACTAGCCACATTGCAACTGCATTGCGGTTTAGTACCACAGGGCAGCTAGGGTCAACACAAGGAAACCTGTGTATCTTTCACACTAGACCTGTGGTTCCATATGGGTCTTACCAAAAATGCCATGTAGCCAGCATTTTTCAACTTCAAGACTTCTCTAGGGCCGCTCCTACTCTCTGGAACTCTATCCCTCACCCCATTAGGCTTGCTCTTTTGACACTTTTATAAAAAGCCCTGAAAATCCACTTCTTCAGTCTGGTCTACCCATAATATCATTCCTAACATCACCATCATGCCAGCCCCCCCCCCCCATTGTATACTTTGTTCCCTAACCAGGTATCATAACCTGTACCTGTGCATGTTTTCTTGTGTTGCATCTCAAATTCTTCTAAATGTACTGTACAGTGCCGCGTAATATGTTGGCGATATATAAATAAATTATAATAATTTTTGTTTGCAGGCAAAACAATTATGGGAGATGCATGCCCAGCACAATGCCTTTTTTCTTGCTGGTCAGGGCTTATATCCACTACGTCCCCCCGCTGCGGACGCACGTCTATAGCGTGGAAAGACACAGAGAGGACACTTCCCATTCTGCGGAATGGGACAGTGTCCACTCTGTGTATTCTTAGCTGCACGCCCACGGCGCTGTTCTGAAGCTGTGGGCTGCCGCCGGAGACACCTCCATTGAAGATCAATGAAGGTGTCTCCAAGATGCGGAAAAACAGCGCCTGAAGCTGTTCGGGCACCCATTTTCCACGTTAGCCACAAGCCCTAAGGGAGGCGTTAGTGACTGCTATTGCGCTACCGCTGCCGCGTCCGTTATCGGCCAAAACCTTGACTGCAACCACAGATAGTGTGAAAGGGCCCTTAGCATGTTAACGTATAATGTAACACAGCCACATAGAAATTTGTGTACCCTACATTAATCCAAATGCATCGCCAAAAACAAGAGAAGGGGCCCTCAACACAACAACACAGCTATCCCAACATTTACACACACTTTTGTGCATCAGAATAGAAGCATTCATCACCAAGCCATAAACATAAATATAGTTTTAATATATTCTTGATTGTCACAGGGAAATGTATATTTGGTGTGGTAAATGGAGTATAAGTAGCTTGTAACTACAAAGGGTTCCTATACCCTGAAGGAAGGTTCAAGTTAAGCAAAGGATATTTTGTCACAAATGCATAACTCCTAGTTGAAGAATTGGGACGTACCAATGAAGAAGTCATGACTGAATTCTGTATTGTCGCCTGTAGTGGCGTTCAATTTCTTTTGTGTCACGCTAGTCCCGAATCTTTCGCCATTTTGGCTGTAGTGCTTTTTACTTAGCCATGCTGCCGATGTTATTTCCCTCCATAACACTACTGTCCCCGTTGGCAAAAAAAAAAGATTTTAATTGAGATTGAAGCAACTATAGGATTTGATCACCGTTAATCGGTTCAACCGGCCATGGGGGTGGAGAAAACCTCCTCCCCCGCCTACTCCGCTTGTCTGCACGGGATAAACAACCTGCAGAGGGCCTCTAGCACGCCAGTCCTGCACGAAGAATGACTAAAGCGGCATCGAGACAACAGTCAGTAACCGAGCGGCATCGAGACAACAGTCAGTAACCGAGCGGCATCGAGACAACAGTCAGTAACCGAGACAGATCAGCTGGCATGAAAGAAAGCATGTAAACTCAAAGCAACAGGCCCATTAGAATGTATGCACTGGATGTGTGTATAGATCTCTGTATTGCATACACATATTACACTGAACGCGGAAATATAACCGCCCTCACGATGGAAAGCAAGATCTGCAAAATCGCCACATATACTCCTCTGTCTTGACCTGCTTTTAATCCACGTTTATAAAAAAAAAAAATACAGAATCGCCACAAGAAAATCTGCAGCACAATATTTTTTCAGCCGCTTATTTACTCCTCCTCTTCCAAACCCCCTCCACCCATCCCTAATTACTTCCAGCAGGGGCACTATGTGAGAATGCGGGAACTCCGCTTTCATATTTATGAATACAAAGCCCTGCTGCAGTACTCGATGTCGTTTGATGAATATCCTCTATTTAAAGACCGTATAACAGGCCACAATCTCCCAATCGTTCACTTACCTCCGACCCTGTACATGTTTGCAGCCATGTCTTTCAAGCAGGGAGGAGTATTACGCCGGCACTCCTCCTCCCTCGGTGATTATTCCAAGTGTGGAACCCCTTTTTTTTGTCTCTGTAGTCTCCAACTATACAAGACTCTCAAATCCCATCCGCGTTTCGATTAGGTTTACAATCTCCTTTTGGAAAATGGTGGCTCGTTGAAGTGAGGAGGAGGGGAAAAGGATGCATTTAAAGGGGCAGTGCCTTGCCTCCTGGTGGCAATGTGCTTGAAGGAAGAAGAGCGAAGAATAGCAGTAAAAGGGAGGGGAAGAGGCTAGAAATGAAGCAGTCCATTCACAGCAATTGGTACAATTATCAACCCAAGACTTGGGGTTTTGGCTTATCTCATAAATTTCCGTATTATAGACAGCTTAGCATTTGCTTCACCAGCCCACCAAAAAAGGTGCTTTGTTTTTTATTTAGAGCTGAAATAAACCTACACTTTTGATGATGCTACTACACCTCTACCTGATCAATCTTGAATCAGGCCACACCCTGGTAAGGATCATCTAACACTACAATATGGCAAAGACTGCTCTGTTAAGGCCCCCATACACCTTACAATCTTTCCATACAATTTCTGTACAATCAAATTTTGTTCTACCAAAACCATGTAATGCCTGCCATACACCCACAGACGGGTGCCGACAGATGAGCTCTAAAATGCAGCGTGATGATGTCATCACGGTACATTCTGGGGCTGCTTTAATCGGCCTTGCACCCTTTGTGTGCCGGCCATTATCTTCAATGAAGATGCCGGTCTTCATTGAAGTTAATGGTATCGGCCAGAGAACATCGGACATGTGGGCACACGCCGATTGATGGCCGATTTTGCCGCCGACCAATGGTGCGAGCGCGACAGGCTTTATATGAGGACCTTTCTAATTCTTCCAATCACTATACTACACAGTTGTTGGTAGATCTAATGGAAATTGTATGGATCAATCTTAGGGTGTATGGGGGGCTTTAGGGAAAAAAGTCAAACATTCTAAATAGTGACGACAAACAGTCTTTATTGCCACCACCATCACCAGAACATATTTTAAACAATAAAGCTAGCCACACATGGTTCAATTGACTGTACAATCAATGTAATTCGATCAATTT
>CM070043.1:21631447-21647258 GCA_036250615.1 Ptychadena robeensis | reverse complement strand
CATTAGCCTGTATAAAGGTTCCTGCATATGAGCTGTGAAGTTCAATTCTATTATAAATCCAACAGCTGATGACCATGCAAAATAGTACTGATCAAAAGAGATGGTATATTGACTATTAATCTATTATGTTAGTAGATTTACGTTAGTTTACCTTAAATACAAAATAATCTATATACAGGCGGTGCACATAACTTTTTTTTTAGTGAGATCCTCAGTTATGAGTACCAGGAGATGGTATTTTGGTAATCACCCCATATGTATATGGTCTTTCCTCACTGTCCTGAATCAGCTCTGCATGATAGGCTTCGGCTGCAGCATGGAGATGGAACGCACCTGTTCCTGATTGAGCCGTTTATTAGCGGTCTCCATCCACAGGTCAACAGAGGCTTTGGGTCAATGTAACTCTAGCACAGTACAACCACGTTTTGAACCCCAAAGACCTCATACTCAGTAGTACAACCTGACATTTTCGGCTAGTAACTAACCCCTGACAATTTCTAGCAACTTTATGGGGATGTTTGTATAGGGTTAGGACTTCTTCCTTTTTCCCAGCATAATGTACAGAATGTGCATAGTCATGCATGGTAAAGGAGATGTTTTCAAAGTCAATACAACATTACAGTATTGAGTCCATCTTGAGAAATGGGGTAAAAACCTTAATGTCAAAGAGTTAGCTACATTATTGTGCAGTATAACTGTAAGTGAAAGTATTACTTTACAGTGAGGACAAACAAGTTTTAGCCCCCTTATAGACAAAACTCTGATCTTTATCCATGCCAAATGACATTAACACCAAGTGTTTGTTTTTTGGAAAACAGAGAGTTGTGGAGTTCAAGTGACCTCCTTATTGGCCTAACTAAATCATTAGAAGAAAAGCTTTCGGCTGTCTCCAGAGCCTTCTTCAGTTAATTACAATTCTGTTTTTTGAGACTCACACTTTATACACGAATTACAAAAACAACGTTTTTTTTATTTACCACAATTGACACCCCTTTATATGTGAATTTCTGGTACACGTTTTTTAATGAATAGTGATGGCATGAACCTCAGCTGCTGGCTTATACGCAAACAGCAAATAATTGAACTTCGATAAATACCGCTGTTCAAATGTCACGGCGAAACCTCCATTGACTTTTTTTGTAGCCAAATAAAAAATACACATAAAGAAAAAGTCAAAAGTGTGCAACCACTGACAGTAGTCATGCCAAATGCGGGATTTCAATGGCTAAAGTTCTTCCCCAAAATACAGATTTTAAAATGCTCGTTTTTTTTATGTCTAATGACAGGATAATTACCATCTAGAGAAACAAGTTTTTGCAAAAAGTTACCCGACAGTTCATTCTTGCACGCATCACGTTTGGTCAGATCTCTTCTTGCAATGCATAAATACGCATACCCCACACCAGAGAAGAGACTTTGTGGCTCAGCAATGCATGAACTTTACATGTAACAGAATACTAGCTATAGATTTCAGATCACTGGATGGAGCAGTAGCTATCACCTATCTATATAGTACTACAGACACAGGATAACTGTAAATTGCCGCACGGCTTTATAAGAGAGGGGGTGGTTTTCCAGGAGGGAAAATGTGTTATTGGATAAAGTGGGGCTAGTTTCACACCGATAGGGTGAGGGGCACACATTTCCCCCCCATGTTAAGGTTAAAGGGGGTGGAGATAGGAACACCCATAATGTTTTGCCCAGCATTGCAAAACTGGCTATGTCGCCACAAAACTGTCACCAGGCAAAACTTTCGGCCATCACTACTAATGATATTGTCTCTAAATCAAGAATGCATTCAATTTATAAATAAGCCTTTAAGCTACATTGGAAAATCAAAGTAAACCATAAAATGCAAAGAAAAACTTAAGTTAGAGCACATTATTCAAGACTGATCTTCTAACAATGGCATACTCTCAGTTGGATCTGTTGAATTTGAATTAGACATGATTCCTTCCTTTTTTAATTGATATCCTTAGTAATTTTACCTTTTTGACTTTTTTTAGCTTTTCAAATTACATCTTTTTATTGCTTCTGCCATTAAATAAAGCAAAAAATTGGTGCGACAAAATGGCTGGGCTAAGATTAGGGTCCTTTCTTACATAATGTGTCTTACAATAGAAGCTCAGCACTGAACCTGCTGACGTCTCTGCGACATTAACCACTTGGATTTTGGAAGCTATTTGTTTTTGTAAATTTCAAACTCTAAAGAATTAGATTTGTTTTAATCAAAAAACAATCAACATAGGCAGGCTTCAAACGGGCTGACCTATGTGGGGTTGCCCTACACAAAGTCACACTGTGTGGTAGTATGGTCGATGATATTAGGCTGACACACGATTATAAAATTGCATAAGGGTGACCCGTGTATGGATAGCTTTAGACAGAGAGTTTGGACTTAAATTGATTCCCCTTTATTGGCACCTTCTTAAGAACTTAAATAAGGAATTTTGGGATGTTAAGATCCCCTCTTGGACCATTACCAATTCTGGCCATTGAGACTCACATTTATACATCAAAAATAAATACACATTTTTAAAACTTGAAAATTGTTTAACTTTGGGTAAAAGGCGAGGTCTCCAAACCAGAATTGTATTAGGCCTGTAAGAACCCACTGAGACAACCATGAGACACTCAGCTAGAGACTCAGAATTTTATAATCTGAAATTTAGAATTCTGTATATACGAAAAAAAAATATTCTACACAGCACTGAAGCGGCCATCTGTAAAACAATCATGCGTCGATGCTGATACTGCCCTGAGTCATCAAGTCCGAGCAAATTGAGTAGCTTTACAGCCTTATATTTATTCTATAATGAAAATGTGTGCTCTTTAAAACCACAGTGGTATAGGTTGCGTGATTCATCTATGTGTATCTTTGCGCAGGCTGTTTACACCTCCGGGCTTTACGCCCATGAAACCAATACAGGCGCAATCGCATGGCTCTCCGTGAGCCTGCAGCATTTCTGTATAACTGCAGGGCTACTGAAAGTTTTTCCAGCGCCCGTGTCTTGGGCGTCACCGGTTGAGGACACTGAAGGGGGTAGGGGGGGCAGCCGCCAAATAGCCCTCCAGGTTACTAGAGGGTAGGTGTGGCTTTCCCTGGCAAAACACGTGTAGTGATGCTGGAAGGACCACGGGGCCAATCACGGTGGAAATAAATTGTAAGTATGTACATTGTCTGTAAGCCTGGGAAAGTGGCGGAAACAGCGGCGGGGGGACAGCTTGAATGCCCAGGAGGCTTAAGATGTGACCCACTTTCTGTTTACAGTGTACCCAAAACAGGAAATAAAGATAAAAATTTGCCCTTCTTACTTTAAACACCCTTCACCCCTTCTCGTGGCGGTGCTTCCAAAGGTGGACACTCTGGGAAATCCTTAAGATAACTTTGGAGGTAATTTTTGTTCTCTTGATATTCCAATTATTGTTTCTCAGTTGACCAATCACAATGTTTGTTCTTTTATCTGGAGATAAATGCAGAATACAAATGATTAGTCTCATTAGTAATTCTTAGTTTAAAGAGAATTTTAATAGAAACCAAAAAGATCGGTGCTTAGGAGTAGATATCAGTGTGACTATCAATATTACCAATATCTGTCAAAGGTTATTATTTGATTGGGTCCAGATCATCTAGGTCTTATACTGCATGTCTTCTTTCATTTCCTACACTACCGGATTTGTTTCAGCTTCTATGATTATTCCTGCTTAAACTAACAAGTAGGTGCACATAGTTGCCCTCATCATTCATTGTCTATCTAGAATCCCTTTTAAACAGGTATCCAGGTTTTAATGTTAAAAAACAGCCAAACTTAGTTAAGTGAAGATAACAAAAACCACAAATACATCAGCATGTACGTTATTATTTAAATGTCATTGTGTTTTATGTTTCCAAATATAGTTTAATTTTGCTTTATTTTTTTACTTGAAGGAAAAACTGTGGAGGTTTGTGGTTAGCTAATTTCCATTTTTTAAAATTAATTGCATAAGTTCATGGTCCTTTAACTTGTCAAAGGCAAAGTCACATTTTCAGGATGATGACAGGTCATTTGTATTATATAACAATCAAGCAATGACAATATGTAATGCAGAGTAGTAAGAAAGGATTGACGAGGCTTTCAATCTTCTTTTTGTCAACTCATTATAAATGAATCAGTCAAGGCCATCAGCTCTAACATTTAGGTACAATACAATTTATGTGCCAATAATCTCAAATCATTATGCTACGACAGATTTAAAGCACAACCACTCTATGAATAATGTGAATTCATTAAATGAATTTTTAAAAATTGATATTTGTAAATCATTCTATGGGCTCTGTGTGGTTGGCCCTTTAGTGATTGTGCCTCAGCAAAGCAAGATGCTTCTTAAACTCTGACCACAATATTAAAAGCATCTTTACAGTTTCAGGAATAATTTTATAAGTTTATATATTTTTTAATGAATAGCATTACTAATTTTAAATGTCTATGTTAAAATTCTTTTGGAAGGTATGGGACATATGGCTAATATACTGCATTAGGGGGAAAGGAGCGACAAGGGGAAATTCTAATGCCGCCCTACTCCTTTAGCTGAGAAAGTCCGACGAAGGGCACTCACCGATGTGAAAAACCTGCCAGACATACAGTGGAGGAAATAATTATTTGATCTGCCCTCAACTTAATTTGTACAGTTTGTCCCCCCAATGGGACAAAGAAATGAAAGTCTCAGAAACAGTATCCCCCATTCAATGGTAGGTTTATTGTAACTAGTGAGGCCGAAACTCGGCCAGGTCCGTCCGCGAACGGGGGATTGCGCGGACTACTTAAAAAAAGTCCGTCCGCCCGGCCAACCGTTCGCGGGACAAATTCAAATTCCCCGCCTCGAGGCGGGGGTTTTCCAGTTTCAGTTTGAATCGAAAACCGGACGGTGACGTCAGTGACGTCACATCCGGCACATGGAACGCATCAGGCACGGCATAGTTCCTGGTATGCTAACCGGATGTGACGTCACTGACGTCACTCCGGCATTTGCGGCCGAGATGTTCACTAAAGACCGGGTTCTCTACCCGGTCTTGGTTCTGCAGTGAAAGATTCTTCCGCGGCGGGATCTGCTAGCTATGCTCCCACTGAGGAAGATAGAGGGCTCCTTCTCGCCGGCGAACAGGGGCCGGTCGAACACCCGTACTGTCCGCGGGCAGGAAAGGAGGGCGAAAAAAAAAACAGATTGTTCGCGGACGAACTGTCCGCCCTTTGCAGGCAGTTCGGCCATCACTAATTGTAACAGTGGCACAGCTAGCACATCAAAAAGGAAAATCGAAAAAATTACTTTAAATAAAAAGATAGCAATGATTGCATTTCATTGATGTGAAAATAAGATTTGAAACCCCTAACAAACCATTAAGAGTCGGCTCCAAGACGTGGTAGACACTTTCTACTCAATTAGTCACCTCCTTAAGACACCTGTCCTAACTAGTCACCTGTATAAAAGAACCTGTACACAGAATCATCATCAAGCAGACTCCAAAAATCTCCAAACATGGGAAGACCAAAGAGAGTCCAAGGATGTCAGAGAACAAAAATTGTAGACCTGCACAAGGTGGGAATGGGTTACAAAACCATTAGCAAGAAGCTGGCGAGAGAACGGTGACAACTATTGGTGCGATTGGGTACGAAAATGGAAGGAGCACAATAGGAACCATCAATCGACTCGCTCTGGGGCTCCAGCAAGATTACCTCGGGGGTGTCATGGTTCTGAGAAAGGTGAAAAAAGCATCTAGAAACTACACGGGAGGAGTTAGTTAATGACTCAAATTGCAGGGACCACAGTCCCAAGAAAACCATTGCGACAAACATTAACACCGAAATGGATTAAAATCCTGCAGGGCTAGCAAGGTCCCCCTGACTCAGGAAGGCACATGTCTGCAGGCCCGTCTGAAGTTTTGCCAATTGAACAACCTTGACTGATCAAGAGTGACTGGGAAGAGGTGCGTGGTCGGATGAGACCAAAATAGAGCTCTTTGGCATTATTTAACTCAACTCCGCTGTGTGTTTGGAATGAAGAAAAAAATGCTGCCTATGACCCAAAAACCACGGTCCCCACGTCAAGAATGGGGGGGGGGTGGTGGAAACCTATTTGCTTTGGGGGTGGTTTTTCTGCATAAGGGCACAGGACAAGTAATCGCAATTAAGGGAAATGGACGGAGACATGTATCGGAAATCCTGACGACAACTCCTTCCCTCTGCCAGGAAACTGAAAAATGGGTCGTGGATGGGTGTTTGTCTCAGCACGACAATGATCCAAAAACATACAGCAAAGGCAACAAAGGAGTGGCTCAAGAAGAAGCACATAAGTTCATGGTTGGCCTAGTCAGTCTCCGGACCTTAATCCAATAGAAAAACTATGGAGGGGGCTCAGCTCAGAGTTGCACAGAGACAGCCTTGAACCCTTAGGGATTTTTGTGAGATGCATCTGCAAAGAGGCGGGGACCAACATTCCTCCTAAAATGTGCCGCAAACTTGGTCATCACTTACAAGGAAACGTTTGACCTCTGTGCTGCAAAAAGGGTTTTTCCACCAAGTATTAATGTCTTATTTTCACTCAATGAATGCAAATCAGTTGCTATCTTTTATTTAAGTATTTTTTCGATTGTCCTTTTGATGTGCTATCTGCCACTGGTCAATTAACCTACCATTGAAATGTTACTGTTCATGAGAATTTTTCATTTCTTTGCATGACAAACTTACAAAATTCAGTTGAGGGCAAATAATTATTCCTTCCACTGTAGCCGACAAACAAGAACTATACACTGCCTGGCACAAAAAAAAGTCATCACCAAAAAAAAGGTACACAAACTGTAACCTCCCTAAGCGCATGCTGAGGTCCAGGATTTCTGTACCAAAAGCGCACCATAGACTTTAAATGACAAATGAAATGTTTTATGTGTAGGCGGTAACTTCCCAAAATATGTCTGTTACTAAAGGTCACATAAGTTTTTTTTAAAAGGAATCAATGAATGATGAAATGCAATCTCTAAAGTGATTTCTTTAGTAGGACATATTTCAAAGCAGTATGTATTTATATTGGTTTAGTGCTTATAATAAATGAAATTGAACAGTGCTTTTTAACTTTGAATGTATTGGATACAGCGATCACTGTATCCAGTACAAGTCTCCTTGTTTGGTGACCACTCCACAGTGTGATGTCATCAGGTCCACAGCACAGGGGTGAGAGAGTTAAATTAAAAAGCAGACCTGGCGGCACGTGACCTTTATTAGTTGTGTTCTTAAATTTTAATAGCAATGAATACAGCTCTAGTAAAAAGCTAATTCATGTCCGAAAATCTGATGATGGGGGGGGGGGGTGGTGGGGGGGGGATCAGAACATGGCGCTCTGAAAGAAAAGTATTCTATTTAGAAAGAAACGATTCAGAGCAGATTCAAGTTAGAAAACTTACTGTTTCTGAAGATCGGCCGTTGGTTACAGTTAAGTACTTCTGGGATTCCGGCGGGGGGGGCGGGGGGTGGGGAGGGAATGAGGGTTAAGGAATAGTAAGTTTTAGAACTGAAAAAGCTCTGCACATAGTTTCTACAATAGTAATGACATATGGGATATGCTACTCTCTTGAAAGCCTGGCTGCAGTCGACCGAACAAGTCGCTGCGGCCAAGGGATTGGGTAAGTGAGCGCTGATATGGGACCTCTAGTGGCGGAGAACCCAACTTTGTTCAGTGCAGTTTTAGTTTTGCGCGTCCATGGGGAACGGGTCATCTCAACCACTAGGGAGGTTAATATGTTGCTGTTTGGCTGTGAAATTGTTTCAATAAACTTCTGCAATGTCACAAGATTTATTTGATCCCATTTTTCATCAAGATCTTGCATTTGATGATGGTTAGAGTCTGACTGCCGCGCAAAAGCTTCTCCAGCACATACACAGATTTCAATGGGGTTAAGGTCTGGACTCTTGTGCTGGCCAATAATGCTGAGGACAATGATGGTTCTCATGCACCCACAGAACTTTTCATAATATGAGCCCAATTGAATACTGAATTGCATCATGTGCATATGATCGTGACCATCGGGAAGAAATAAATCCATGATTGATACCTGATCATTAGTTATTCAGGTCAGATGACCCATTCTTGGAGAACATTCTGTGCCTGAACAGCAGTAATTAGCCAATCGGAGGCTCATGCCTATTTTGCTTGGTTAAGACAGGTGGAGACTCTTTTTTTTGGTAGGCAATGCTGCGAACAATATGTATGTTAGCACCCGCCCCACACTATATCTTAACATGAGCCAATTTTTACCCTCACCCCACAGTAAGGAGGGACCAGTAAACCAAATAACACATTTACCTACGGGAGGAACCCCCCCCCCCCTCATAAAAGAAGCAAGCCAGCAAAGACATTGAGGGATGGTAGCTACTTTGCTTTTAACTACATCCATTGATCTGTAAACTTTAAGCTAAGGGTTCTGCAATAGTGATGAGCCGCAAAGGAATATCATTTGCAATATTTTGCAAATAATTCTACTAATATTCTATTAGAATTTGCGTATAGTGCAATTCGACGTGTATTGGCAGAGTGGGAATTGCGAAAAACAATTTTCAAGTTATATCGCAATGTGTTACCTCAAAATTAATTAATATTATTATTAATAACTTTTTATATAAAATTGCAATGAATGGCAAAGCTCCAATGCATAAATATGGCGAATATTCGAAAATGGGAATAATATGCTGCCATAGTTCACAAGAATTGTGATTATCGAGAGCTAATATTCGTCAAATATATTAACAATATCAAGCTCAACACTATTCGCCACAAGCGTTCTCATTACGGCGCCACAAAAGGTCCTTTCTGGGGGTGGGGTCTGCGGGAATTATGGGAAGCATTGTGCAATAGGTTTAATCCGAAACGCAGGTGCTAGTAGTTTGCAGTTTTACCATGGAATAATGCCAACTTAATGATTTTGTATTTGTAGTGTGTGCTGGATAACATAGGTGTTTGCTAGGTTTAGGGTGCACTTGTATAGGCAGAACCACCTGGGCTGCACACAGATTTAGACAAAACCCTGGGAAAAAAAATGGAAAGCTCCACAGATCATTAAAGCTGCAATTAGTTGGAACTGATGACAATCTTATTCTTGTGTTAGATAAAACTACAGAGCTCAGCACTGTAATTTAATAATTTTAACCATGCAGAAGATTAAGTCGTGACATCTTGAATTATGAGTTGACAAGAAGCTCAGCACTGGAATTATACAGAACAGTTGACACAACAAGCCAGCTCAGCACTGACTTTATTTTGAACAAGTATCACATATAGGGATACACCTGAATGAAAAAAGATTTGATTTGCAATAAAGCCCCCATACACCTTACCTCACTCCATACAATTTCCTTTAGATCTACCAACAAACTATGTGTGACGGGGTTCTCCCCTGATAAAATATAGGAAGGGATTAGAAAGCTCTATATCTCACATTGTCTTTGTTATGTAGATGAACAGAAGGTGATTGTTACAGAACTTGTTGGCTATACTCGTTGGGGGTAGGACCACCCAAAGAAAAGCAGACATTGCAGGAGAGATTTGCAGAAGAAAATTTTTTGAGGAAGTCTTAAACCTTTGATTGCCCTTGGTTATGCAACTGTCCCAGTGATTGCATCATTTTTTGAACACTTGGATTATTGGTATTTTGGCTACAATATGACCTGAAGGTTTGAGAAGATCGCACTCCATTAAGTAAATAGAGGTGCGCCTTCCCTTATAGATAGCCTCGTTGACACTGTGAGATCGACCAGTAAGAGATGGGAAAGAAAGCCTTAGAGAGAAGTTCGAATCAAGGTCCGAGACGATGTGATCTGTATCGAACGACCCAGCATCCCGTTCCTAGGTCTCGAGATCTCCCACCAACGGGATCACCCATGGATCCCAAGAGACGGTTGTTCAGCCCATCACGGACTGGACCCGTTCCCGCCGATAGGAAGGCGCTGTTCGGTACAACGGGTTTCTGGGCTTCCGAATTTACTACAGGAGGTTCATCCAAGGGGTTTTCGGAAACAGGTGCTACAGCCACGCTGCACTCAACTCACTAGCAACCAAGTTGAAGTTCGCCTGGTCACACTGGCACCGCAGCCCAGACAGGCTTTCGAGTGTTCCTGGCAAATAAGACCAGGTTTCACCACGGCTCCCATCCTCAAGCGCACCCGAACCCCGAATCGGCATACGTCATGGAGGTCACGATGCCTCGGAATATCTGCGATAGGAGCGGTTTTGTTCGCCCAACGATCTGGTGAGAACGACACGCGCCTACAACCTGTATGTTTTTCTCCTCGCAACTGAACTACCAAACCCCGCCGAGGCACAAAACTACAGCGTGGGGAGACCCGTAGAAGCTTCATCGCCATGGAAGGCCGCTCTGGAAGGAGTGGAGATACCCCTTATAAGGTGCGAAACACCAAATTGCTCATCCTTATTGTTGCCGCACCAAGCAAAAGAAATACCTCCATAATAGTACGCTCACGCACAGGGAACCCAAACGACCCTGAATCCCCGTCAGGCCCGATTGTAGGGACGCGGTCTTCGCACAGTCTATCCGATGTCTGCCAGCTTAACGCGACACCACCCGGGTAGCAAGAACACAGAAGGCGGACGCCCTAAATCCCCGTATGATTCAGCCTGGTACCACCCGCTACCACTACAGACATCCTTCATAAAGCCGGTACCCCATTACTACAACGTCGATTGCATAGCATTATTCGTCACCGCCTGCGTGCCTGAATCCCGTGGCGGATCGACGGGACGGGCCGCTGCGTACAAGTACAACCGAATCGTCCCGTTCACACAGCACCCCCCCCCCCGGCATCGCCGAATGACTTAATTACCACAAAGACGGAGGATGGAACTGCCTATGAGCGGGACTCCCAAATGATGCAGCGCCGGAGAAAGCATCACCCCCCAACATAACTCTCACCCCCGCCCAATTCGACTCACCTATCGGCCACTCCCTTGTCATGATCCCCCCACCGCCCACCTCGCCAGAGACACTTTGGAGATCCAGACGTACCTTGGACTCCCTGCGCTCGCCACAGTTCCTGGTGGATCGTTCACGAGAGAGATGACTCTCCCACTAGGACCAGCCCTGTCCCGCGTGCCGCCTCTCCCCCCTACCAACAACGCCCCGGACTACGTCCTTTTGGCCTCCTCTCTGACCCTCTGCGCGGATTCATACTGAGCGCCGTGTACTGAGCGTCCGTGGTCCCACCTGGGCGATGGACTTGTGACTGACACTGCATCCCTCTGACTTACGCCACGGGTGATTCCTCGAACGGTACATAGACAGGTTCACACAAAGAGGCCCATCTGGTGGCACTGCCCCTCTCTCCCATCAGCATCAGATGGCACCGCTCGGGATTCACCTGAAGGAGGTCGTTCTGGTTGCCACGGACCTACCGCGTGGACATTATCGGTTACTGACAGGAGGACCTACAGTCACCTCTGGCTGTTGGAAAGAGTGGCGTCGCCGCTAGCGGTTCTCATCTCGCTCTCACCTCGGGATACCACCCCCACAGCTACATGGGCAGTGCTGATGAGGAGCGAACCAGGTCTATGGACCACAATACTTACAAGATGTTTCATGTTCTGCACACCCAGGATGCAAACTTGGGTCACACGTTTCTCCCCGTGGCGGAGTTCGCCGATACAATAACGCTAGCGCCATTCCGCCACCACCTACTCACCGGTGTTCATCAACTCGGGATTAACCACCCTCGGTCCTGCCGGTTCGTTCCCGGGACTCCACCGGTCCCCGCTGACATGAACGCTTAACCGCTCTGCACCAGGCTTGGGTACGTCGCTGCGTGAACGGCCTCTCTCCAGAGCCCAGGACACTATGAAGGCCATCGCCGACCGCAGCCGATGCCTCCTTTACCGTTCTCCAGAAATGCGTGATCACGGATGGGTTGCCTCCTCCCTCGATCCGTCCTGCGACTTTTGGTCCGTCTCGCAGGTTGGCCCCGCGCGTTCTGGGGCCCTATGTCATCGATTCGCATGGAACCCATGCGCGCTCGGCTCCGCCTCCCCCCTTCTCTCGCGGTTACCACCCTGTTTTTCATTTGTTTACCTTACCTTAGGGCCTGTGACGGCGACACCGTTCCCGGGGCGGTCCTCCCATCCGCCCATCCTCCTGTTACTCCTCGGATGGGGTCGAGGAGTAGGAGTAACGAGGTGGAGTCCATACCTCGGTTCACTCGGTTTCGGGGTACCGGGGGACTGCAAGTATATGCGTTACGGTGGCGAGGCTTGGGACTGGAGGAGGCTTGTCCTGGGTTCCGGCCAGGGGGTCCATTGCGCCGGCTCTTGTCGCCCGTTCAACCTTCTCGCCGCCTGATCAGTCCAGGATCCTTCTGCCGTCCGGAGTCCGGCGTTGGGGGGGGGGGGGGTTATGTCAGGTCCCCGCCTTCTGGTGCCGTCCCTTCCCTAACCACCCGATCCGTCATGCCTCCTTACACTGTCCGGCATGCCATTGCCAGGGGGGGACACTGAGGGGGGGGCTCTAGGGTCACAGCACCTGTCTTCTGGTGGGGCCGCCGCGTCGGCGAGTGCTCGCGCGTGGCGCAGTGCGCCTCCCGTGCGCATGCGCGGGGAGTGCGCGAGCGAGAGCCATCGCCAGAATTTTATGGAATCTGTACAGAAGTGTGCCCCGGCTGCACGCCCCTCCCATGATGGAGGGGACGGTGCGGGGTTGCCCACTTCCTAATATAAATAGCTTGTCAGTCACTACGAGCCATTGCTGGAGATTACCAGCTGATCCTGTTGGTTTAATGCCATACCGCAGCCGTGCATCACATTCGTCTGATCTCCCGGTTACTTTGACCGCTGCTTCGACCCTCGAACACGATTGATCCACTACTCAGAGAACCACGACCCCTTGACTGTAGTTCGATCTCTATCTCCACCGCTCTCGCCCGCCTGCCTCGACCCTTGCCTGTTTATACGGATTCGCTACGTCTGCCCGCCCGGCCCACTGATTACGCTCGTCCACCGTTACTCACTATATTGAACTCTGCCTGCGTGCCTCGAACTACACGCCTGATGACCTCTGACCAATCTCTCTCTCTT
The DNA here is from genome assembly GCA_036250615.1 of Ptychadena robeensis. Taxonomy (NCBI): domain Eukaryota; kingdom Metazoa; phylum Chordata; class Amphibia; order Anura; family Ptychadenidae; genus Ptychadena; species Ptychadena robeensis. Next base: position 21,634,160 of record CM070043.1, on the reverse strand, counting down.
CCCACTCAAGGGGACTCCTCTGGCGACCGCGCTTCCACACCTTCCTGGAGGGGTAGCCCAGGAGGAGCAGGACCTGCCAACCCCCGAAAAAAGTGCGTGTGAGAGCAAAAATTCCACAGGGTCAGTCCCACTCAAGGGATCCCTGCCTATCTCCCGCTAGGGGGCGACTCTGGAGGAAAGAAGACCACTGAGGTGGCATAGACTCCCTGCTCCTGGCACCCCTGCGCCAATCCAGGATCTGTGGGAAAGCATAACAGTGTGGCAGTTGGAATATGACTATGAAAGGATGACAGGCAGTCTTAGGGGTTAGTTACTAGGCCAGAAAATGTCAGGGTTGTACCACTGAGGTATGAGATCTGGGGGTTTAAATGGTGGTGTACTGTGAGAGTTACATTTGACCCAAAGCCTAATGTTAAACTGTATATAGAGACAGCTAATCAGAGGATCAATCAGGAACAGGGAGGTCCATCTGCAGCAGAATCTACCATGCAGGATGCTGACGCAGATGACAGTGAGGTAGACCACCCTACATATGGGGTGAGTACCAAACACCATCTCCTGGTACTCATCTGGGGAGCTCACTATAAAAGTAATGTGCACCCCTGCATATAATGTAGTTTCTTTATTACTTAATTAGGTAGCACCTCTTTATGAGTCAGTTGGATTTATTTCTCACCAAGTTTTATTTGACCAGAGAAGAGTTGATGATCAGCTTTATTTAAAAAGGCCAATAACATAAGATACATCTGAAGTTTTTGTTTTGCCAAAGCTATACTAGGAAAGAAAGATCACTGTTATGGTAGTTAAGTTTAGGCCTCTGATTTGTCAGTTATGTATTTGTTTTAAACATGAAGTTCATGACTTCCGGTTCCGGCGCCCCATGGACTAAGACGTGTTAGCGTGGCGTTCCCCCCCCCCGTGCCCCGTAAACCCCGCTGCGGCACACTATTTGGGCGGCTCGGCTCACCCGACGACCACGTTGTTAGCCCCCATCCACCTGGGCACGTATGGAAAAGTTTATTTCCCGAAGTGGGCAACCTAGACGCGCGCCCCACAAGCATCGTAATCGGGCCGGACCTAAGGCCAAGATGGCGGCGTCTTCGGACCGCATGGCGCACGACTCAGGTACAGACTCTGAGGATGACCTGGTCAGGACTGCTGAACCAATTAGTTATAAAAAGTTGGCCCGTGGGGTAGCTGCTTGCTTAAAGACTGACTTCCTCCAGGCTATCACGGACGCCATTACCGCTCACCTGGAGCCTATTAAGGCAGATCTGGCGGACCATGATGCCCGACTTGACTTATTGGAACAGACTGTGGGGACTATGCAAGAATCTTTAGATGTGGTGGCTACCAAGGCGACTGAGCTTGAGCACAAGGTGGCAGTGTTAAATGACAAGAATGAGGACCTTGAAAACCGCTCTCGCCGAAACAATTTACGGATTATTGGACTGCCTGAGAAGTACAGGCCTGCTGATATCCAACATGTGTGTGCTATTGCCATCTCTGAAGCGCTAGGCCTCCCGTCCCCATGCAAGGTGGAGAGGGCTCATCGGCTGGGCGGTCTTAACCCAGCGTCTAAAGTGCCGCGGCCTGTGATTGTGCGATATTTAGATTTTGCGGAGCGGGCGGCTATCTTTCGCAAGTATAGGGAGCGGAGACGACTACATGTGGACGACTGCAAGTTACTTTTATTTGCGGACTATTCCGTTGAAGTATCCAAAAAGAGGAGAGCGTTTAACCCTATTTGTCAGGATCTTGTACGCCGCAAGATCCGCTTTGCCCTGCAATACCCCGCGGTCCTGAGAGTACATTATCCGGATGGGACTACTTCACTCTTCACTACGCCCGAGGAGGCTGCCTCCCTTCGAGACGATCGTGTGATGGCCCTCCCTTCTCCTGACTCGTCTGCCCCCCCGACCCCGTTGGCGTCGCCGAGAGGAAAGTGAGATGGTGACTTCTGCGCGACTGTTTGGTTCGGGCTTCCCGGTCGGGTGGGAGGATCTGGACTTAGATCTGTTACTTTAGTGTTGCAGCGGGGTGTATTCTATTGTCCATCTGCTATATTGACACCGTGCGGTAACGGGGGTGCCTGTCCGGGGGGGTGGGGGAGGAGGCTTTTGACCCCATGCTCCCCGGGTGGGCTATGCCATGTTTCGATATGCCTGATAGTGGGTTGATGTGTGACAGCCTGCTATTTCCCTACCTCCATGGGGAAAAAAGGGAGTTCACTGATGGTGTGTGTTGGCTCGCCTTGGGCGAGACTTGTTGGTTTTTGCTTTTGTTTTTGTTTTTCTTTAAATTTGTGATTTCTTCTCAGTATTGGATTATGGGGGGGGGTTGTTTGGGGGGGAGCGGGCTGCTCAAGTGTATTATTCTGGTTGTATTACATTGTTGAGGGGTTGCGGAGTTTCTTAACTTCCGCCCACGCGATGAAGATGTGTTGGCACCTCCTTATGGGGTCATGGTATTGCCTACTCACTAGCCGTGAAGGGGAACCCTGCTCTGCTGGGACGGGTGTTCTCTTTTTAATTTGTCAATGGTTCCGTAAACCTTGCTCTGGTATTCTTTGTAACGTTTCTATCTTTCTGAGAGAAGGGACCTAAAAATTGTGTCGTGGAATGTGAAGGGTCTAAAATCCCCCCAAAAGAGGTCTAAGGTGATCCGTCATCTTAAAAAACTTAAACCTGACATTGTATTCTTGCAGGAGACG
>CM070043.1:21612707-21628607 GCA_036250615.1 Ptychadena robeensis | reverse complement strand
GTCGCAGTTCGGCGGTCACATCCTTGGGGTCAGTCAGTAATTTACCAGAAGGCCCCATCAACTTGGTAATATGAGTAATGGGATTATAGTTACAAACTAAGTTCGCCAACAGTCTCCCTGATTTATTACCAGAACGGAAAAATGTAGCTCGTTGTTTGTGTCTCACCTGGAGATCGAACTGATCTATCCAATGATCAGCCACCCGCTTACAATGAAGCCAATGGTCCCTATCCCGGGCAGTCATCGTCTCCTTATACAAAGTGTACGCCTCCCTAGCCACGCGGCAGGAAGATGTATAGTTTTGCAATGTCAACTTCCTCGTAAAAGCCACATAAGAGATGATATGGCCCCTGAGGACCGCTTTGGCCGTTTCCCAATAAAGAGTCGGGTCGGCCTTGTGTTCCCCATTATCCTTCTCGAAGTTCCGCCACCATTGAGTTAACTGGGCCTTAAACCTATCATCCGTGAGGAGATGTGCTGGGAATCTCCATACCCCACCCCCCACCGGCTTTCCCCACCCCCCAACCGTAAGGGTGATCGGGGCATGATCCGTAATTACCATAGAGCCAATGTCCGCACCGGAGACCCTCGTCAAAAGTCTGGAGTTAGTCAAAAAAAGGTCAATGCGGGAGTGAGTACTGTGAACCGGGGAAAAGAAAGTAAAGTCTCTGTCTAGAGGATGTAAATGTTTTCAAGTGTCAGTCAGTCCGGTCGTCTGGAGAAAAGCAGTCAAATTCACGTCCTAGGAACTCTGTCGAATCCTGGTCAACTCCCCCGGTCTCGTCCTGTCCTCCGCCGTGCATGGCACCGCATTTAAATCGCCCCCCAGCACCAGCGCCGCCTCGTCCCCCACAGTCATCACCATATCTCGCAGGGAATCCAAAAAAGACAAATTATTCACATTAGGTCCATACACATTTAGCAATATCAGGGAGCTCCCCCTGATGTCCACTTCCGTTCTATGCCATCGCCCTGACTCCAAATCACAGGCAGAATGTAGCAAGGAGTACTGCAGGTGTTTGTGGAATAACGTAATTACTCCCGCCATGTTACCTTTAGCTGGGGCCCCCACCACCTCCCCCACCCAATCCCGTCTGAGAAATTTGAATTCAGGTGCCGTTAGGTGCGTCTCCTGCAAGAATACAATGTCAGGCTTAAGCTTTTTAAGATGACGGATCACCTTTGACCTTTTTTGGGGGGATTTTATTTCCTTTTTTTATTCTATTTGGGATGTTTGTTACAGGGAGGAGGATTTGGGATGTTGTCCAGCCATATGAACGGAAAGCTTTTGATCGCTATATATACTATATATATATGTATATATATATATATATATAATTGTTCCAGAACTGTGAAGGTTTTTTTTAGATGTTGTTTGACTAACTCTACTCTGGCCTTCCTGTTTTTGATGCCCAATGGTTTAGGGGTGAACCATCTTTATTCACTCTGGTGAAGTCTTTTCTTGATTGTTGACTTGTACATGCATACACCTACTTCCTGGAGAGTGTTCTTCATCTGGCCAACTGTTGTGAAGGGTGTTTTTTCTTTTTAGGAATGTTGCAACAGTTGTTTTGGCCACGCCTAATCTCTCTGATGGGTTTGTTTTTTCAGCCGAATGATTACAGCAACAGATTCCAAATAAGCCTAATGATGGCTTGTTTCACTGACAGTGACAGCTCTTCAGAACTCATCTTGAGAGTTGACAGCAACAGATTCTAAATGCAAATTGCACACTTGAAATGAACTCTGGAACTTTTATCTGCACACTTTAATTGGGATAATGAGGGAATATAACACACCTGGCCATGGAACAGCTGAGAAGCCAAGTGTTGCATTACTTTTGGTCCCTTAACAAGTGGGAGGCACATATGCAAGCTGTTGCAATTACTCAAATTAAAGCTGACAGTCTGCAGTTAAAGCACATTGTGTTTGTTGCATTCTAAATCCATTGTGGTGGTGTATAGAGCTAAAATGTTAGAATTGTTTAGATGTCCCAATATTTATGGACTTGACTGTATAAGTGCAGAGGTTGAAGTGGCTAACCCATACAGGACATACTGCGTCAAATTGGTCTGCATAACCATCATCCCATACACTCCCCTGTGGCCTATGGCAGGTATTAAGTGTCCATGGCGTGGATTCGCCCTTGTGGCACTCCACACCAGGGATGGATGGGTTATGGGGTGGGGTAACTTCATTTTATAAAGTCTGTTTTCCAGAATAAATCGGTATAGTCTGTTGGAGTGTGACCCCACAGATGATGATGGTGAGGGGTCCAGCGCTAAGGGGGTTAATTACACACAGATCTTATCCTCCACAACAATTGAAACCTCTTTTCTCTCCCTACGTCAAAAACAAAAAGAGTTTCATGTGTTAATAATACTAATGAAAAGGGTCAATGATGTCTATAGTATAATATATCCTTGTCTGAAAAAATGTAATGTTATCCACCTATGGAGGTGTCGAGGAAAGTCACCCAGTCCCTAAATGCAGCATACTGAAGCAGAGCATGATCCACTCTCTTCAGAAACCTGGCTGCAGAGCAGTATTTCAACATGATAATGAACCAAACAGACTTCCAAGACGACCACTGCCTCGCTAATGAAACTGAGGGTAAAGGTATTGGCAGGCCAAGAATGTCTTCAGACCTAAACCCTATTGAGTATCTGCAGAGCATCCTAAAACGTAAGGTGGAGGAGCGCAAGGTCTACTGACACAATTTTCATTTAGGGGTGTACTTTCTTTTGTTGTCAGATATTTAGACATTAATGGCTGCGTGTTAAATTATTTTGAGAGTACAGCAAATTTACACTGTTATACAAGCTGCACACTGACTACCTTTCCTTGTAGTTAAGTGTCATACTTTCAGTGTTGCCCTACTTAAAGATACTATAAGCAATTTACCTCAATGTGAGTGTTGTACTCACTTTTGTGAGATTCTGTTTTCTTTAGAATATACGGAAGGATATGTTTGAAATGATCCTTCAAATTTCTTTGATATCATGAAATTATTCAACAAACCATCCTTCATCTAATTTCTAGACATCATAGAAAACACAATATATATATTGATTTTATTTGTTTGCTCAGTTTTTAACTTGGTGGGTTTCGGAGATACTTCTTCAGAAGGTTGCTGGCAACTAAAAGAAAACACATGCATGTGTATGTATTTCTTATACATAATTAATACCTACACATTTTCATACTTTTCAAAATATTAGATACAGGCTTTTGTATGAAATCCCTTGCCGCAGCAATATCATGGAGTCTGGAGACTGGCATCTGAGATTCTAAGGAATTCTGTTAATGGATAGACATCCAAAGACTACAGAGCAGAGGACAGAGTGTTTGAGCAACTTAAAAAACCATCATTAAGTAAATTTTTCTAAAACTTATTCCTGTTTCATACCTGTCAATTTTTCCCTTTTTGACTGACGTCACTTCCGGTATCTGGAGGTTTATCTCTTAAGGTCGATTTTCCACTCGATTTTTGACAGATCACTGCGTGCGTTCACACGTTCGATCGGCAATCGATTGGCAGTCAATCGGGTTTTGATTACCCTGAAAGATCGACCCCAAAAAATCGGAATCGACTAAAAATCAGATCGGACAATGAACCAACATGTTGGTTTTTTGGTCAATCGTTTGGCAATTGGAGTACATTGATGGACCCAAATAGCCCTATGCAGCAGCCTTTCCGATCGATGAATTTTGTGGAATCGGCCATTTTGAAGATCGGCTCATGTCCAAATCAGCCACAAATCTATTCCCGATCCGATCAATTGCCGATCCTGATCGCCTAGAAAGATTAGATCAGCAATCGATCGGCATTTGATTGCTGACAAATCGACCTGTGTATGGCTACCTTTAGCTAGCTGGCTAATTTAGGAGGGAGAAAGCTCTCCGTACTAACTTCCCCGCACATCATCTGCACAAGCGGGGTAGGAACTTAGGAGGCAGAGTAACGCCCCCTCCTCCTAAGTTACCCTGATTTAAAAATTCTGGGAGCAATCAAAATTTTGATTTCCAAACTATAATTTTTTTACTTTGATTGAAAATTTCAAACATTTAAAACTTGATCTGTGTATGGCCACCTTAAGAGTCCATTCCATTAACCTGTCAATTTTATGTGACTGACCTATCGTCCTCTTGTTCCTGTCATTAAAAATGACTTCTGTATTGCCAACCAAATAATCAAATTGTACACTGCATCTGTGCATAAACTAAATGTGTGGTCTAAATATGCTATGGATCTTGTGAAGCAGTAAATTCTGTGTATGTCCTAAATCAGGGTAGCTGAAAACTGGACACCTACTGATCCTCATGTTGTAATCCTTAAGTGACCTACAGACTCAATTCGGCATTTCACACACTCATTATTTTTTTTTACCTCAATTGAGACTGGCCTTTAAAGTCCCCAGGCTCCTACTTATGTAGGAGAAAATTCACTAAGATGACCCCCACGGAGGAGAGGGTTTGAACCCCCTTGTTCTCCCCTGTGGAAGTTATCGATGTTCTTTACATATTTTTTTTATCAAATGGTTAGTCTATGGAGGGCCATGCAAATGGACGCAAGGTCAGTATTTCTGCCTCACGCCTTTAATAAAGTGATGCTTACTAGACCTGTTAGTGTTTCAAGTTTATACTGATTTTGCAGGAGGTCACTTCCATAGGGGCTTTTCCCCTATACGCTCATCGGCTAAACCCCACGTACAAGTGGAAGGCTGCTGTCTGAAATGCAGACTCCCCAAAGCTCCATTACTCCATTGTTTATGGTCATGCACAGAAGTGGCGCTATTCTGGGCCAAGGAACCCTTATTGCTTCTTTTTGCACATTTGGATTGGAGCTGTGCCTTCTGGCAGCTTGTAGGTGCATTATGTCTAAATGGCTATCCCCTACACCACCTACTTTGGCCATGCTAAATGCAGTCCTTTTGGCGGACATGGTCGGTGATAAGCAGATCATGTTGGCGGACATGGTCGGTGATAAGCAGATCACTAAACTGTTTAAAAGGTGGCGCAAGTTTCTGCCACCCTCCCATCCCGGGTACAAGCCTGTATAACTAAATATAGATATTCTACGTGGTATTCCCTAGCTGATCTTAGAAGCACTCTGGGTCCTCTAGATGGGTTTATTTGTTTGTTTATTTCTTCCTTTTCCTTCCCCTATCCCCTGCCCTGGGTTTTCCGGCCCTCTATACTCAGACCTATAGAACCGATATTGTCTATTCCGGATCACTTCCCTTGCATAGCTACGGGGACCCAGTGTGACTAGCTCATGGTCTCAGAACCAGAAATTTGGACCCAGTGTTTTGTTTTTTTACTCGCATCGAGTAACAAGTCCTTGTTTGAATTCTGTAATTTTTTTCTGCAATTTTCCTGTATCTATGTCATTGTTGTTAAATTTTTTGGGTGAAACTCAATAAAAATGTAAAAAAATTAGCCCGTAAGGGACCTAATAGTTAATTTCCTCTTCAGCATTTTAAAGCTTATTTAAGATCCATTGATATACCTTTTGATATACCTTTAACAGTGTATCTTGCTTTCCAGGTCACCAGAAACTCTATGAATGATGCTACAATTAAAGACCTATATGTTGAAAATTCACAGTTGCTCAAAGCCCTGGAAATGAGCAAGCAAAGGCAGCAGACAACCGAGCAAAAGAGCTATTTACTGGAGAAGAAAATCTTTGGCCTGAACAAGATGGTGAGGGGCCTGACCCCAAGCAGCCAGTGACAGCACATAACAGCAGCATAGGGGATTGTGAGTGACCACATGCTTCAGTAATTGGCTGTTGTAATGTATGGACATCAACTGCCTTTTAATATGTGAACAAGAACTCTGCACTAATCTATTTAAAAATCCACCAACCTGATGTAATATTATAGCTTTGCTAATTTTTTTGTCCCTGTTGTTTAAGTTGAGTGACAGGTACACTGACATCTGCAGGAAGTGCAGTGTGTCCCAAATCGTGCTGCGATGGTTATTACAAAAAACAAGTATCTTTTCTAAATAATTTTTTAAGGAGGTAGGTATACTGTACTAATGGAAAGTATTTGCAAAGAATTGTATTTTTTGCCTCTGTACATGTATGTGATGTAAGTACTTGAAACAAACATCCTGATTAGACTTAAGTCTCAAACTGCTTGCTGGATAAGTGGCTACTTGACCACTCTGAATGTCTGCTCCAATTTGTCAGAAAATTTATTTACCTTTTGTTTTAAAGCAAGGGTCTGCTTACTCTTTATAGTGCCCCATAAGTAACCCACTCTGTGTGTACAATGTACCTAAAAAATGTAGAATCCTGCTTACCCTGCCTTAGTCCTCTGCATCACTGGGAGCAACATCTCTTTCCTTCTAAGAAGATTTTTGGGGAATACTGTGCAGGCAAAATCTTATGGAAAGAGACGTCTGTCTATTGCGAGAGCGTTGAACTGTTCTCTGTTTTTGTATTGCTCAGGACAGTGATGTCATCCTTGCCCCAGGAACAATGTGCATGGCAAGTGTAATCGCAAATTTTCATGTTTTACGCCAAGTTATATTAGGTGGTGAAAGCAGAAGAGCTCTGTGCGGTGTAAATGAACATTCTATTTTAGTGAAAGGTCAGCAGAGGTAAAAACAGCAAAACCACCACATCTGTATGCTGGGGTCCAAAACAACTTTTTAAAGAAAACATTTCAATAGATGTCTGAACACAGGCCTGTCCCATCAGCTTTACACCCATTGGTCAATGGGAGGTAATTTAAAAATCATAAAAATTATTATAATAAGAACCATTATAGCATTATGGTGCATGTAAATGGACATAAACAGATGTGTGTACCAGACTTCAAAGATGACGATTGTTTCTGTATTTAATGCAGTAAAGCTAGCCATTGTTGCAATATGTTCCTTTTTCTATGTAGAAAAAAAGTTTGTGTCCCAGAAGATCTTGCTGACCATTTTTTTTAAGTTTTAGGTTGGAATAGTTTAGGTAAACCCTTCTCAGACATTTTTCCATGCAAGAGATCTGTCAAGCAGACCTAGTCTCCACTGCATTAAAATTCCTGCATTTAATATTCAGTGGATGTGTACACTTGTGCAGATGCCTGTGTTGACCCAATGTGTGTAAAGACACATTAAGGCGTCCATTTAAAAACAATTGAAAGTATTGTTCTCATTGATTCCTTCTTTAAATGTGAGTTTATTCAGCTTCACTGTGACTAGCATCAATAAATAAGGACAATGTTTACAGCTGTGGAGAGAGAATGCCAGCTTCCATCCAAGGCCTCTCACATTCCTTTTTGTTCCATACAGGTTAACATTCATTAAATCTCACAGGAAGGACTACAGCGTTCTTGAAAAATATCATTTAATTGAGCTCTTACATTAGGTGTAGCTCTGTTAAGCACTGCCATCTATATTACTGTATATATAAATTGCCGTAGCACTGCCTTTGAAAGAAATAAACTGAAATTTAAAACAAATGTTTTCTTTTTTTACTGTTGGCTTGTGTCATTCAACATCATTGCCAATGTGATCATTAGAGGGATGCTTTTTATTTTTATTTTATAGAATAGTTACATTAAAATCAATCTGTTTAAGTCCATATTCTATCAGGTATTTTTCTTTGTGTCTAGTGTAATGTGTAGATTTCTTCATCTTCATTCTATTTTATATGTTGACTAAAAAAATTTTATCAATAATTTCTCCCTTGTACAGTATATGGTGCCTACTACAACCCCCCTCCCTTTATATTGTGACTTTCTTTTATTTACAGTGGCTTGCAAAACTTTTCCACATTTTGTCACATTACAGCCACAAACATGAATAAATTTTATTGGAATTCCACGTGAAAGACCAATACAAAGTGTTGTACACGTGAGATGTGAAAGAAAAATCATACATGATTCCAAACATTTTTTACAAATAAATAAATAACTGTGGGGTGTGCGTAATTATTCAGCCCCCTGAGTCAATACTTTGTAGAAGCACCTTTTGCTGCAATTACAGCTGCCAGTCTTTTAGGGTATGTCTCTACCAGCTTTGCACATCTAGAGACCGAAATCCTTGCCCATTCTTCTTTGCAAAACAGCTCCAGCTCAGTCACATTAGATGAACAGTGTTTGTGAACAGCAGTTTTAAAATCTTGCCACAGATTCTCGACTGGATTTAGATCTGGACTTTGACTGGGCCATTCTAAAGCTGGGAATAGACGGTAAAATTTACCGTTGATTTCCAATCCAATTTCAGCACGAGTGCCGAGAATTGGACGGCACTGTTTTTGCTCTTTTGGCAGCTGTCCCTAGCCGAACTAATGGGATCGGATTAAAAATTACCGTCCTGTTGGATCAATGTGTCCCAGTTTTTTTCTGGATCAACCAAATGCTCCCTAGCAACTTTCCGGCCTGGACATGTACTGGCTTCTTATGGTACCCTTTGTTACTTTGGTCCCAGCTCTCTGAAGGTCATTCACTAGGTCCCCCCGTATGGTTGTGGGATTTTTGCTCACTGTTCTTGTAATAATTTTGACCCCACGGAGTGAGATCTTGCATGGAGCCCCAGATTGAGGGAGATTATCAGTGGTAAATTTTCTAATTACTATATTTTTCAGACTATAAGGAACACCGGACCATAAGACGCACCATGTTTTTAGAACAGGAAAAACAGAAAAAAAATTGAAATGTTCTAATAGTTTGTAAAAAGGAATTCCTGCAGTACCCAATTTCAGGCAGAAAAATTGGGTCACTAGAGAGCACACTTTAGGCAGAATGGGGGGTGAGCAGAGGATTCTGCACTGTTCGTCTCCCTTCTTGCCAGGTGAGCTGCACGGTGATCAGTTACAGGCAGACATACATGGATGCTGCAGGCTGACAGCTTCCATGTGTCTCTCTGATGTACTGCTTCTATCAGCAGCGCTTTGCTCGGGAGACCTGGTCGGAAAGGCATTTGCACCATAAGACGCAGGCACTATTTCCCCCTGATTTTATGGGTGAAAAAGTGCATCTTATGGTCCAAAAAGTAAGGTATTGCTCCCACAGTTGATTTCTTTACACCAAGATGCTTGCCTATTGCTGATTCTTGTTTCTGGTGTCTTTCGACAGCTCTTTGGTCCTTGCCATAGTGTAGTTGTAAGAGTGTGACTGTAAGGGCTTGTTTCCACTTAAGCGAAATGAAACTGCGGCCATGTAGTTGAATGGGCTAGTCTATGGCCGCGGTCAGGGGGCGGTCAGGGGGCGGCCGCCGCCTAAAAACTCGGTCGACCAAGTTTATATGTATTATATTATATGTATTGCATTGGTAGGTCAGCAATACTTCTCCAACACATATATGTCATGTGTATATTGGCTACATGTAATAATTATTGTTGTTATTACATGTAACTGGTAGGGAAATGTATATGTATGTATAATTTGTACCAATTGTCAGGGTGCCTTGTGTTATGTTATATGTTGTTGGTTGTGTGGTGTTGCATGGTATATGTTATATGTATTAAAATGTTTTTTTAATTATGGTGTTTGACTTTAAGGGTTTGATGCTTACTATAGGGGTTAATATAACCTCTATTGTAAGCACATTGAATGTTTAATAATATGTAATGTTTAATAATATGTAATGGTATATATATATATATATATATATATATATATATATATATATATATATATACTCACAAGCCAATTTATAAGGCACACCTTGCTAGTACCGGGTTGGACCTCTTTTGCCTTCATCCTTCGTGACATAGATTCAACAAGGTACTGGAAACATTCATCAGGGACTAGTGTGAGCTCGAATATTCAAATTGCGAATATATCGGCTATTTGAGAATTCACAAATTTTGCAAAAATGGCGGTGGATATTCACCATTGGGATGGATTGTGAATATATATCCATGCATGCGAAAATAAATACCACATGTGACCATTCATTTTGAAGGTAATCACGCGCAATTGCGAATCGCGAATATTCACAAATATAGAATCAAATATTAGTAGAATTATTCGCAAAATATCGCACATTCAATTATTGCCTATGCCGCTCATAACTATCAGGGACATTGGTCCATATTGACATGATAGCATCACGCAGTTGCTGCAGATTTGTCGGCTACACATCCATGATGCGAATCTCCCATTCCACCACATCCCAAATGTGCTCTATTGGATTGAGATCTGATGATTATGGAGGCCATTTGAGTACAGTGAACTCATATTCAATATTCAAGAAACCAGTCTGAGATGATTTGAGCTTTATGACATGGTGCATTATCCTGCTGGATGTAGCCATCAGAAGATGGGTACACTGCGGTCATAAAGGGATGGACATGGTCAGCAACAATAGGAGGAAATACAAAATATGTAAAGAATTCTTTTTGGAACAAAAGGGGATTTTTGTTATCCCCCAACACAAGTAGGTGGGAGCTCCAAATTTCAGGTGGCAGTACTTGGAATCGATGTTTTCTCTTGAATGAGATATACATGTAGATTTACTTGCTGGGCTACGAGTAGAGATGGTTGAATTTTTCGACTTGCTAACTTTGTGAGCTGATTGCAAAGTCTCTGAAAATGGTATCATCACCAAAATAGCTGGAGAGGTAGAGAAGTGTTGGGGAAGCATTTGGGGAAAAAAGTTTTGCTGTAGCACATGTCGTTTTTGCATAAATTAAGTTCAAAATAAAGTTCAAATTCAGATTTTCAAAATGTTTTACTTTTTTTTACTTTGAACTTAATTTGTGCAGAAACTATTTGTGTAGGAGACATACTTCTTATTTTGTGGTATACCCCCAACCCTTCTTTACATCTCCAGCAAGTTTGGTGATTATACCATGTTCAGGGGTTTTGCAATTAACTCGAAATCATCAAAATTCGACCATCTCTAGCTACGAGTCCTACCTCGTGTCGTAATGTCAGATAATCTTTTTTCTAGTGTTGTCTCAGATGTAGATAATTTTTCAGAATAAAATATTCTCTTGTGTAGTTGCTCTTGATTGCCTTTTTTGATGTGCCGAGTAGGAACCTGGGATGTAGGACTTGTCCTTGTTCTTACTTGTGTAAATTATAAGATTAATTTGGGTTTCCCATAAAAAATAAAGGACTTCAAGGCGCAAATTTTTCATGTCAACACATTTCGTGGTCTTAACACCACTTCCTCATGACAATTTTTATATGGTTTAAAAGGTACTCTGCAGGCCAATCCTTGGCGCCTTGACATAAGTCCTTAATTTTTTATGGGAAACCCAAATTGATCTTATGGTCAGCAACAATTCTCAGGTAGGCTGTGGTGTTGCAACAATGATCAATTACTGCTAAGGGGTCCAAAGTGTGCCAAGAAAATGTCCCCTAAACCATTACACCACCACGACCAGCCTGTACCGTTGATACAAGGCAGGATGGATCCATATTTTCATGTTGTTGATGCCAAATTCTGGCCCTACCATCTGAATTTCGCAGCAGAAATCGAGAATCCTTAGACCAGGCAACATTTTTCCAATCCTCTATCGTCCAATTTTTGAATTACAGTGGAGTGCGTAAGTTTGGGCAACCTTGTCAATGTTCATGATTTTCCTTTATAAATCATTATTGTTACAATAAAAAAATCAATTAAATATCAAATAGGAGACACACAGTGATATTTGAGATGTAAAACAATGTTTATAGGATTTACAGAAAGTGAGCAATAATTGTTTAAACAAGATTAGGCAGGTGCAAATTTATGGGCACCACAAACAAAGCAATGAACTCAATATTTAGTAGATCCTCCTTTTGCAGAAATGACGCCTCTTCCTATAGCGCTTCCTATAGCTTCCAATGAGAGTCTGGATTCTGGTTGAAAGTATTTTGGACCATTCCTCTTTACAAAACATCCCTAGTTCATTCAGGTTTGATGGTTTCCGAGCATGGACAGCTCTCTTTTACTTACACCACAGATTTTCATTGATATTCAGGTCTGGAGACTGAGAAGGCCATTCCAGAATGTTGTACTTGTTCCTCTGCATGAATGCCTTAGTAGATCAAAATGTCTACTAGGAAATGGGAAAGAAGAACCCCAAAACCAGCAAAGAGTCCCCCCCCCCCCGAAAGAATTTCAAGGGCAGGGAGACTTAAAGTCCACTATTGTAAATCAAAATAAGATAAAGTATATGTGACAGTAAAACATGTATATCGTATTTAATACACAATATCCATTAAAACCATAGAACATAGCAAGGTTGGCTGACATTAATACAGAGCACAGATGGGATATTCAAATATCCCTACATCAAGTCCATAAAATACATAGATATATGCAACGGTGACCACAGATGATAAATGTAATCCAAAAGTTGTCAGGATAAGGGATCCTGTATCAGACAGGGTCCACCCCAACGCGTGTTTTGCATGTGTACTTCTTCAGGGGGTATCTTTATCCAATTGGTTTCTGTATGGTCAATATCAACATCAGAAAAAAAAAACCATAAACAGCGGAGGGTGTTGATTATAGTCAGTATGGTAATCAATAAATATGATGGAAGTATACTAATATAGGTTTAATCACACGTAAAGTTATAAACAATCAATGGAATATAGCAGCTAACAGCCCACTCAAGGGGCATTTACAGGTAAAGGATGAGGGGCCAAGCAAAGGCCTGGCAAACAGAAGACCGACACAACCTGCACAGGCAAGCGACCCATATTGATATTTAGCATAAATGTATATAGATGTGGTAAGGTTAAGACGTGAGGAGAAATCCCACCTGGGGTGTGGGAAACCGTGAAAACCATTAGTGGTTAATAAAGGTGCATTACCCCAGATAAAGTGTTATTTGTGGATTACATGGTTACTAGTAAGGAAAACCGGTGTAAAGATGTGAAGGGTAGTTGAAATCAAAGTGACAAAGCCAAATGCACAAAACCATAATGCAAACGTAAAAGAGGTGAAGGAGTTGATGAAGCTGTTTAATTACTTGTGGAATCATGGTGATTAAATGGTGACGGGTATATTTTTTGTATAGGGTAAAGTGCCCAATGTGTGTGAACAATAGGTGAATATGCAGTCCCCTGGACTCACTGCCTGTGTTTCTACCATCCCTCAAGAGGTAGCGACCTGGTGATCCCCTCGGGAAAGTCTATCCCCACCATCAGGGGTATTTTGAAGAACGAGTGGGTTCACTTGAACGTCAAGATGCCCTGATGCAGAACGTTGCAGCACGTCTGGAGGCAACTTCTTCACCCGTCACAGCACGGCCGCTGGTCACCGCTGCCCCTTTTCCACCTACTCCTGCCAGTCCTGACTCAGGTACTGCTGCCGTGCACCTTCCGCTGCCTTCACGTTATGGTGGAGACCCGCGAATCTGCAGTGGATTCCTGAACCAGTGCCTGATCCACTTTGAGTTGCACCAGCAGAGGTTTCCTACGGAATGGTCCAAGGTCGCCTTCATTGTGTCCCTGTTGTGTGATGAGGCCCTTGCCTGGGCGAATCCGATTTGGGAACAAGGAGGTCCAGAGACCACCAGTCTACAATTTTCTGACGACCTTCCGGCTGGTCTTTGAAGAGCCTGGCCGCGCCTCTTCTGTCGCTTCAGCTCTGCTGCAGTTGCAACAGGGTTCTCTGACGGTAGGTCAGTACGCCATCCGGTTTCGTACTCTGGCTGCCAAACTTGCCTGCAACAATGAGGCTCAACTGGCGGTGTTCTGGGAGGGCCTGTCCAACCAGATCAAGGATGAATCGGCTGGCCGCGATCGTCCGTCTAGCCTGGACGACCTGATTTCCTTGGCCACAAGAGTGGTCTTGCACTTCAGGGAGCATTCTATGGAGGCTGCACGCTCCAGGAGGCCTATCCGTTTGGCTCTGTCCTTCCAGAGGCCGGTTCTTCCTCCAGTGTCCAGCCCAGCCGAGGAGCCCATGCAAATAGAGCGTCTCCGTTTGTCTGTATTGTGTCTGTATTGTGGAGGCAGATCCCACTATGTGCGCAATTGTCAACAGAAGTCGGGAAATGCCACCATCTAGGATCAGTCGGGTCCAAAGTCTTCTCCAAAATTGTCAATACCAGTGGCACAAGGGAGTCTCGCTCTCTGTGTCAGCCAGCAACTTCATACAATAAGCGCTGGTCCAGCAGTACCGACTCCCTACCATAAGCTTGGAGCGACCCTTGTCAGTAGCATCTGTAAATGGACTGGCACTCCCGGAGCCTGTGCTCTTCGTTACCCAGCCCTTGAGAATGCAAGTTAGGGTCCTTCATTCAGAGACTATCACTTTCTATGTGCTGCCGGCGTCCGTGAATTCGGTTATCCTTGGCCTGCCCTGGTTGCATCAGCACTCTCCAGTTCTATACTGGCATACTGGCCAGGTTCTACGTTGGGGGTCCTCCTGTCTGTCCACCTGTTTATCTGAGGTGCGACCTGCTTCCTCACCTTCTGTACCTGCGGACTTGTCAGGCCTCCCGCGGCACTACGCCTCTTTTGCGGATGTCTTTAGCAAGAAAGAGGCAGAAAAACTGCCCCCTCATCGCGGTTATGATTGTCCGATAGACCTTCTGCCTGGTGCCACCCCTCCTTGCGGCCGGGTCTACCCACTTTCTCTTCCGGAGACCCAGGCTATGTCTATGTCAAGGAGAGTTTTGAGAAGGGCTTATTCGCAAATCCTTCTCACCAGCCGGAGACGGCTTTTTCTTTGTTAAAAAGAAAGAGGGCTCCTTACGACCCTGTATTGATAACCGAGGACTGAATAGCATCACAGTTAAAGCGGACCTACCACATTGTAGGTCACTTTGCACTATCGGCATCAGGCTGCCAATAGATAGGGCAATCACTGTCCAAAAAGAAAAAAAAATTATCTTACAGCAGGAAAGACAGTTTTTCCGAGGTAGCACCTCCCATGCTGTGACGTTGCGCCACGGCGCCGAGGTCGCTTGTTAGAGCTGAGACTGCCGGGAAACATCAGCTGTGAGTGGGTCCCCATAATGCACTGCTCTGCCTCTGTGACGTCACTATCACAGCGATTCACAGTGCAGCCCTGTGTGCTCCCTCCCCCTCCCAAATTCCCCTCTCTGTGTCGTGAGTTCATGAAAGTGTATCGATCTGTTCACGGTGATGCTGGGGAAGTGTACCGAGGAGACGGTTGCTGTGGCTCTGGCAGCAGAGGAACTTCTGGTAAAATAAATATTGCTATTATAACCACCCAGGAACCCCCATTCACTGGGACGGCACATCCTCCATATACCATGATCTGCTGAATGAGAACCCTCCCCAAGAAATGGGACCCCCAGTGTAATCTCGTGAGGTGATTGTGGGGGAAGTGTAGTGGAGACATTGCTGGGACTGGCAGCAGAGGACGGCATAAGATAGTTCTATAACAACACAGTTGTACCCCGTCTCGTCTGTACTCATCCTCCATATACATGCCTGGATGAATGCGAACATTCCACCAGACATGGACCATGTGTCATTGCAAGGTGATTGTGGAGGAAGGTGTAGAGGAGGAAATTGGTGGGCCTGGCACAGCGGGACGGGCGATAATGATATTTATATTACACCCAGTAACTCCCTTCTTCATGTCTGTTCCTCATCCTCCATGCTACCATGCCCTGGGATGAATGAGACTCCTCCCAGGCCAATGGCAAGTGTCATCTGTGAGGTCGCATGTGGGGGTGTAGTGGAGACAGCTGCGGGGACTGGCAGCAGACGACTGGTAATAAGCTATTTTCATTACACCAGTACCCAGTTCATTCATGTTTTTTTTCCTCCTCATCCGCCACCCCCTATTCCCATGTATTGGACATGATGAGAACCTTATGACAGTGAAAGTGTTATCTTGCAGTTGATTGTGGAGGAAGGTAGAGGAGACCTTGCTGGGACCCCGGCCACCCGCCCATGCAGGAGCCCACCGTCCCCCCCCCCCGGTATAAGATATTATATTACACCCAGTAACCCCTTCGTCCATGTT
>CM070043.1:21599594-21612682 GCA_036250615.1 Ptychadena robeensis | reverse complement strand
CCGGTAGTGTGTGACTTCTGGGATGCAGTGAGCGCCTACGCCGACTCTATAACGGGTTTTACGAGGGTACGAGACCTGTCTACTCACCTTTTACAGGCCCCGACACCTACGGACGAGTCCGAGGATCCCCGTTCTCTGACCCGATGGGAACATGTGTGTTTTCTGGGAGCCAAAAAAGTAATTCTTAACCATTGGATTTCTCCCTCTCCCCCGACTGTTGGGGAAGTGCAGGAATTGCTACGGGACTGTCTATTTTATGATAAATTTTTTGTGGTTCAGGACAAGGATAAGAGGACCAAACGGTTCTTCCAAATGTGGAAAGGATTTTTGCTGGCTGAGTTCTCTGATGGCCAGCTACAAGACGTCATGAGTGGCTTTCTACACACCACCTGGTATGACCTGGAGGCTCTGAGGGGCACCCTGGGACGACTGAAAGTATGGGACCGGGACTGTGACAGTGACTTGACTGATAGTGGTGACGACCGACGGACTGGGGAGGGATTGCCGTGAGGCCTGCTCCTCTCTTCACATTTCACTTGGCTCGGCTAGTGAGCGATTTGACCATGTACTACTGTGTCTTGACTACCCTGGGGAGGTGGAGATGTACTTGAGTGTGCCTTTTTCTGGGGGGGGGGGGGGGGGGGGTTTCTTTCAGTTTTAAGGTTGGGGATGTTGTTTATGCTGGTGTATAAGGGCTGGACCGGCCTTTCCGGAGGGGGTCCATTGTTCTATTGTATGTGGCCATGCTGAAGGCACTTGAATTATTCTGCTGTGGTGATTTTTGACTGTTAAATGCCTGATGTACCTATGCTGGCCGTATGTTATGCTACCAAGGCCTATTATGTTTGTATATATAATGTGAAAAACTAATAAAAAGAGATTTAAAAAAAAAAAAAAAAAAAGGAAAGAAGGTTGAGGATTAGGAAAAAATCCCTTTCCTCATCCCCCACAAAAGGAGTTTCCCCTACAACAGGTAAGAGCTAGGGGACTTTAACCTCCCTAGCGCACTGCTGAGGTCCAGATTTTTGTACCAAAAGTGCACCATAGACTTCAATGGTACATTTTTCTTTATGTTGTAGGCATGTAACTTCCCAAAATAAGTCAGTACAAGGGTCTAATAGACATCCTGAATATAATAATGTTTGAAACACTCAATTATGTCAAATAATTATTTTTTTTTTTTTTATAAATTTAATGAGAAAACACAAAAATCAGGGCACAAAGCTTTGCTGCTATGTACTAAATCTCGCCCAAATAAAGTCTCTGGTGCCCCACATGTGCCCATTTGCAGTTAACCCTCTCTAACCTGGTGTGATGGATGTGATAAAATCACACCAGGTTAGAGAGGGTTACTGCATATGAACACATCTGGGGCACCAGTGACTTTTTATTCTGGTGATAATTAGTATATTTAGTACATAGAAGCACTTTGAAATCAGTTTTCTACATAGAAAACTGATTTCATGCACTGTACTTTTCAAATCTCCCGCCGCCTCCTGTGAACTGTGAGTATGCGCTGTCCCGGTGCCCCGATGTGTACTGGACGGCAGCATCTCGTCCAGTGCTATAGTAGTACTAGCAGCGCTGGACGAGATGCTGCCGTCCTGACCGCTAGGGTGGTTAAAGGCCAGCCAGGTAGATGTTCCCATGTAAATTCAATATAATGTGTTCATCATAACAAAGCATGAGAAATAAAAATGAAAGTAAAAAAAGTCCATATAGTTTTAATGTCCATAAAAGGTCACATCAATAGTTTTGCTACAAAGCATGTACTGAACTGTCTTTTTTTCGCTTGCAGTAAGGCTAGGGGTGGAGAATAAGCAGGTCCAGATGATTGAAAAACCCCAACATATGTTTTGCATCCCTTCGTCAGGTGTCTGCCACCAGAAGGGGATACCAGCATTACCTCAACACCTGCCAGCACCTATACGGATCACTCATGGATCCTTGATATACCTAATTGATACCCGAATCCTAACCAGCTATCTGCTACCGTGTGCTGGGGTGACCCTAAATGGTGTCCTTCTGTTCCCTCTTTTGGCTTGCAAGCTAACGGCATATAATTAGGCACCTCGAATACCATCTGGATAATTGTGGGGCCTGTATTGCATCAACGTGGACCCCCTTTCCTTTTTTTAGTTCTGGAGCAATATCTTATGGATAGATGAGAACAAGATCAACTTGTATCAAGAGAAGAACATGAAAAAGGAAAGGAACTGCTCAGGATCCTAAGCATACTATCTCATCAGTGAAGCATGGTGGTGGAAGTGTCATGGTGTGGGTATGTATGGCTGCCAATGGAACTGGTTCTCTTGTATTTATTTATGATGTGACTGCTGACAAAAGCAGCAGGATGAATTCTGTTTTGGGCAATATTTTTAGCTCATATTCAGCCAAATGCTTCAGAACTCATTGGACGGCGCTTTACAATGCAGATGGACAATTACCCAAAGTATACAAAAAAAAACACCAAAGAGTTTTTTAAGGGAAAGAAGTGGAATGTTATGATGTGGCCAAGTCAATCACCTGACCTGAATCAGATTGAGCATGCATTTCACTTGCTCTAGACAAAACTTAAAAGAACAAGCAGGAACTGAAGACAGTTGCAGTAGAGGCTTGGCAGAGCACCAACAGGTATGAAACCCACCGTCTGGTGATGTCTATGCATTCCAAACTTCAGGCTGTACTTGCAACCAAGCATTACAAAGGGAAAGTTTGATTTATGATTATTATTCTGTCCCATTACTTTTGGTCCCTTAACAAATGGGAGGCACATATACAAACTGTTGTAACTCCTACATCGTTCACCTGATTTGGATGTAAATAGGAAGGGCCTCCATCTACATGGTTTTGGTAGATCAAAAGAACAGAAATGGTATGGTAAGATTGTAAGGTAAATGGTGGCCTTAAGCCATCTTTCTGTAGTCCAGAGAGTTCTTTGTAATGAGGTGCCAGAGAGCAAGAACACCAAATTTACCCTATTTCTCTGACTTTAAGACGCATCTTTTGGGGGGGGGGGGGGGGTGCCTGCGTCTCATAGTCCGAATGCGCAACCCCCTCGGCCGCTCGCCTTGACTTTCCGCCAGCTCTCCAGAGCTATCAGATGAGCGATGCAGCCACAGCCAGATCCCTTATCTGTACTGTACTGTTTCTACCACCAGAGCGCTGCTGATAGAAGCAGTACAGCAGAGAGACATACATGGAAGCTTCCAGCCAGCAGCTTTCATGTATGTCTGCCTGCCTGCCTGCCTGCCTGTTAGCTGCGATCACTGTTCAGTTCACAACTGGCAAGAAGGCAGCATCTTATGGTCCGGTGCATCTTATAGTCCGAAAAATAGGGTAATATATTACCCCATTGTAACACCAGAAAAAGTCACATGACAGAGAGTAGGGAAAGTTGCTAATTTGGCACAATTTGGACTTTTTTCATTTACCTTAGATGTGTACTCACTTTTGTTGTCAAGGGTTTAAGGTAGCCGTAGATTTGCAGATTCTCTCTCGATAGATGAGGGATCAACTGCAGCGTGATGACGTCATCACTCTGCAGCTGGCCCCTCAAAGGATCAGTGGTCACCCTTTGTGTGCCAGTCATTCCGTCCCCATACAGAGTAATGGGATCGGCTGGGAATTTTCAGTGAGATCCGACATGTGGGAAGGTCCTGGTCGATCTGTCCCGGTGGGCCCACCCGATTTGTGGCCGTGTGCCACTTGGAAAGCCGACAAATCAGTCTGTAAATCAGTCTATAGGGCCCTTTCACACTATATGCCTTTTTTAAAGGCATGCGTTTCTGCATATATACAAAAAAGCATGCATTTTTCGCATTACATCTGCGTTTGCATTTGTGTTATTGAACAAATCAATGAAAAATGCATGAAAAGTAAATAAAAAATGCATACAGCAGGACATTTTAAAAAACGCATGCGGAAACGCTGCATTTTTAGAAACGCAGCGCATGCAATGTGAATGGTAACATTGGTTGATGGAAAAACGTGTGCAGTATAAAAATGTGTGTGGTAAAAAAAATGCAATGCAACACATATAGTGTGAAAAGGCTTTGTCTTATGTTATTTTGAGGGGACAGCATAGTTACACTGTTTTCAAGATGTAAACTGACTACATTACAGTGTAACAAAATGTAATATCTTCAGTGTTGTCCCCTGAACAGATATAAATAACTTTTTTTTATCACGATTGTACTCGATTGGTAAACAATATTCAGGTCTTTCTAATAATTGGCAGCCCAGAGTTGAGCAGAACCTTAGCCCATTTTCTTGATTATGGCATTTTACCTATAAACTCCTTTAAAGGAGGGTTAACTCAACCTATAGCATTGCTAGTTGAATTGAATTTCTGTTAATGTAGATCTATGAAGTAAGTGACAAGTGTGGCCTTACCTGTTCTTTCAGCTGATTCACTTTTTCTTGAAGAAGCAACTTTACAATTCTGAGTTTCTGCTCCACATCAATCATGCGAGCCTCCATTTTCCTCAACAGCGTCTCTTGATTATCCTGTAAAAAATAATTGTGCTATTATAGGATGTGGACTGACTGAAAGGATCAGCTTTCCTATTGCAGAATTAAAGCTTCTGCTATAAAGGGAAGTGCACAATTATTAGGAGAATAGTGCTTGTGACCCCATCATCCCTGTATGCAGTGTCGTACCTCCAAGCTGTATAGGCGTGGAAAGCCTACTAGCCAATAAGCCATAGGTGATGTGCGCATCTCGCTAATGAGAAGGGGGGGGTTCGCGTTAATGAGACATCAACACCCTATATTAGGTGTGACAGTAATATTAGGCAACTTCCGTCCTTTGGCCGCAAACGTGGTCAAAAGACGGACCTAACAGGCTTGAAAAGTCAAAAAAAAGAAGGTAGTGAGGGATATCTTGCAGAGGCGTGCGAGCACTCTTAAAATGCAAAGAGTTTGAAGCGTGATCATCCCGATACAATCAAGCGTTTCGATTCAAATAGTCAACGCGGGGGGGGGTCGAAAGAAGCGGGTGGTGGAACAACCACAGGCCAAAGGCGCAAAAAAACTGCCCCATGAACTGAGGGAGAAAAGTCAAGCGTGCAGCTGCCAAGATGCAGCTTGCCACCAGTTGGCCAAGTTCAGAGCTGCAACAGATACTGGAGTGCCCCACAAACAAAAAGCACAAGGTGTGCAATACTCAGCGAGACCCCAGAAAGGCGTGAAAGAAAGGGCCGACACAGCAAACTGAACAAGAGCCACAAGCTGAAACGTAAGACAGGGCGCAAGAAATATACCTCAAGGAGCTGGATTTGCTAAGGGGTTAGTGGACGTGAGTGTGAGAGAGGAAGAGTGAGTCTGATGAGACAGATGGGTGGTGGCAAGTGGCGGATGCTAAGGGCCAGAGGAGCTCCAGTCCGACTCAGACGCCAGCAAGGGTGGAGGTGGAAGTTGCTGGTTTGGGGCTGGTTCATCAAGGCAGCTGCGTGTGGGGCCTTTTCGGGTTGAGGATGGCGCAAGTCGAACCCCCAGCGCACGCCAGCGGATTAAGACAACCTCCAAAGTCAGTGGGAAAGGTGAAGAGACCAAAATAAAAATGAAAGCATAGTGAAAGCAACGAGAAGAATAAGAAGAAGAAAACAGTCTGCATCCTTCAGAAGAAAAACACCTGAGTTCAGCCAGGAAATGCTCCGATAACACGCGTCCAAGTACTCCACAGCCGGGCTGGCAAGAAGGAGATAAGGGTAAAGAAGAGGAAACAATGAGCATGGGCCTCCTTGTTCACCGATCTGAAAACCCCATTGAGAACCTGTGGTCCATCATCAAAGTGTGTGCTTTACAAGGAGGGGGAAAACAGTACCCATCTCTGAAGCGAGTGTCTGGGAGGCCTGTGGTTGCGGTGCTGAAGGCGAGGGTTGGATGGTGGTGAACAGAATCAAAACACTGACAGGAAATCCATGGAGAGCAGGACGTGTAGTGTCCTGCAAAGAAAGGTGACTATATGGTAACTATTGTGTTTGTTTTGTTGTGAATGTCAGAAATGGAGTATTTGTGAATGTGGAGATGTTATATTGGTTCACTGGTGTAAATATAAGAAATGGGTATAAATTTGTTTTTTGTTAAGTTGCCTAATAATTATGCACAGTAATAGTCTAACAGTAATAGTCTATAACTAAAAAAAAAAAAATACTTCCAAAAATATTCAGCTTTGATATTAATGAGTTTTTTGGGTTCATTGAGAACATGGTTGTTGTTCAAAAATAAAATTATTCCTCAAAAATACCACTTGCCTAATAATTCTGCACTCCCTGTATATGAAATTCAGTCCAACCGTACATGAAGGTCAGACCTTAGCTACTCCTCTTGGATTTTATGCTACTGATAGATTGGGGTGGCCACTACTCAGGCTCTTTGTCAAGTGTTTTATTTTTCTTCTCAACTCTCCTCTATTCCCCATTTCCAATTTTGGAGAATTTAACCTCCCTAGCGCACTGCTGCGGTCCAGATTTCTGTTCCAAAAGTGCACCATAGACTTCAATGGTAAATTTGTAGGCCTGTAACTTCCCAAAATATGTCCGTATAAGGGTCTAATAGACATCCTGAATATAATAATGCTTGAAACACACAATTATTATAACAAAAAGTACATTAAGAAAAATTATAAAATGTATCATTTGAATGATAAAATCTCTTGAATACCTATTTGGTGTGAAAGATTTCAAAACAGTATTTATATTTGTTAATAATAACATTTTTATTACAATTGTAAATGTGTTTTGTGTTTGTTTTACTTTGAATTGTATTGGATACAGTTACAGCACAGATTAGTAGACCTCTGAGCAGCAGTTTTTATGCAATCTATTGCTCTTCTTCTGCCATCATTTTGATTTAATTACATTATACCTGTCTATATGAAAGGGAAGCTGGCAGTTTTATGATCTGCTGATTTGCGGAGTATGATCTGCGGAGTATGAATCATATAGATTTCCAAAGCATAAAGACCCCAATCTATATGACAACCATTGTTTGAATACAGATGTACTATGTTACTGTGCACATATGTATGATGAAAGTATGATGAACGATTTATAGAATGTGTTGGGACCAATTACTTTGTTTTAATATATTATGTTTTAAATATTATTACGACAAGTACAACTAAATGGCTTTAAAAGTCCCCATGTCTCCCTAATGCTTAGCATGTTTGGGAAGAAATGTTAAAGAATTTCATTCCTTCCAACTGTTTTTTGATATGTTAAATCTTTTTTATTCTTGCTCCACTGGAAACCTTATTTATTAAATCTATTTAAAAAGCAAGACAATTAGATAACAAATTTCTACTTAGAAGTGTCTTAAGTGGGGGGGGGGGGGGGGGGGGGGGGGGACATGCATGTGGCAGACCTTGATAGACATCTTGTCATTCGGCTCTGCTCCTCCTTTGACACCTTCCCGCTTCTGCACCTATTGCCCACCGTTTGGTATCCATAATTTTGACAGGAACCGGAAGAACACCAAACAAGGCTTATCCGGTCACAGCCTGCATATCACTTCCAAGATGGCGGCGGAGTGTGAAAGGGAGCTTTAAAAGACAACAAAGACCGGCTAAAGCCCCCCATACACGTTCCGATTATTCTCCCGACCGATTTTTCGTCCGATCCTGTCACCCAATTTTCACCTAAAATGTTATGGTCGGTCGGTCGGCTGGCACGAAAAATCGGAATTCGAATTATCACCGATCCATCAGCCCGACTCTATTTATTAACAGCAGATCGACCAAAAAATTACAGACAGGTCAGAAGCGGTCCCGACCGATTTTTCGGCCGATTTTGAGAAATCGGGATCGATCGGGTACATAATTCCGTATCCGATTAATCTCCTGATCGATTAATCTCCCAACCACATTGGTCGGTCGGGCAAAATTCGTACGAAAAATCGGAACGTGTATGGGGGGCTTTACATATTCTCTTATCGGTGAGGCTGCTGCCCCCAAACATGTGGGCTGCCTACAGATGGACCATCAATGCAGTGTATGAAAGGAGCTCCATTTTGCTATCTTTCTGGGACATGTGTGGCCTTTCGATGCTTCAATTTATTTCTGCCTGGAGTATCTTTGAGCTCCCTCCTGGAACATAGCCAATCCACTTTCCTCTTTTTTAAACAATATTTTTTTGTCATTTAGTTGCATCTGTATGACTTTTTGTTTCTACCATTGTTTGAACCATCTGCTAAAGGTCCCCATACACTGAACGAGCTGCGGACAATTTTGCCGACGACTGATGTGCGTGCGCGCAACAGCAGATTGCGGGTGCCCACATGGGGCGACAGGGATCTTGGTCGACCAGAGAATGGACATGTTCATAAATCTCTGGCCGATGCCATTAGTTTGAATTGGGACTGGCGTCCCCGTTTAAACGAATGGGCGGCACCACAAAGGGTGCCCGCCAATACTCTGAGCGACAGGGTGCACATCAGGCTGCACTTCACCGCTCATCTGTTGGCCCCCACTCGCTACGTGTGTGGGGGCCTTTAGGATTTCCTTTTTTATCAGGGATGATTAGTTTTTCTAAATGTCTCTTGACTCCCTCCTCTTCTCTTATCTCTCTGACTCTGAAATTTTACTTATTTGCTTTGACAGTGTAATTTTCCTTTAAAACGCCTACATATTCTCATGAGAAGGAAGTTTTGGTTTTCATGTTTCAATGCATATGCCCTGAGCGGTTTCATGCTCTACCCATTAATGTCCCCTGTGGGACTATGGATCCTTATACATGGAAATGCTCTCTGCCTCCATTGTAATGCTGCCAAAGCCTTATGGCTACCCACATCTCTGTACTAATTACAGACAGATATCTTTCTTAAATGTGGATTTCAAAATCCTGGCAAAATTTCTAGAAAACCAACTTAATTCCTTCTTGGGCACCGTTGTGCGTGGGGTGATATTTTACATAGGGTACAGGTAGGCTTTGTCCCTAACAGACAAGCTGGGGATAACGTCCATGGGGCTATCTAATTTATGCACTAAGTTGGATACCTTTCTCTCCCATCTATGTTATATTCTGAGGACATATGCACGACATTCAAAACCCTCCCCCTTTTTTGCATTGTGTAAATGGGGCTTCTGGGAGGATTTTCTTAGCTGGAACCGGGCACTGTATTTCTACCCTAATGTCAGGAATAGTACCTCCTTCCCAATTTTGTTCATCCTGGTCCTGGAACCCCTGCTGAACTTATCTGCTGTTGTGTGAGAGACGTAAAGAAGAACCCAAAGATCACTGTGGCTGAGCTCAAGAGATGCAGTCGGGAGATGGTAGAAAGTCTACCATCACTGCAGCCCTCCACCGTGGCTCGAAGGAAGCCTCTCCTCAGTTCAAAACACATAAAAGCCTGCATGGAGTTTGCTAACAAACACCTGAAGGTCTCCAAGATGGTGACAAATTCTCAATATAGAACTTTTTGCCCTTATTCCAAAAGGTATGTGTGGACAAAACCAGGCACTGATCATCACCTGTCCAATATAGTCCCAACAGTGAGGCATGGTGGTGACAACATCATGCTGTGGGGGTGTTTTTCAGCTGAAGGGACAGGACGACTGGTTGCAATGGAGGGAAAGATGAATGCAGTCAAGTACAGGGATATCCTGGAGGAAAACTTTCTCTAGACTGCTCAGGACCTCAGAGTGGAGCTTTACCTTCCAACAAACAATGACCCTAAGCATACAACTAAAATAACTACAAAGTGGCTTCACAACAACCTGACTTAAACCCAATTGAGCATCTCTGGAGAGACCTAAAAATGACTGTCCACCAACATTTACCATCCAACCTGACAGAACTAGAGAGGATCTGCAAGGAGAAATGGCAGAGGATCCACAAATCTAGGTGTGAAATACTTGTTGCTTCTATGAATAGATAAACCCTAACCCCAGGTACCAAGTACCTTAAAAACACTAATTGTCTGGCATTGCGGGCACAAAGGATCAAAGCTTAATCAATAGAGTATATAAAAAGTCTTTATTAACATTGGACCAGAAAACAGACAAGTGTATAAATAAAGTATAAATGGCTGCAATATAACAAAGAGTGAAAAATTTAAGGGGGTCTGAATACTTTTTTACCCACTGTATCTATTTCTTTTCCATTCCATGAATTACTCGCTGGCTTCATGGAGCTCTCCTACCCATATCCTGATAGAGTAGATTCCATGCCGCATTAGACTGAAGGTGGCAAGCAAAACTCTATTACAGTACAGGTCTCAGGGTGGTTTGAGTTTACCAACCTGCATGTGTATTATAAAGCTGCTCAATTGGCCCTGCTTGCCTCTTTGCACCTACCCTCTGACATCCCTTTGTAGGCCTATCTACTAGCAGAAAGCTCCCCTTTACCCTTATTTAACGTGATTTGGACACCTGCCTTCCAATTTCTGATCCAGCCTTTTGGCATACTCTTGAGATGTGGGCCGCTATCATTTCCCACGAGCTAGCCTCCCCACACTTGGGTAGTGGGCAACCCTTCCAAGTTGGGAATTTTTCTGTTATTTACAGGTCCGCCACTTCCTTTCAGGTTGACACAGGGGAAGAATGATTGTGTAATGGACAGTGTTGTCACCCTATTTTAAATGTTGCAGAAGAAAATGTTATGGCAGAAATGTCAGATGTTTTTTTTTATTTATTATTTTTGTATTATTATGTTGAAGTTTGTTCTTGTATATACCTTTAAATGGCTTTTGGCAAAGGGTTAGATGTCCCCGATCAGTTAAACAAACTTTCCATAGGATCATGTTATTCCATTGTTTGTTTGTGATTATGGCAACACAAATATTGCAGAGTGATATCACTACTGTCTATATAATTTAAGACTCAAGATAAAAAAAATTGTGGGTCCGCACTCTCAACACCCATATATTCCATGTACACACACAGACTTTCTCTCGGGTTATACAAATGTGCTGGATAACCTATCGGTACTTCTCCAAGAACCTCCCAAATACGATCAATACAATTGAGTCCGAGTCCATTCAGATGTTTTGTCCATTTAAGACCATTAATGCTTTATTTAAAAAAAAAAGTCCAAAATACACCATACCAACGCAGGGGACATATCCTCCTCCCTGAAGAGACAAAACATCTGAGTGCGGACTCCAGCTCAAATTGTATTGATCATATAAAATAATGTAATTGACGATCTGCCCGTTCCTTCTCCGCCATCTAGGATAACTTGCAATTAAATGCAGTTATAACTCAGGGTTATTGGTCATGGGTTCCGTTGTTGTTCGCAGGGGATCATGGCCAATACAGTAGGCTTCCTGTAAATCTTAGGCTGCTGATGGACTAAAGGCTCCAGCATACATCTTCTGTTCGTGTCCAATGGCATCCTGCTGGTAAAGCATAAATGACAAAGTCTTAGGCTCCACTATGCGTCTCAACTGACTCAATTAATTTTCTATGGGTGCGTCATACTTGCGCTGGCTTACGTTGCGTTAATGTCAACGCAGTGCTCCGTGTTGATTTAAACGCAACACAAGCCGACGGATCACACTTTCAATGGATGTGTCAACATCCCTCCGTTTGACGTACGTCAAATGCAGGGATTTAACCCATAGTGGAGCCTAAGCCTTAACTTGCTCTGGTAAGAATCTACAACAGCAATTATCGCCTTCTGCCTCAGGTCGGGAGGCAGGGTATGCACAACCACCTGCGAACATATAGTCTTTCAACCCTAGGTGGTCTCGCAAAGCCATATACGATACACACACACTGCCCCCCCCCCCCCAAATTGAGGGGGAGGGGATGTCTTATAGGGTGAAAAATACGGTAAGTATGCACACAATCTAATAGATCAGGTCAGGAACCTTTTTGTCTCAGAGCCGGATGTGACATTAAGACGTCACTTCTGGTATTTAAAACTGGGTTCTCTTCCGCTTTCCAAATGCCGGAAGTGACATCATTGACATTTGGATTTGTTGAAATCAGTATTTGGCTGGGGAAAAACATGACTTTCCCAGCCAAAACAGCAGCGAGCCAGATGCAGCCATCTAAAGAGCCACATCTGCCTCACGAGCCATAGGTTCCTGGCCCCTGTAATAGATGGATATATGCATTTATACCAAGTTTTCTACTTCTATACTATATAACTGTCAAAAATGTTTACCCCCAAGTCGAAATTTATTTTGACTGACAGACTGAAAAAATTCAAAGTTAAAATACAAATCTCAACAGTTAAATACAATAAATAAATGGTTTTAAATATAGTGTCCCCCACAGAAATACATTTTGCGCTGCCTATGGATACAATGCCTGGGATCCCAAATGTAAATAAACATGCCCTTATGTAACCTTTGTGGCATGCACAGTACCACGTTACTGCCCATACAGTTCACCTGATGTTGATCAACATTTGTTGCAGGTGACATCTCAGACAGGTGCAGTAGGAAACAAGTTCAAAGGGGTTGAGCAAGTGTATATGCTTATTTATGCTTTTGGTTGCAAATTTTGGCCAGTCCAGAAGAAACGTGTGTGAGATAGGGGCTTTAAAGGGATGTGGTGCTCGTGTCACATCTCTGGAAGGTTCTGCATTCCAAAGCTAAGAATGAGTACAGGATGCCTGTGTGTTACTATGAATGTGCCACGCCTGTGTAACATGTACATTTGTAATCTTCAGATCTTCAACAATCCTTTGTGGCAGGTTCACACAGGAGGAGAATAATTGGGTAACATTTTATGGCAGAATGGTCAAATGTTTTTTTTTCTTTATTTAAAAAAAATATTGTGACTTTTGCATGTTGAAGCTTAGAGGGGAAAAAAATTTTAATTGTTTTTTATATATACCTTCCAGTGGCTTTTAGAACAGGCTTGATAAAACATCTGAGATAAGAGGTCCCTGATCAGTAAAACCGACTTTTCATAGGATACTGTTATTTCATTGTTTCTTTGAGATTACAGCAACACAAATATTAATGCAGACTTTCATCACAACAGTCTTGTATAAAATAATTTATAACAAGAGCAAAGGATAGGGTTCCCTCTTGGGACTTTAATTGTAACAGTATCGTACGTGTATGTAATAGGATAAAATCCGGTAATTTTGACACATAAAGTTTTTTTAGTTACTGAGATCCAGTCACAA
>CM070043.1:21576897-21598037 GCA_036250615.1 Ptychadena robeensis | reverse complement strand
ATCTAAGGGATGGGAACAGTATCTAAATCTATCCTCCAATCTATTCATTATTTTGTTTATAAAATAATTTAATTGACAATCTGCCTGTTCCCTGTCCTCCATCGAGTATGGCTTGTATGTAAAAGCTGTTGTAACTCCTGTAAATATTAGGCTGCTGATGGACTACAGTCTCCAGCATACATAGTCGTCTGTTCATGTCCCATGGCATTCTGCTGACAAAGCATAAATGCTTTAACAGACTACCTTGGCCTAACCCAGCACGTCCACACCACCACACACCTTGCTGGACGCACACTTGACCTGGTGTTCTCCTAACTCTGGACAACTCGGCTTTCCCTCTCTCTGACCATCATCTCCTAACCTTCAATATGATATATGAATACTTCTTGCCCTTTGTCCATCCCGCACCTCCCCGGCCTGGACATTGGCCCAGAGACCTCCACAACCTGGACCACTCTGCTTTCTTTAACTCTTTATCTTCACTTGCCTCCACTATCTCTAATCTCACATCCCCTGACTAAGCTGCCTCTCACTATAATCTCACCCTTCAATCTGTCCTAAATAAACTTGCCCCTGCCACCCTCTACTCAGCCCCCCCCCCACCAACCCCCATCCTAGGCACAGTAAGCACACTCGCTCCCTCCAACAAGACACTCGCAGGGCAGAGCACAAGTGGAGAAAGTCTGGCCAGAACAGTGACTTTCTCATCTACAAGGCCATTAATTCAAAAAACTCCTTTAATTCAATGCTGAGCTTAACACTGCCAAACAAAACTACTTCTTCTCACTCATATCCTCACAAGCATCTAACCCTTACTGCCTCTTTTCCACCTTCAACTCTCTCCTCAATGCTACTCCTCCTCCACCCACTGCCATCTTCTGGACACATACTTTAAAGACAAGATTGAAGCCATCTGAATTGATATTTTTGCCAACCGCACCCCCCCCCCCCCCCCCCCCCTCCTCCAATCCCATTCTCCTGTAACTCTTCCCTCACCTCACTTTCCCCTGTCAGTCTGGAAGTCACCTCTCTGCTTCGCTCCTCTTCTTCCACCGCCTCAACACTTGACCCTATACCCACTGTTCTTCTTAAGACCCATTCTACCACCCTTGCCTCTGCACTGATTGAACTATTCAATCTCTCCCTCTCCTTTGGTATCTTCCCATCATCCTTCAAACATGCCATAGTCCTCCCCATACTGAAGAAGCCATTGCTTGACCCCCTCTCTTCCCTCCAGCTTCCGACTTATGTCTCTTCTTCCTTTTGCTTCAAAACGACTTGAGCACCTTGTTTACAAGACTTGCTGACTATCTGACTGTGAATTCCCTCTTTGACCACCTCCAATCCGGCTTCCGACCTTCTCATTCCATTGAGACAGCCATCACTAAAGTTGCCAACGACCTGCTCAATGCCAAGGCCCAGAGATTTAAATTCAAAGTTCTGTGCCTTGCTTTTAAATCACTCCACACCTCCTGTCCTCCTTACATCTCCAACCTGGTACACAAATACACCCCTAACTGCCCCTTCCGCTCCTCCAGTGACCTACTAATGACATCCACACTCATAACCTCATGCAAACGCATGCAAGGCTTCAGGACTCTAGTGGCCGCTCCTACTCTCTGGAACTCCCTCCCTCGCCCCATTAGACTTGCTCCTACTTTTTAGCACTTTTAAAAAAGCCCTAAAAACCCACCTCTTCAGTCTCGCCTACCTATCTTCTCATTCCTAACATCACAACCATGCCAGTCCCATCTGTTCCCCAACCTATTAGACTGTAAGCCCGACCGGGCAGGGTCCTCTACTCCTCCTGTGTCATAACATGTACCTGTGTGTTATCTTGTGTTTGTATCTCTACTCTAATGTATTGTACAGCGCTGCGTAAGATGTTGGCGCTATATAAATAAATTACAATTATAATAATAAAATAATAATAACAAAAGTCCCAACTTGCTGTGCTAAGAAACTAGAACAGCAAGTTCTTACTTTCTTGTTGTTGTAGAACTACATGACCCAGCATGCCTATATCATGCCATCATACTTGCCCTTCATTATAATTGAGGTCTATGATGCGGCCCCACCCCTTCTGTGTAACCGATGGTGCAGAAGGGACGGTGCCAAAATTGATCGGCAAGTCCGCTGCCATAGAGAATCACAGCAGGCTTGCCCAGGGTATGCTCGTTTAAACCAGTGGTTCCCAAACTTTTCCTGTGGGGCCCCCCTTTTCCAAATAGGAACCTTACTGAGGAAACTGCAAAACAAATGCCATTACAAATACTGCAAATTTACAGCATACCCATTTATAAAAACCAAAACAAAACAGTTGTCTCCATAATAATGTATTAGGTTAGCTGTGAAAAAAGATTTCCTTTGGATAGGTTCGGTTCCTGTGGAGGAGCGGTCTTCTTTGTTTGGTATGGGGGGGGGGGTGTTTTTGAGGGGGGATGGTTTTTCCTTACTTTGTGTTGACTTATATTTTTGGTCGCTCCCTGTGAGCCTGTGGGTGACCGGTTTGTTTATTGGATGCTTGGTCCATACTCGTTCTGGTTAGAAGATATAGGTAAGGGGGGTAGTGACCCACAGCTTAAAGGAAAATAAGGCTCTTGTAGAGGCGCCTGTTTTTGAGAATTAAAAATATTTTTATTTTTGTAATTATAATCCAAGTTACATCAACGCTTTGTACACAGCGTTTCGTGGCTCACTGGGCCACTTCTTCAGGATGAGCATAAAATCTATACAATCACAAAGACAATGATGTGTGGGATATAACAATGGGATACCATATATATATATATATATATATATATATATAAAATCATGTATGATTATTGTTGCGATTTTTTACAATGCATTAAAATACAATAAAAAACATCAACATATTGAGGCTGGTCAAAGGTATTTAAATATGTTTGCATAAAAAATATATATAGTGCGCTTAAAAATTTACTTTGTATTTCATTTCAAGTTTAAAGTGACTTGACATTTGTAATAGTATGACACATTTTTGTAGATTTATACACTGCATTAGAACACATTAATAAAAAGTATTTATGTATAAGAGCATAAGAGAAAAGTATAAATAATGACATTATTAAAAAAAAAAAAAAAAAAAAAAAGGGGGATTGTTTTGTATATCATATCTATCATACGATACAGTGATTTAACATTTGTATTGTTATAATCTGTACAATCATTTTTTGATTACATTAGTAATTTCAGGTTGGTAAAGGGGATTTCATGTATGAAATAAGAATATATAATATAAACAATATATAGTGCACTTAAAGAATGACAAAGTATACTATTTCCGTTGTTGTTACAATGTATTTTGTGGCAAGTTGTAACTGTTTTTTGTTTAATGCTAAATACTACTAGTGTGTAGTCTGGTTGGTGGGTTGATCCATATATATGTTTTTTAAATACCTTTTGTGGGTCTGTAGATTGTGTGGAGAGGTTTTATCATTAGCCAGCTTTTGTGTGTGTTGTGCCACTTAAAATAGCATCTGTATTGCTATGAGCTGGTGGTGCACATGCATGTGTTGGGGGCGTGCCGGGGGCGCGTGTTTTCTGTGTCATTGTGCGCCATGCGCCACATTTGGCACCTATTTGCACGGTAATCGTATCCCATTTTGGTTGTTTTCTGATCGTTGTTTGCCCGTTTTTTGATCGGTTTGATCAATTTTGATCGTTTTTAGTCTATGATTTTCTACTGGAAGTTCTGTATCGTTTTGTTGATGTGTAGTGAGGAAACGGCGGGAGATCAATAAACCCTCTGACAAGGGTGGTAACGTGGTGGTTATGGATAATGAAACTTATGTGGAAATGTGCCTTAAAATCTCAAGAAACAAGGATTGGTACAAACAGGTTAGGTTTGACAGGGTGGCTTCCATACAAAATGAATATAAGGGATTATTAAAAACAGCCCTCAGTGAAGGCACCATTCCTAAAACAGTCTATAACTATGCTGAAATGGGCCACCCTACCCTGCCCACATTCTACTCCTTACCAAAAACGCATAAAAATCTGACTGACCCTACAGGCCGACCAATTGTATCCTGAAATGGCTGCCTGACCGAGAGGGCGAACCATCTCATCGATCAGTATGTTTGTCCCATGGTACATCGACTGCCTTCCTTTATCCAGGATACCCCAGATCTTCTGAGGTCCTTGGAAAATTACTATTGATGTCGAAGCCTTGTATTGTTCCATCCCACATGGGATTTTCTTAAGACAAAAAAGTAGAGAAGCATAGATGGAGACACCAATGTACAATATTCCACTGTATTATGTATGTAAATATGTGACAGATATAAGACAAGATAAGCCTTGGTTTTTTTGATAACTACCTAGGAAGTTCTTCACAATCCCTGAAGAAGTCCCGGCACGGGACGAAACGCGTCAGAAATTGATTGTAGAAATATTGGCCATATAAGTAATATTGTGGATTTTTCTATTTTTTTATTGTGATGACGAAAAACCTTGGTGAACATTGAGATATGATATCCAAGCCATTGTTGTCAAGTTTTCTGGAATATCGCTAGCTCGAATGGGCTTGAAGAGACCAGAACTGAGACATGTCCTTTATATGGTGAATTTTTGTATATTTTGTACACTTATTTTTGTAATAAAAGTATAACTTCATTCCTTTTGACTGGAACTTCATAACTGATCTATATTAACCTTTAAAGTCCACTGGGGTTGGCCACCCCTCCTTTGGTATCTGTTCCCCCAAAAACCTACCGATGTATTTTAATGCATTGTAAAAAATCACAACAATAATCATACAAGATTTTATATATATATATATGGTATCCCATTGTAATATCCCACAGATCATTGTGTCTTTGTGATTGTATAGATTTTATCCTCA
Organism: Ptychadena robeensis; assembly: GCA_036250615.1. Classification (NCBI taxonomy): domain Eukaryota; kingdom Metazoa; phylum Chordata; class Amphibia; order Anura; family Ptychadenidae; genus Ptychadena; species Ptychadena robeensis. The sequence goes on along the minus strand of CM070043.1, from coordinate 21,593,170 downwards.
TCCTGAAGAAGTGGCCCAGTGAGCTACGAAACGCTGTATACAAAGTGTTGATATAACTTAGATTATAATTACAAAAATACAGCAAGTTTGGAGTTCAAGTGATACCGTTTATTGGCTAACTGAAGTCATTAAGGAAGCAAGCTTTCGGGATGTCGCAGATCCCTTCTTCAGGCGTCATACAATTCTGGTTTTTGAAACTCACATTTATACACAAAATAACAAGGTCATAAATATTTTAACAAAAGCAACAGTTTTTTCTCGACACACATGACTAATTGAGGTGAGAGTGAAGGGTTAGTTAATGGAGATAGTGATCAGAGTTAAGAAGAGTTATTGGGGGTAATAGAGATAGGAGGTTCATACAACAGCAGATTTGCAGAACATCTTTGTACGAATACATACAACAGCAGATTTGCAGAACATCTTTGTACCAGGAGCTCTGAAAGACAGCGGAATAAGGTGATTAAAATTTGCTACAGCCTTCTAACCCTTTACACTCACCTCAATTAGTCATGTGTGTCAAGAAAAAACTGTTGCTTTTGTTAAAATATTTATGACCTTGTAATTTTGTGTATAAATGTGAGTTTCAAAAACCAGAATTGTATGACGCCTGAAGAAGGGATCTGTGACATCCCGAAAGCTTGCTTCTCTAATGCCTTCAGTTAGCCAATAAACGTTTTCACTTGAACTCCAAACTTGCTGTATTTATCGATGGCTAACACGGTACAACACTCTATAATTACAAAAATAAAAATATTTTTAATTCTCAAAAACAGGCGCCTCTACAAGAGCTTTATTTTCCTTTTAGCTGTGGGTCACTACCCCCCTTACCTATATCTCCATAATAATGGCTGGAAAAATGTACCAGTTCCCAGTGAACCCCCCCAAACTTGGACTTTTTTCACACTAGCTGCATTGCTTGTGTTTCTGGTAAGGAGCAATGCGCACGTTGCTCATTATTTGCACTGCTGCCCACATTTTTTGCAGGCGCAGCACATGCATCTCCCATACATTTGTATGGAAGACACAAGCGCATCGCTGTACTCTTATGTTTCCCATCTCTGCCTCTCCTTCTATTTGTCAGGACTCCTGAGACAATTGCTCCCATGCCCATTAGTGCACAGCAGTGTTAGCCCTCCCTGTATTTCCGGACTCTCTTTGCTCTTGAGGGATCTGGTGTCCAAACACCCCACTAGGCTGCGAGAAGGCGTGCTAGGGACGATGAGGACTTGAGAGAGAAGCATGGAGAAGAGCTGAGCTGGAACAGGAACTGTGTGGGTCAGAGCAATAGCAATACCACATCCTTGTCCAAATTTCGGAGCTCTCATGTTGATTCAACTACCAGCCCCTAGCCTCTCCCAAGAGCCATGCCCCGGTCATCATCACACCATACCTCCTCTTTGCTCTCAAGGAGGAAAATAATCTGATGAGAAGATGGCAGGGAAGACTGCACCCCTCCCCCAAATTATGTCTGCCCCCCAGTTTGGTAACCACTGGTTTAAACAAGCTTGGCAAGTTTGTTTTGTTAAACTCTGGATGAGCTGGAGTTGTCTAAAATGCTAGGAGTTAGGAAAACAATTTGTAACACACTATGTGAAATACAGGCCCATCTGCAGTCTGCAGATCAATGTTGGCTTGTTGGCATCAAATCAGCTCCATGAAGACTGCAAGAACACCATTCCCATCGTGAAATATGGAGGTGGACGGTTGAGGGGTGTTTTCCTGCTAAATGCACAGGACAACTTCACCACATAGAAAGGATGGATGGGACCATGTACTGTTAAAGCCAGGGCATTCAAAATGGGTCATGGATGGGTAGTCCAGCAAAAAGATTGGCTCAAGAAAAATCACATTAAGTTCCTAGGTCCTAGAGATATGCAACAAGACTTGAGAAATTTTGTGAAACATAAATATGTATAACTATGTATTATAGTTGGATAAGCATAATTGTATTATTTATGTTGGGCTTGCCTAAAAAGACCCGTGTCCCTTACCTACCGTATATCTCCTCTGTGTGCCGACATCGTATCACAGCTCTGCTATGGGCAGGGGGCGGGGAGCCGAATGTCCGACTCCACCTCTATTACATCTCCATGTGCTGGTAAAAAAGCAGCAGAGATGTGGAGTCGGACATCCGGCTCCCCACCCCCTCCCCAGAGCAGAGCTGTGATAGGCTGTCAGTACACAGCAGAGGGCAGCCTGCCAGTGTCACAGCATATCGAGATACCGGAAATTTGATTTCAAATCATATCACTGGTATTTCAGAAAATGATATCGCGGTATATATTGTTATCGAGTTATTGTCCAGCCCTATCACAGCATATCACTTTTTCCACATTTTGTTATGTTACAGACTTGTTTTCCTCAGAATTCTAGACACAGCACCCCATAAAGACAGTATCAAAAAAGTTTACTTGAGGTTTTGGCAAATGTATTAAAAATAAAAAAATTAAGAAAGCACAAGTACACAGGCACACCTGCCTATATAAGGTCCCACAGTTTAAATGTATGAGCACATAAGCAAGAAGGAAGTTAAAGGAATTATCTATAGAGGAACAAATCTGGGGAAGGTTAAAGAAATTTTCTGCCGATTTGAATGTCCTAATGAGCACAGTGGCCTCCATCATGGAGTCATGGAATAAGTGGAGTTCACCAGGACTCTTACTAGAGCTGGATGGCCACCTTATTGAATCTGATTCAGCAAGATTAAACTCTGATTGAACATCTCTAGAGATCTTAAAATGGCTGTTCACAGACACTAAATAGCAAGCAGTATTGTAAATGATCAAAGCCTAAACATGTAGGGTTAATTTACTAAAACATAACCAGTCCAGACACACTTGTTGTTCAGTGATGAAGAGGTTTTTCATTTTTTATTTTCCCCCAAAACTGAAAGAGTGCGGCCACAACAGAATTTGCTAGCCATGCTTTGGGGGATTGTGGGTAACTACCAGGCAAGAAATAGGGCGTGCAGACACTGGGAGAGATGCAAGAATTACAGTTGTCTACTAAACTGTTTGAGAACTCATTAGAAATAGACGAGGGCATACTACCTGTGTAATCCAAAGTTTAGGCTGAGGTTAGAATTTGTAAGAAAAAACATTTACAGATATACATTAAAAATATACAAATATATACATTCAATACACAAGACCATTTTAACAGGACAATACGAAGCAAAAGGTAACTTAAACATCTATGTCCAAAACACAGCCAAATATGTTTAACATTTTATTTTCCAATAAAAAGCAAAGCATAAAACCATTTGCATTGTTTTCCCCCAAAAAAGAAAACCCATATGTTACACACTTAACACACGTAATCCCATAAAAATAGGCCCATTAATCTCCATGGGATGGGTATAAAACTTCTTTCAATGGAAAAATGTTACAATATTACAAAAGAAAACAAAAATATACTTTATTTGGAAGGAGTATCTAATAATTAGTATAAATTAATAACATTAGAAAAGAATCTGCCTCTTTTAAATAAGGTATTATACATAATGTAGTTTCTAAAGCATTAATTACAATGTATGTGAAGTGTCTATTTTGTGAGCTTAAGTTATAGAAAGCAGTAATGTTACACACACTAAATAAATACTTTCAATCTACTTGCTGAAAATATAGTTTTAACTAATTGAAGCACACCTGTTATTTTCTAGTAGACAATATGCATCAAAGAAAGGAAATGTAAGCACTGGCCTTGTTATGTGCAGGACTCCTCTATTAAAGACTAAGTTCAAGCAAGTGGCTTTGAAATATAATAGGAGGGAAGGATGGCCCAAGTGTGTGTTCCATCACTCCTTTATCTTCTGGGTTGCAGGCTAAGGTGGGCACTGCATCAGGGTGGACTATTTGACTGCAATACAGTATGGTTGGGTTCTTGAATGCAAAGCCCATCAATTACAACTACAGTCAAACGGCTTGGGGTTGTCATAGTTTGAGATACTTCCAAGATTCTTAAATATTATGTTCTGACGGGACCTGCAAGGAGGATTTGCCTTTCTACAGATTGGTTCACTTCATATAGGTTTTCTTCTCTAAATAAAAGCTCATCAAGTAAGGATCTTACAAATCCTTACACATATAAACAGTTTACCATATAATGTTTTGCATATTTGTAAATTCACCTGGAGATCAGCCTAAAAAATAATTTCCACAAACCCCATATATATACATATATACAGTTGTGTTCAAAATTATTCAACCCCCACTGAAATTGAGTGTTTTGGCCATTTTGACATTGATTTTGATCATTTCAGTCATCTTGTTTACAATAAAATCAGCGAGGCACTTGTAAGTCAGACAAATATAACATAACATTAGTAATGAAATAACCACAAATGTCTTTTCTGTGCTCACAACATTATCAGTTTTATTCAACCCCCAAGTGACATTCATTCTAACAGCATCCTTTTCCAGTTTAATTTCATAGGCCTTATTCTTCCTCCTCCAAACATAGCCTTGATCCATGGGCCCAAAGTCGACTGCAGTATGCCAAAAGTCATGTGGACAAACCACAAAAGTCTTGGGATAGTGTTCTGTGGACTAATGAAACAAAATTATAACTGTTTGGGCCCATGGATCAACGCTATGTTTGGAGGAGGAAGAACAAGTCCTATGAAGAAAAGAACACAATGCCTACTGTGAAGAATGGCGGGGGGTCAATCATGCTTTGGGGCTGTTTTGCTTCTGCAGGTACAGGGAAGCTTTAGCGAGTGCAAGGTACCATGAATTCTCTTCAGTACCAGGAGATATTGGAAGGAAATGTGATGAAGTCTGTCACAAACCTGAGGCTTGGGAGACGTTGGACCTTGACAGGACAATGATCCAAAGCATACCTCCAAGTCCACTAGAGCATGGTTGCAGACCAGACTTGCATCCGATTGAGAACCTCTGTTGGGACTTGAAGAAAGCAGTTGCAGTGCGCAAGCCTAAGAATGTGACTGAACTGGAGGCTTTTGCCCATGAAGAATAGGCTTAGATACCTGTAGATTGCTGCAAGACACTTGTGTCAAGCTATGCTTCACGTTTTAAAGCTGTTATAACTGAAAAGGGTGCTGTTAGAATGAATGTCACTTGGGGGTTGAATAAGTGTGAGCACAGAAAAGACATTTGTGGTTATTTCATTATTAATGTTATGTTATATTTGTCTGACTTACAAGTGTCTCGCTGATTTCATTGTAAACAAGATGACTGAAATGATCACAATCAATGTCAAAATGGCCAAAACACTCAATTTCAGTGGGGGTTGAATAATTTTGAACACAATTGTATTTTCTATTGAATGATCCTAATTTACACCATGGTACCCTAAAAGTGGAGGGTCTGCTTCTACACTTTAAAAGGCTTGGAATGTTGTAAAAAAACAACACCTACCAGCAGCCTTGTCCACAACCAAATAATGTGGCCAGTGCTCCATTTAAAATTTGACTTTAAAAAATGTAATTCCCAAACAAATAAACAGAGGGTAGCCGTATCAATAAGGATTGTGAGAAAAGACCATAGATCACTCAATTACATGGTTCAATATCAGGACTGAGCTTTGTAGAGGTAGGATAAACACTTGCTTATCTACCCATTTTTAGGTCTTTGTGAGATATCCTAAAATAACAGGGAATACATATAAAATGCAGACATTAAAACCAGTTCTTAAAAAAAAAAAGACTTTATTAAATATCTCCCATATCTCTGATACCCTCACCAGAGAGGTCCTCTTTCCAAACGGTCTGTGTCATCTCTTTAACAGACCAGGAATCCTGTATTTCTGTATCCCAAGAGGATGTAGGATCATATGAAAGAAAAAAACTTTGGTTGCTAGAAATGCATTTTTTTCCAAAAATCCCAAGTTTCAACAGGTGCATGAATGGAAGATAAATCAATCATCAAAAATAATTATCTATATAAGTATTTGAATAGTTAAACATGCAGTTATTACTATGATTAAGCCCCACACTTAGTTGTAGGGTACCGTTGGAGTTTTATGTGGTATTTTTACTTTTCGGTGCAGATAATAAAGAATCTGTAACCACTGGGCTGTTTGGAGGAAAGAGGCTTAAAAAGGGTAAAAAGGTAAACCAGCTTGTAGTCCAGTATCCTCATGATGGGAATTTACCTGTTAAGCAGGTAACACATGTATAGATATGGGCCTCTTTGAGCGCCATGCGCACCAACGGCCATCTACCTGGCCCATATCTAATGTGGCCATCCATGGTTGATGTCCATTGCTTTGCATGGAGACCGTGGCGTCTCTATACAAAGCATCGGCTGAGCTGGAGACACAGCAGTGCTGTGTCTCCAGCTCCTCCAATATAAGGAAGCAGCGCGATGAAGTCATCGTGTTGCTGTTGGGTACCTCAAACGGTTCCTATATCGAGCAGTGTGTTCCCAGCTTTACATTTGTTATCTACTAATCTCAATCAAAAGTAATGCAATGGTTGCCTAAGTACAAATAAAAAAAAGAGAAAGTTAATGCAGTTTAAGTATGTTTTACTTTTACTTTACTTTTGTACAAGGCTTTCAATTTTGCACAAAAACAACAAAGGCAGTGCTTGCATTTCCTGATCTCCATCAATCTTTTATTAAGTGTAAAGATGGAGCTTAAGCCCTTTTTAGTTCCCCATATTTTCACATATAAGCACATGACATTGCCACATCATGACAAAAAACAATTTTAATACTGCAAAGGTTAAAGAACGTATAGCCAAGCCAGATGGGCTTCCAGCTCTCAACAAGGTTTTTCAGCTTATGCCAGTAGTGTTAGGTAGGTTAGCGTTAGGTGCTTGTTAGAAGCCAGTCCGTCTGTAAGAGTCAGCATGCAATACTCGTTGCTCCGGAAGCAAGGCCTGAAGGGAGAAATGCAGTTGATCTTTTCACCCTGTTTAAACATGCAAACAAAACATGCTACATGTCCAGCCCCGAAGGAGCAGCCTCATTGTACATGCTAAGCAAGCAGCTGACCTCTGGTGACTAAAGTGTGCCAGACATTCAAGGCAAAGTTAAACTGTATAGAAACCCAAAATCTTTCAATATATTTCACACCATGCCTTACTGTATAAGTTTTTATTTAAATCGTAAATCCATTGTGAAGATCATTACCATAAGACACTTCCAACAGCTTCTGATTAAGGCTATGTGATCGCCCCTTGAGCACGTCAATTCATGTCAATGGGCACGATCAGAGCCCAAAAAATCGCGTCCATGATCAGAACGCAGGAAGCATGCGAATAAAATTACGTCCGCACCTCGGCTGATCAACCTAGTAGGGAACAATCCCTTAAGCAAGCCATACACGTGTCGGATTTCATGGCCAATTGATCACTCACCCGATCGATTCCGGCGATTCTGCCGGGAATCGCAGGTGTGATCAATCGGCCAATTAAGAGTATCCATCGCTGCATACCACCTTGTCCAACGGATTCTGGGCCGATTCCGTGTCCGATTGTCCACCTCACAAATGGCAACTCCCCCTGATCTGGGCAGAATCAATCTGATGGAACCAACATGTTGGTTCTCTGTCGGATCCGATTCTGGGCCCCTGAACGATCGGACCTGATCGATTGGACAAGGTGGGCTGCATGCGATTCCGGCACGATCGTTTGGCGTGCACGCGCCCGGAATCGATCGTGCCGGAATCCGGTGGGAATCCGACACGTGTATGGGAGCCTTTAGTTTGACAGCGCTAGGCTGCTGCCTAGGAACTTGCAGCAGTGTTGTCCACTGAAAGGATAAGCGGTCAAGTACAGCAGCTTAGCTTTGTCAGCCTGATAAGGGAAGCTTGCACCAGATTTACAAATATCAATGTGTAGCAAGGAATGATGTGAAACCAACTTTTGCAATATATTTTTCAAATTATATTTTGAGATTACATACACTTTGGAAATGATCTAATTTAAGGATTCATTGTAGACGAGCATTTAATCCACACAGTTTAAAGGGGACCTAACAGGTACATTTTTTAAATTTAAATAGGCTTCTTTAAAGTCACTCTTGTCCTTGCCTACTTGATTTAGAACAGGCATGCTGCGGAAAAAGTCAGACACAGAGAGGACACTTCTGCGTAATGGGACAGTGTCCACATTGTGTAATCTTAGCTAAACACCTGCACTGCTGTTTTAAAACTGCGTTCTGCCGCGTCTTCAAAGCAGCACTGCAGGGTGGCGCCGGAGACACCACCATTAAAGATCAATGGAGATGTCTCCAAGACGCGGGAAAACAGTGCCCAAAGCTGTTCGGGCAGTAACTTTCCATGTCTCTCCCCTGCTGTATGAATAGGGCACGCTCCCTCCAGTACATCCAGCACAGGGAATCAGCAGTGGACAAAACAGAAATTACTATAAAAACAACAAGGCATCTTTACAAGAAAGCATCATAGTAGGTCAATATGTTTTGAAATTAACCAGGAAAAAAATTTGCATGGTAAGGAGCATTCTTTTTTAAGACCTTGCAAAGTGACTTGTACCATCCTTTTGCCCCAAACATCCTAGGAGCAATAGCTCTGCATCCCACGAGCCCAGCCAAGCCAAAAGGCCACTCCGGAAAGGGAAATTTTATCTGCATTAGCACGCCCCTTCTCCGACTAATGAGCATGTTGTCTGGCTTGTCTAGCCCTTTTTCCGGTCCAGTGACGTGATTTCATGTGCCCGGTGGTGGGCGGGACTGACTATGAGCCCTTGCCCATAGCTCCTTCCCCGCTATATTAGACGATGGAGGGGAATTACCCGCCCATCTGCTTGGGGGCGGTGACCGTCCAGCTGAGCGTCCCCTCTATGCGTGGATAAGACTAGTGGTGGGGGTGGGAGGGAGTGCTCGGCTGAATGTGAGGAGAGCTTGTGCGCCCGTACGGGGGTGCATGTGCCTGCCCGTCACGGCGGATACAAGTGCCCCCGCCCCCCCGGTAAGGGGAGCTTAATAGGGAAGACGTCCAGAACCCTACTTTCATTCTGACAGACTACTCTAAACCGTTCAGACGCCTTCCACATATGCTCTGCTAGCCAGGCAGCAGTACTAACGATAATTAGGACAATCGTTGCTTGAAAATTATTTCGTATATCGTCTCTCCCACTGTGTGACGTCTCGCTGCAGCATGTTTTGTAAATAATCAGCGATTTTGATGGCAGTGCCATGTCTGTGAAATGTAATGTAAATCGAAGCTTTCTCTTGTGGCCATTTTGTAAAATTACAGCTCCCTTGTCAAAATGAGGTATTCCTGAAGTATGGGTGGAACCAGCTTCCCTTTGCTAGTGCTAATCATGCTGGCGAGAGGAATGAGGAAGTGAGGAAGGCAAGTACGTTTTATTTGTTGTGAAGCAGTTTTCCCAGATGTGAACTGCTAATGAGTATTATGTCAATGTAATGTATGTGTGTTTTTATATTTTGAACTGCTTTAATATACATCTTGGCACAAGTCTCCAAAACAGAGAAAACAAAAAAGTCACTGTGAAAAAAAAAATAGTTTTTGGTTTTGACAAAGGGATTTTGCTCTGCATTCCCTGGCATGCTTTGTAGAATGCCAATCAGAATGTCAGGTATTGAGTGCAATAACAAAATTGAGTTAAATTAATTAATCTTTACAGGAAACCGGCATAACTAGAGTAAAATTCATTAAGAGGGTAAAAACTTTGAAGACAGGGATGTAGAGGAAGCACACTGACCTGTCGAGGGTTCCCTTCAGTACTGTGGTTGTCCAGAGCCGCCTGCAGCTGCTGGTTACTCCGCTCTGCCTGCTGAAGTTGTTGCTGGAGCTGCAAATACTGGTCGCGTGGCACGGTGGCACAAACTTGTTGATGGAACAGAGAATGGCTATGGCTGAGGTTGGTAGGCGAGTGCAACTTCTGTATACAAAAAAAGGTTATGTTATAGATATGTAGATAAACTCTATCCCTGAGATTATTCACAAAACATTGCAGTAATCAGGACAAAGGGATCAATGGTGGCACACCCAATGTTTTACTGATGTGGATCAACTTTCTGGTAATCCACAACACATACACTGTAGGTGGGACCTCTGGTCTGGTCTGAATATTACAGCCTGTGAAAACATTTTCATCTGCCATAAACCTGAACTTTTTGGCCTTAATTCTAAGAAGTATGTGTGGAGAGAAGGCACTGCTCATCACCTGTCCAGTACAGTCCCAACAGTGAAGCATGGTGATAGCAGCATCATGCTGTGGGGGTGTTTTTCAGCTGCAGGGACAGGACGACTGGTTGCAATGGAGGAAAAGATGAATGCAGTCAAGTGCAGGGATATCCTGGACCAAAACCTTCTCCAGAGTGCTCAGGACCGCATACTGGGCCGAAGGTTTACCTTCAAACAAGACAATGACCCTAAGCACACAGCTAAAATAAAGAAAGAGTGGCTTCACAACAACTGACTTAAATTAAGCATTCCTGGAGAGATCTTAAAATGGCTGTCATTTAGCATCCAACCTGACAGAACTGGAGAGTATCTGCAAGGAGGAATGGCAGGGGATCCCCAACTCCAGGTGTGAAAAACGTGTTGCTTCTTTCCAAAAAAGACTCATGGCTGTATTAGATGTATTAGGGTGCTTCTACTAAATACTGAGCAAAGGGTCTGAATACTTAGAACCATGTGATATTTCAGTTTTTCTTTTTTTTTTTAATCTGCAAAAATTTCTACAATTCTGTGTGGTCAGTATGGGGTGCTGTGGGTATATTCATGAGGAAAAAAAGAACTCAAAAGATTTTAGCAAATGGCTGCAATATAACAAAGAGTGGAAAAATTAAGAATTTAAGAGGGTCTAAATACTTTCCCTATGCACTGTATATTTTGCCTTGAGCACAATTCACAAATAACCACAGTGTACACACGCACAGAAGATGTTTAATGAAAAAACATGCAGCAATGTTTGATGACACATCAGACAGAAGAAACTGCACGCCTTAAATCGTGCAATAATTAAACACAACATGCCCCTCTTGGCATTGACAATTCTAATATTTAGAAAGAAGGCACACTGTCACTTGAAATAAAAATGAAAATCACCACTTCTGAGATGTTGAAAATCACTACTAACTCTGCTACAAAAAGCAGAGGAGCTGATTCTGGGTAATTGACCCACTATATATATATATATATATATATATATATATATATATATATATCATCCATCAAACACAACTGGAAAGAGCCCATAGGGTTTCATCTCTTTAAACTATATTCCTTCACAAGGAAAACATTTACATGAAGTGAAGGCAAACCTACGCAATAACCATGTTATGCTCATGTTTCTAAACTATTGCCAAATTCAATTGAAGGATAGAAAAGTGTTTCAGCTCAAGTATGGATATTTAAATAAAAGGAGGAAATGTAAAATCAGAATCTCTTTCTGTCATGGGAGTATAATGGAGGCTGACAATTGTCCTATACTTTTGACAATTTTAGTTTTTCACATGTGTGGTACATCTTTGGCTTCAAAGATAAACAAGCTGCTGAGCAAGAAAAATAGAGATAGACAATGATTGCATTTTTCTAGCATTTACTTTAGGTCTGAAACACAAATGTATTAAGGTCAGTCCCCACCCAGGCATCAAATTTTAAATGAACCAATCCCTTAATTCTGGTAACCTTGAATATTCCCCCGTTCGCCTTAAAAAAAAAAATCTCTGAAAGGTATAAATATGTTTGTCTTGTGCTCAATTAATTTACAAGATAGAAAACTTAAATAAACCCTATATTTTTACTCAGATATAGTCTAAAAAAAAACCCTAGCATGCTCTGCAGAATGCAGAATCAGAGCCTTGTGATTTGACGAAAGGATGAACAGCATGAAGGACACACAAGCATGCAGATTTTCAGGAAGAGCATTGAAAAACACTTTACCATCTATCTCAGAATCAGAACTGCACCCATTTTTGAGGTTTCCCAAGGTCTATACACACGGAAGGCACAGAACAGGAAAACACACAAATCATATTTCATAGGTTAAAAACCGAACATTTATTAGAAAACTGCAACACAACATTCTCTGCCATAAAACCCCAAATGTAGATCTGCAATAATTTAAAAGGATTTTTACAGTAAACCATGCAAACCATCCATGCATTTCACATATTAAAATTTGGAGCTGAAAATCGGTGATAGACAAAGATCTTGTCCATTAAGCAAGTCAGTGAATTGATCACTGTTACCAAAGGCCACATCTTGGGGAAAACAAAAAATGATAATTAGTCAGGTCCATTAATATTGGGACATCAACACCATTCTGAAATGTTTGGCTCTATATACCCCTACAATGGATTTGGAATCAAACACAATATGCTTTAACTGCTGACTGTCAATTTGAGGGTATTTACATCCAAATCAGATGAACGGTGTAGGAATTACAACAATTTGTTTATGTGCCTCCCACTTCTCAGCTGTTCCATGGCCAGGTGTGTGATATTCCCTCATAATAGGTCCAGAGTTCATTTCAAGTGTGCAATTTGCATTTGGAATCTGTTGCTGTCAACTCACAAGATGTGAAGCAAGCTATCATTAGGCTGAAAAAACAAAACAAACCCATCAGAGATACACAAATACATGACCTGATTGGGCAAAAGAAACCCAGATCCAATCACGGGGTGGCTAGCCCCTGGGACTTTAACGGAGATTCACACAAAAGTGTTTACATAAAAATACATAATTTTAAGAACGACAGTAAAAAGTTTCTATTCATCATAAAAAACAGGCAGTACAAATATTAAAAGTAATCATACAGATAAACTGGCTTCTAACAAATAAGTGGTCAGTATAAACAATCTAAACGAGTTTAGCCCCTGCATTCAGGGCTTTATAAGGAGTTCTGTCCTGGATCAACTGTTAATACAGAAGCAAAGATATGGTCTAAACGTGTATCCTATAAACAAGAAAAAAAATCACAATAAGAACCCAGGCATGGACACACCACATGATACTGTGTGGGTGGACCTGTCGAGGTATAGAATAGATCACATACAATGTTATGTTATTGCATCAAAAACATGCTGCATTTAAAAATTATGTTGCTGAAACAATCCTGTTTCTGGTAGACATCCTGAATATAATAACATGTTCAGATGCTTTGTGAATTACTCACAATATCAGAGAATAAATAATTTTAAAATTCACTTTATCAAGTACTGTAGCACTGCAACCACAAGATGACGCTGCAGATGTGCCAGGTTACATAGGAGAGCATGAGGGGGGGGGGGTGGAGGGAGTGATCCGTTCCCCTGCAGCTGCCTCTTCATTCGATCAGAGCCACACGGAGCAGTGGGTTCGCTCTGCTGTGACTCTGATCTCTGCCTGGCTGTCATTGACTGCATATGATTTGAAACCAAGTATTAAATAGGGAACATTTGAGTCATGATTATTATTCTGTCCCATTATTTTTGGTCCCTTAACAAGTGTGAGGCACATATGCAAACTGTTGCAATTCCTACACTGTTCACCTGATTTGGATGTAAATACCCTTGAATTAATGCGGACAGTCTGCAGTTAAAGATCATTGTGTTTGTTTAATTCCATGCATTTCATTGTGTTGATGCCCCTTATATTTATGGACCTGACCGTAGATGTGCTTATACCTGATCTAATCATTAAGGTTAATGAAGATAATTTCATGATTAGAAGAACATGTTTCCATCAAAACTTTTTGTGAGACACACGACACACAGTTTGGGGTGGGGAATTTTCTGTGGAAGCTATAGTGAGATAAAGAGAGCTTTCTGCAGTCGGCAGCACAGCATAAAAGAGCAAATGGGACAAAGTTGCACATTTATAAACAGAAAGGCTTTCTGAACTTACCCTTTATTAAGGACACCAATAAGGATCTCTGTTTAAGCTCGCCAAATAATAGATACATTAAGCCTATTGTAACACTAGACTACAGAAGCCCAAATGCACAAGGTTTCACTGGCCATGCTTTTCTGATATAATCGTTGCCTCTGTAATGGTCACAACTATTTCAATATGGAAATTCTCAAACATGATCACCTATGATTTTACAAAGAGCAAATTTCAGAAATAAAATCTAATGCTTTAGACACATACTTCCATGAGATGGTCATCATATTTCGCCTGTTTTGTCCATAAACCTTCATTTTTCATCTGCAATTTTTCCATTTCCTCCTCGAGAGAACTTAGTTGACTAATCTGAAATTCAGGATACAATTTTAGGTTGGAGGCAAAGTGTGGATATTGCTCTCATAATTAATATGCTTATTGAAACAGACACAACCAAGCCATATGTCAAAAGGAGACCAAAGTCAAACTTCTCAAAAGATAAAACCTTATTTAATGGCTGCAATAAAACCAGGGCTGTGGAGTCGGTCGATAAATTGTCCGACTCGAACTCCTCCGTTTCTGATACTTCCGACTCCTCTGAATTTAATATGCTAATGCACTTTATATAGCCATTGAAGGAAAGAAGGGCAACATGCATTAACCACAGAACTACTGGCTAGGAAAACAACACTGTACAGTAATGGCCAATTAAAGCAGAGAAGGGAAGTTAGGCAGAAGATGCTGCTGCTTTTTCCTTAAGCTAGGCACCACGCTGTGATTGACCGGGTATAAATTGAACGTAAATCAATGTGCACCACATGGGCACATCGATTCCTGTTTAATGGGGACCCGTTCTCCCCAGCTTGCAGTGTGTGAATCACAACACGCCACAAGCTGGGGAGAAGCAGCCTGTCTTATACAGCTGCCTCACTCACACAGCTTCCGAGTGAGGAGAGCTGGCTCCGCCCCCTTCACACTGACAGCAGATGGCTGAGCAGAAGGTAGCAGCCACAGCTGTTCCAATACTTTCCATGAAGACTCACATCTCCATGCAAAGTATTGGAGATTGAACAGGGTTTTCCAACATGTTGGAATCCCGTTCAGTCGAGTTCCTTCGATCTATTGATCCCACTCAAAGGAAGGCACACACAGGTAGGTTTGTAAACAGATAAGAGCACAATCATCATTGATTGTACTCAAATCTTTTCACAGATCTACCCGTGTGTGTGGAAGTACAGGAAGTACTGTGAAGTAGTTCATGACTGTCTGTGAATTGGGACATTAGAACTTGCATTCTTTTATTTTTATCCCCATTTAAATTTAGTAGGAGTCGGTTCATTTTTTGCCGACTCCGACTCCAGGTACCCAAAATTGTGTCCGACTCTGACTCCACAGCCCTGAATAAAACTGCAATCAGAATTGTATATAGCCAACACTTTCAGGAGTATTAGGTGCCCCACTACAATATAGTTCCTATACTGACCATCTATCTCTATGTTCTGTCCAGTAAGTAGGTTGGGGTAAGAGAATGACACCACAGAATAATGGATAAAGACCTTCAATACTCTCAGATGTATAACATTTTAAAATTGCTGACTGTGGTGGTAGTAATTTGATAGCGTGAAGATAGTAAATGATAGCTGGACTAATGGCCCATTCTAACAAATACTGGATAGGTAAAAAAGAGCATGTATATAGACTATATTAAATTAAGTGTCTGCTTCCTATGGCTATATAATGCCATAATGCTACTGCCATTCTTGTTAATTTCACATGCAATCTAAGTGGTGATGGTTATTAAATATTCCCCCAGCAAAATATTGATCTAAACTCCATCAGCTTGATGTAAGAACAGACCTTCCTGTTTGCAGTGGTGAGCTCCAAATGTAATTGGTCACACTCTCTTCTCAAGCTGGACTTCTCCTGTTCTAAGGCTTTCACCAGGCTGGACTGGTTCCCCTGTTTTTGATGTTTCAGAGAAATGACAGTAGACTCAAGTTGTCGAACCTGCATAGATATTAATGTAAAAAAACAATGACAATGTTAACAAAAAAAAACATGAAAAATTACAATGCTCAGAGGATAGTCCTAACCAAAAAGCACCTAAATTAAGGACATCTATTTAGAATAATTAAGGTCTCCATTCCTGCTAATAAATGTCCATTTTTGATACACATGTAGCCAAGTCTTTGATACTTATTCATTGGCTTTCAGACAAACTTTCAATGATTACAGAATATAAATTTAGCCACAGATCAGGATGTTGGATTGGAGGACATGTTTGGTCAATAATCCCATCCCTTAATACTAACTCCAAAAACTACCTTCTGTTCCCTCATGGGACTTTGGTTGGAGTAGTGACCCAATTAATGGCTATGAGGTATACTGCGAGTAGAGTAGGGGTAAGGTAAAATTATAGCTTTATTGGTGACCACTGTCACAGTATGTAATTAACATAAATAATAACCACATCAAAAAGTATTTATAACACACAGGTAGCCCACTA
>CM070043.1:21518376-21570472 GCA_036250615.1 Ptychadena robeensis | reverse complement strand
CGTGGCACATGACAAGAATCCAACCTGCACCCCTCTTCCCAACTCACTTTAATTTTGTCCTAATATACAGCTCACCTGTCTTGTAAGTCCTCACGTTTAACAGTCTAAGTGGTCCAATTCCATACGCAGGTAATGGTGCTACCGTTCATCCATGGGGTCATTAGTCAGTGAGTCTTTATATAGGTCTGTCTTCCCGCCAAACGAGGTGGGGCCCCGGTACATCCCACCGCCGCCACACCCTTGGGTAACCCCTCCGGCGGGTACAGTAAGGGACTTCCGGGTGCCCACCGCCTTGGGCGGGCGCAATGCGTCTCACTGAGACGCATTTCCGCTCCTCTGCCCACATCACTTCCGGCTGAGCCGCGCGCTCTAGTGGATCGATGTGGTGGCGTCCTGTGTTGCCATCGCAACCTTCGGGTGCCAATCTTGTCAATGCTCCCTCCCAGGTCCTGCCTCTGCTGTACCGCCCCTCTGACTGCTACGGTCTTCCCCACTACCTCACTCCAGCTGTCTCTACCAACTCAACCCAGTCTCCTAGCCGCAGACACTTGACCCCAGTGTAAATGTGTGACAGTGATGTAGGAAATGATGCAGGGGACTGAGTGGCATAGTGGTGATGATGTAGTAATTGTAATGTGCAATAAGGTGAAAAGGGAGATAAACACACAAAAGAAAAAGAATGGTAGAAGGGGGCAAAAAGGGGAGGTAAATAAATAAGAATAAAAAGTAAAAAAATATTAAAGGGTAATTAAGAAGTGAGAAAGTGATGTTGTGCAAACAAATCAAGTGGGGTGCTTAGTGAAGGATAATAAAGGAGAGGAACTCTACGGAACAGGACAGCAAATGAAAAAATAATTGGGGAGGTGCTAAATAGTATGTGTAGGAGAAGGGGTGAGGAGGAGCCGCTCCATCGGCGTGTCCAATGTTCGGTGTGGGAAGGTGTGTACGTATGTGTACGAGTGACTACGAGTGACTAATGGGGATGAACAGTGAGAAATGGTGTGGGGATGTGGTAGAAATGAATGAGGTGAGCAAAGTGTGTGTTGGAAAGGGTGAATAGGGAAAAAAGCCTAAACCCGGAAAATCAGCATCAGCATCAAATCAATCCCACTCTCAATGTTCCATCATTAATACATACAAATGTGCATTGCATAGCAGAGTAATGTAGGAATGGGCCAAGATGTTTCTAGACACTCCACTTCCCACATCTAGACTATAGGAAGGGCTTGAAGCTAGTGGCTTCATTGATGCCAGGGTATGCTGTAGCATTCAGTAAAAATATCCATTTGGATTCCTCTTGTAGGAGGCGGTTGTCTACGCTTCCCCCTCTAATCCCAATTGGGAAGTGCGCCAAGGCGGCAAAAGATATGACATTTAAATCATATCTATGATGTACGCCTACATGGTACGAGATGGGGGTGATCAGTCTTCTGCTTCTTATGTTCTTTACATGCTCACGGATACGAACCCTAAATTCTCTTTTGGTCTTTCCGACATAATAGACACCACATGTGCAGGTTATGAGGTAGACCACCCCTTCTGTTCTGCAGTCTATCTTGTGTCTTAGTTTTACAGTTTTTCCATTGGGGAGTCTGGTTGCTTCCCCCTCTTTAATAAACCGGCACTGGTTACATCTGTCACATCTTCGGGTGCAGCCCGTGTTTCCACTTGGCCGCCCCCGAAGTGGCTATGCACAAGAGTGGGTAGTCTTTCACATATCTCGTTAACCTAGGGTCGTTCTTCAAAAGTGGCCAATATTTAGTCATTATCTGTCTGATCTGAGGAGCTTGAGAGGAGTACGTCATGATGACTCTAGTGCAGTCATCTGTGGTCTTTTTATTACTTTTCATCAGCGTTTGTTTATGGTCTTTCTGTAGGCATTTTTTGTATGCCCTTTTCAACGTGGAATTACTGTACCCCCGCTTAAGTAAGCGGTTTCTTAATGCATTGCATTGTTTTTTGAAGTCCTCCATGGGAGCAATTTCGTCTGATTCGAAGGTATTGGGAATACGGTATGCTCGCGACCAGCTGTCTGGGGTGAGAGCTGGCCGCGTGCAACACCGTATTCCCCGCAGTTTTTTTCCTAAACAGTCGTTTGAATTTTATTGTCAGTTGTAATGCGAATCTGCAAGTCTAGAAATTCCACTTTAGATACAGAGTACATAGTCGTAAATTTAAGATTGTGGTCATTGACCTGGATGGCGTTTAAGAATCTGACTAACTCCTCCGGACCAGTCCAGAAGAGGAGCACATCATCTATATATCGCCTCCAGATCAAAACATGCTGAGTGAGGGCCATCAACTCCTTATTGGAGAACAGTTGTTCCTCCCATTCCCCCAGATACAGGTTGGCGTAGGACGGCGCACAGGCCGTTCCCATAGCCACCCCCTGTATCTGGAGGAAGAGGGTCTCCATGAACACAAAAACATTATTTGTCAAAACAAAGTCAAGTAATGCAATAATAAAGTCTTGGAAGGTTTGATCACCCCTGTCAGAGAGGCGAATCCACTTCTCCATGGTTGATATGCCTGTACAGACAGTACAATCTTAAGTGAAACCGAAGGTAGGACATTCTGAGCATATAGCAACTGGACAGGTACCAATAAGCACACTTGTACAAAAATATACTAATTGCACAGGCCTCTGACTAGATTATTGGATGAACGGTAGCACCATTACCTGCGTATGGAATTGGACCACTAAGACTGTTAAACGTGAGGACTTACAAGACAGGTGAGCTGTATATTAGGTTTGAAATCATGGGGATTATTGAAGTAATCGTGCATGTGAATGCTGTTTGGACCATAATGACTAGACTGATCACTTACTACTGGTGAACATGCTCATTGTCTGGTCCTATAGCCCTGTATTGGGGTGGCATCAGGGGTAACCCTTTGACACCTTTTGAACAATTGAGAGACATGCTTTCCCCTCCCAACGATAGCCGGTTTACCTGTGACGTGCCCCCACGGGTGTTAAATCCATTGGGACCTTTCCCCCGGACGCACGTCGGGAGATCTGGAGACTCGGGCCCGTCGGGACCGTCCCTTTTGCACCTGAACCACAGACAAGTGTCGGTAAGCCATGATATATTTTAGATTTTAACCTGTTTTGATCAAATCTTTGTCCATATTATTAATGTGGTTGATTTTAGAGAAACGCAACGATTGATCCTTGAACTTATACTAATAATAATGCACTGTATAGCTTTGAGGCAACTCTGCCTATGCCTGGATAGCCATTAGACAAGACTGTTGGACGTACCAGAGGATATGGAATGATAATCTTAGCACTTTAAAACCAAAGACCATATGGATAGCGCGATAATGGAAACTCTGTATGTAACACCTAATATGAGCATGGTCGTGATTTAATTGCTTCATACCTATAGGCACCTTAAAGTGAATATCCCTGAAGAAGTCCGTAAGGACGAAACGCGTCGGATAAGACTTGGAGGACGAACATTGTAAAACAGAACCACTTGGGACCTTATGCATATTACCTATAAGTAGAAAAATATGTGTGTTTTTAAATTGTAAAAGATTCAGATTCCCCTTCATGAGGAATCCCACAGGATGTGACAATTTTATGGCATAGTTGCTTATTACCTGTATATATTTTGTGTATCTATACTATTATAATAAAAGTATGTAGGTTTATCTCTCGACTGGAACTGCTTGAATATAAAATACTCACCTAAAAAGTCCACTTGGGGCTGGCCACCCCTTGGGTATAGTTCCTACCCCCCCTACCAAATTTGTACTAAACGGATGTGGTGAGGTCAAATGGCTGCCGCATGATCCCCCCTCCCCCCAATCTTTACGTAATACATGACTGACCACTCTAGAAAGACGTAAGGCCGCCACACACATAGCGAGCGGGGGCCGACAGATGAGCGTGGAGTGCAAAGTGAAGACGCCATCACGTTGCACTCCATCGCTCACAGTATCGGCGGGCACCCTTTGTGTCCCTGAACTAATGTCATCGACCAGAGATTTACGGACATGTCCATTCTCTGGCCGACCGAGCTTTGGGGCGACAGGTCTCTCTCCCCCCCCAATGTGAGCATGGACGCACATCGGTGGGTGGCAAAATCACCCACGGCTCGCTATGTGTATACCTTGAACCCTGCCATAGTTAAAGGGTTGGAATTTTCAGCTATTTAGGCTTTCCTTTACCTTTGACCGACAGCTTTCAATCTCTTCTTTCATTTGACACTTTTCCTTCTGCCACTCTTCCAGACCTTTAGATGAATCCTTGTGATCTTTCTGCTTGAGAAACATCAGGAGTCTGCTGTTCAGTTCTTGGAGGTTCTCTTGGTTCTTTAAGTTCTTCAAGAACAGCTCCTCATTTTCTGAAACAAGTTGTTCATTCCTTGACTTTAGTTCAGTTACCTGGACAAAGTACACAAAATAAAGCAAGTTTGCTCATGTTAAAAATAAAATATTAACACAACATGGCTTGACATATAAACATCTTATGCATCCCTATGTAAACAACACAATAATAGCCATTAGTCAATACTAAATTCACCTAAATGACAATTATACTAACCATTTTCTCCAAAGTAATTTTTTCATTCTGAATGGCCTCGAGATTCACCCTGCCAAAAAATCATCAAGATATCAGGTGATCTAAAGTATAATTCAAAGATGAGTTGCAATTGTATTGGAAATTTCTAAAGACTGAAGCAGAGAATGGTTAACATGAATCCATCCCCAATAACATTTCTATCTACAACATCTCTTGTTTTCATGTTTGCTGCCCAAATTCTAGCCCCCCCTGTGATCCTGCCACTAACAAAACTCTTGCCTGAAGGCAACAGCACTCACTCTCAAAACAGGAGATTTTGTGTGTATAGAGATGGAAAACACTACACCTGATCATTGTCCATAAAGAACAGGACGTGAAATGGTCATTCAATTTTCATTGTTCGTGCTTACTTACAGTTTTGTGTTTTTTTCTTTTATTTATTTATTTTTTTAAAATTTTGCAGTCTGTTTCATTGAATCGCAATAAGATAAATCTGTATTTTTATTCATAGTCGTATGCAAATATAAGCATTGACATTTCTACTAAAACTTCCTAATAGGAAGAGCTTACCACATCTCCTCACATGCATTCAGCAGTTCGGACAATTTTTGGTTAGAGCTTTTTTTTTCATCTTTCAGAGCTGTAATTTGTCCACCAAGTGTTGAGATTCTTTCCTGTAAAACCATATTTTCTGCTCTAGAATCAGAAAAAGAACAATAGTTTTTTGTGTTGTGGATGACAAGGAAATGCAACAGTCTAGCTAAAGCCCCCCATACACGTTCCGATTATTCTCCCGACCGATTTTTCGTCCGATCCTGTCACCCGATTTTCACCTAAAATGTTATGGTCGGTCGGTCGGCTGGCACGAAAAATCGGAATTCGAATTATCACCGATCCATCAGCCCCGACCAATTTTTCAGCCGATTTTGAGAAATCAGGATCGGTCGGGTACATAATTCCGATTCCGATTAATCTCCCGATCGATTAATCTCCCGACCACATTGGTCGGTCGGGCAAAATTCGTACGAAAAATCGGAACGTGTATGGGGGGCTTTAGGATGAGAAAAATAGGTAAATTAAATTAAGTCAATATGTATGGGTCCCCCCATATAAATTTACAAAAAAAAAGTCCCACAAAGTCATGTTTAATCATAACTCTCAATCTATGCAGATCATATTTTCTTATGATTGTAATTATGCTATCCATACAATGTCTTGGAAATTTAAGTTACCTTCACATACATACTAAATTGTACTTTTTGAACCATGTATCCACAAAATGACACTAGACTACATTTTATTATTAACATACAATTGAAAATTTGCAGTAAAATTACAAAGCAAATGCATGAGTGCATTAGTAAGTGTTCAGTAAGATTTAACAGACAACACCAAAATGACATATAGAGAAAGTACTAGAAAGCAGCATGAAACCAAATACAAATCAAAATCTCATTGAGGAGTTAAAAATAAGTAGACTGCATATTGTTTAACTGCGTGGGATTAGATTGTGACATGTCGATGAAATGCAAAAGCCATCTTCCTTCATATTTTTTTTTCTGTCCATGGCAAGGTTGAGAAAGTTTCACTTTATTTCCACTCCACGAGTTGTTCAGCATTATTTTTTTGTTTGAATTCTGAATTGAACAACCACAAAGTAAGTGCACTCGTTTTGGGGAACTAGCACCATATGCCCGCTCTCTGGGGCTTTTTTTTTTAATGTATTATCACATTATTGCTAGACAGGATATGATGTAATATTTTACACCTAGGAAAACAGATTGCAAGCAAAAACCTGCCAAATATTATAAAATAATGAAGGTAGGAGAGCCTCTTATATAGGTGTATCAAATAGACTAAGTAGGTAGTCTGCCAACATCCAGTAAAATTATAATGAAATAGAAAGAACATATGTTGCACCAAGGGCTTTCAACAACTAACAATAAAGCCCCCCATAGGTCACCCGATTTTCACCTAAAATAATATGGTTGGTCAGCAGGAAAAATTGGAATTCGAATTATCACCGATTGCTAGGCCCGGCACTATTAATTAGCAGCAGATCGACCAAAATTTACGGACAGGTCCAAAGCGGTCCACACGGTACATAATTCTGCATCTGATTAATCTCCTGATCGATTAATCTCCCGACCACGTTGGTTGGTCAGGCAAAATTCGTACGAAAAATCGGAACGTGTATGGGGGGGCTTTAGATGGGGTGGAAAGAGAGAGGATTTTGAGGCAGACATTTGAGTGTGAATTAAGATTAAAAAAAAAGTAAATGGATTTATTCAGGTATCAAAGAGGTGGTATACATAATAAACAACCAAGTCAATCAGTAACTATTAATTCCTAATTACAGTTGGTTTGGAGTTCAAGTGATATTGGCTAACTGAAGTCATTAAAGAAGCAAGCTTTCAGGATGTCACAGATCCCTTCTTCAGGCTAATACAATTCTGGTTTTAGAAGCTCACATTTATACACAAAACGTTACATGGACAAATATTGTAACAAAACCAAAATGTTTTCTCTAAACACACCTGACTGATTGAGGTGAGAGTGAAGGGTTAGTTAGTGGAGATAGTCATCCGAGTTAGGAAGGTATTGGAGATAATAGAGATAAGAGGTAGAGGCATAATATTCACCTCCCTCAACAATAAAAATTTAAATTGACTAAAGACACCATGCAATACTAATAATACAGCTGTTTTTGAAGAAACCTTAATATCAATGTGCACAGGTGATTTTGAATAATAAGGAGTCCAGATACACTAGTTGTTCCAAGTTGAAGATAAGGAGTCCAGATACACTAGTTGTTCCAAGATCAATGGTTCTTTCAGTTTTGGGAAGAAGAGAAAGGGTTTTATTGCCAGTGGCTAGAAATTCAATTGAAGTTATAATGACACAAAGTTGTTTTCCCTGTTACGGCCATACTACAGGAGTTCTGAATTTCTGTATAAATTTACATTCCCATTCCAGCCTCTCTTTCTGTGATTTTAAATTCCCCCTTAGTACCATAATTCGGAGGTCTTTTATGCACAGGGCATGCTACAGAAATGTGCTCCTACAGGGACATCTGTTTTCCTGTTCTTAAAGGTGAATCTTTACAGGTTAATTCGCTGTCTCCCCAACATAGTCCTGTAGAGCATTTTTGCTTAATATCAAGTATACAAAATTTGAGGATCTGCAGGAGAACATTCTCTGTATTCCAGTTGTCTTAGATTGGGAAGTTGTCTGTACGCAAGTAAAGGTGGTTCTGGAAACAATTCTCTTTAGGTAGCCATACACGGGTTGATTTCTCACAGCTCGATTCCCGCTCATGTCCAAATCTACCACAAATCGGATTCCAAAGGTGGTGTTCCATCGATTCCCGATCCGCTGGAATGATCGGATCGGGAATCGATGGAACACCACCTTTGAAATCCAATTTCTGGTAGATTTGGACATGAGCTGATCTCCAAAATGGGCGATTCCACAAAATCCATCAATCAGAAAGGTTTCTGCATAGGGAGCTATGGGTCCACCAAAGTAATTTGATTGCCAAACGATCGACCCAAAAAAACCAACTTGTCGGTTTAATGTCCGATCTGATTTTTAGTTGATTATGTTTGGTCGATTGTTCAGGGTAGGCAGAACTCTATCGATCTCGTGAACGCACGTGGTGATCGATCGGTCAAAAAACTAGTGAAAAATCGACCTGTGTATTAGAGCCTTAAGTCTTCTGTCCTAAAAAGGAGGTTTGCACCCTAAATTCTAGGGTCCAGTCGTCTCCAGTCTCCCTGCATCTCGTCCTTCTCCCCCCCCTCCCCCACATGCATGTGGGGGCGGCGTTGATTTCCCTGGGGGGCGCATCTGAACTCACCCAGATCCAGGTAAGACCATAGTTACCACATTAGGTCGCTTACCTTTATAGAAGGGGAAACCTTAACGAACATCTACAGTCTCACTTACCCCTGTGCATGTATTTCCTTACAGTGTACTCAAATTATTCACATGCTCAAGTCCTGACGAAGCGCCAAAGGTCACGAAACGCGTAGACTTATATCTGCATGAACTGTTTGTACAAGTTTTCCATCACAACATACGGAACTGATGTACTAAGGAGACCAAGATTTATTGGATTTCTCGTCAATATTTGAATACACTGGATTGAACTGAATTTGACTTGTTAACCTTTATTTTATCTCTGTATCTACCACACAAGTCCACCTCAGGCCGGCCTCCACTTATCCTGGAAACTGGACCCTAGGATTTAGGGTGCAAACCTCCTTTTTATGTGTATGTTATATTATTTGGATGTTGGTGGATGACCTTATTTTGCTTTATTCAATCTAGGGGGTTTGAGTTTTTTTCATTTTCTCTCTACTTGTGAAAAAGTGGCTGTAGCTTTTATAATTCTCCTTAAGACTTCTAGACGTGGGTTGAATGTGACCACGAGTCAGACCCGATTCTCTCCCTCAGTCTGTTTATACCGTAGAAGGTTGGTTCTGGATGTTCACCGCTTTCCTGATTTGTGACTTTGTTGTTTCCGGATCATATCCCTGTTTTATAAAGTCCCTCATTAGGATTTCCAGGTGGAAAGTACCATAATTCAAAGGTCTTTTATGCTGTGACACATCATTACCATAACCAGTTAAACAGGGCTGTCCTCTTCCTCAACTTACCAGAGGTTTTTTTGACACCAGGTATAAAGCTAAACGAACCCTTCATTTACCATGCATTACCCACTTCCCGCCTAGGTCTGCCAGCCACTACAAGCTGAGCGACCTCTTGCACCAATCAATTCCAGGTAACAAACCATCTATACCATAACTTCAGTGCTGTTTGGGGACCAGTTGTCCTCTCCATGGGCCCCTTTTCCCTGTACTTAGGTTTTTTTGTTTTTGTTTCTTTGCAGTGATTATTCTTTTTACTCTGAACCATCATGCATATTGTTCCATCATGCATATTGTCAACCCAACTGGAATTATGAATTAATTGTTACCAACTGACTTGGTTGTTTATTTTTTATACCACCAATTTACCTTATATTTGATCTTGATTCACACTCAAATGTCTGCCAAATACAATACCCTCCCTTTTTCATCTGAAAATCTGTGTATTTGAAATTAACGTAGCATTCTACCTAAAACAGACTATTAGTGTATCTATTTGAAAGAGAATCTAACAAAAACCTACTACATATACTTGAGTATAAGCCAGTTAGTTTTTTGTCTCCCAAAATGTGCTGCAATAGCTTCCCCCTTAAATGTGCAGCACACAAACGATCTCACAGCTTATATCTGCTACTTCAGGCATGGCATGTGCCTGAAACTGTGAGCGAAGTTCTTGATCTGCACAATCTGCACTACAATTTTTTTTTTATCATTGCACAAGCTTCTCCTTTATACAAGTACAAGATGCACAATGCAGCTTGTAAGTATAATGTAACTCTAATGCGGTAGTTGCGTGTACACAATGAAATGCAGCTAGTGTGAAGCGGCCCTTATCGTGCATTGCTGTGCAATTTGAAAGCAAGTTTGGGGTGTCATTAACATATAATGGAGCCTTCAAACAAAAGCATTTATTGTAGGTTTCTGTGCCTTAGCTGCTGCATTTCCCACACTTGGGTTATACTTAGTCACTTAAGCTAGGAACACACGGCTCGATTTAAGCGCACAATCGATGTAAATCAATGAAAATTTACATCGATTGTACCAAAATCGTAGTGCGGACACATGGTACAATCGACGATTTTAGTTCGATGAAAAGCTTTACATCGATTGAAAAGTGATCGGACTAGTTGGAAAATTATCGTCGAATTGTACCATGATTTTCATTTTCATCGTACAATTGTAGGAAGGAAGTGATAATTTACTGTTTGTAGGGCATCAATGGCATCTACGATTTTAGTCAATAATCAATGTTATACAATAGTTGCAATACACAATAAAGAGAAAACAATCAAATTAGTAAGTTAAAAAAGTAATTAAAGGGGGATTCACAGTCAATGTAACGTCCTTCAAGTTGAAGTGTCAAAGCAGTAAGTTAGGGGGAAACAACTTGTTGTGACATTACCATGTTTCCACGGAGTTTGTTACAGTGTTAGTTGCAGACATTTGTAGATATTGAAATAGAAAAGAAAAATTCTTGGCGAAGCTGATGGCAGCAGAAGTTAGAAACACTAATATTACCTCAGATGTTCCATCATCTTGTGGTTTTCACTCATCTTTCTCTCCACAGCAGATCTTTCCTCCAATTTCTTGATCTCCTCACTCAGACTCAGGTGGCATAGTTCCAATTCTTGTACATCTCCCACGAGTGGAATATCTTCAGCTATCTCATAATGCATGGTTTTGTTTGAATGTTCAAGGTTCTCTAAACTTTCCTCTTTCTTTGTGACGGATAGCAATCTTACTTTGGAATGTGCAATTTTGTCATATTCCAGCCCATTTGACATTAAATGGTTATTTGCTAGTTTTGTTTGAAGTAATGAAGATGTAGAAGACATTTTACCTTGATTAATTTTTAGGTTTTGCTCCCTTTTTTCAGCATCTAGGCCAGTTTGAATGCTCTTGTTTCTTAAAAGAGGCTTCAAGAAGGGCTTATCCAGCACACACATTTTCTCTTGCATTATATGAATCAGGGACTTCAGTTCTTCATTTTCCTTCTTTGTTTCATCAAAAAGATTCTCAAGCTTTAAAGAGGCTTCAGTTATCCTCTCCATGTTCTGGATCTCATTCTGGAGGCAAGAAACTTCTGAGGACAGGGTCCTGTTGTTTTCTATGGCTTCCACGTTTCTAAGCTCTATGACTTTCAGGCTGTCTTTAAGGTGTACATTTTCTAGCTTGGCAACAGCTAGCAAGTACTTTAGACCAGGTATGGTAATTGGAGCATCTCCCAATTCTGGTAATTTAATTTCTTCTAAGCTAATAGCCTTTTTGAACTGGTCATATTCTAAAGTTAAACAGTTAAGCTGATCTTGGGTTGATATCACATTTGTTTTTAAATGGTCATTCTCTGCCTTGATGTGGTTATAGCCTTGTTCAAGTTGACATAACACTTTTGTAGTATCTTCAAGTTCTTTAGTTTTGTTTAGACGTTTTGTATTAACGGCATCTAACATTTCATTGTAATCGATAAATGTAACATCTACATTTCTGTCAGGCTGCAGCTTTGCAGTCTGGTTATATTCAATATTCGTCTTTTCTAGATAATTGGTAATTTTTCCTGCAAAGGTCTTATTCTCCAGCATACTAAACTTTTTCTGAAATTTAGAAACTTCAGTTAACAACCTAACATTTTCTTTAACAGTCTGCTCATGGGCAGTTTGAAGGTTTTTGAAGACTTCTTCTTTGTCAAAAACAACTGATGAGTTTTGTAACTCTATAACCGAGTGCTTTAACTCGGAGTTCTCTTTTTGCAGCAAGGCAAGTTCATCCTGAATTTTGAAAAGAGATGCAATTTTGTCTTCCAGCTCCTTGATTGTATCTGTAAGCCTTGTTATTTCTTCCTTTCCGTTCTCTACCTCACTTTTTTTTTCAAGTTCTTTAGACTGTAGTTGTTTTGGCCTAAAACTTTCCCCCTCAAGCTTTACAGTTTGTAGGGTTTCACCTAAAAGCTGCACATGTTCCTCCACTTGGTGTTCTTGTTTAGTTTTCTCAAATGTATCATGCCCAGTCATTTTATTAACATGAAGTTGTTTACGTTTTGAGATCTCTTCAATTTCTTTTGGAGCCAAAATAGAATCTTGGTGCGTTTTGGCAAAAGAACTGATCTCATTTTGAAGGTCACTGATAGTCATTTGAAGCCTATTTATTTCTAAAAGCATTTCTTGTTTCTTTGCATTGGTGCAAACATACAGCTCTTTATAACACACTTCTAATTTTGAAAGTTTGTCTTGGAGGATCTGTTTCTCATCTGTAGGATCTTTTTCCATTTTCTCTTCAGTTGCATTTAGCAACTGAACATTTATCATGGTGTGACCAAGTTCTTCATAGGTATCTTTCAATTTAATTTTTGATAAATGCAGAGATGGATTGTTTTCTGTCTGTACAGCTTCTTTGTTGATCTCTGTATTGGTCAGGTGCAGGTTTCTGTCAAGTATACTGATCTCAGATCGTAACACAATATTTCCTTCCACCATCTGCTCATGCACATCTTGAAGATTTCTGTAACCACCTCTTACTTCCTCAAGGCTAGTTAAATGCAGGTGAAGTTGTGACAAAACATTCTTGAATTCAGAATTCTCTTTTTCTTTTAACTTGAGTTCTCTCTTAATCCTAGACATTGATGTGGTCTCATTCTTTAATTCATCGATTGTATTTTGAAGATCAGTTATTTCTTTCATCATCTCCAATCTCTTTTCCTCCATCCTCATGCACTGTTCCCTATAAAGTTCATCTGCAGTTGACAATTTAGAATTAAGTTCATCTTTTTCAAACTCATATTGCTTTTTGAGATTTTCTAGAGTGTCTTGAAGGTTTTTAATATAATTATTGGCATGGCATAGCTGCTCATGCTTTTCTAATAATTTTGTTTCCAGGGATTTCACTGCTTGAGTAAATTCTACCTTACCATCCAACTCCCTTTTCTCATTTATTTGGATTAAGTCATTTTCCGCCAAATCCAATTTTTTTTGAAGGTCTGCAACTTTAGACATCAATTCAGCTTTTTCTTTAACAGTCTGCTCTTTTTGAAGATTAAATGTTTTGTCCTTCAGAAGTACATTGTTTCTATGTTGTGAAACTTCATTTTTGAGTTCCATGTTCTCATTCCAAACCAACTCATATTCTCCCTGAATTACGGAGAGAGAAGTAACTTCTGCTTTTAAATCAATGATGATATTTTGAAGCCTATTCTTTTCTTCAAGCATTTCTAACTCCTTCACTTTTGCCTCTTTAATAACGTCCTGATGAATTATACTTGACACTGACATTTCAGAAATACATTCTTTTTCATATTTATGCTGCTTTTCCAGTTCTGCTATAATATTTTGAAAACGAAGAACATTTTTCTCAGCCTGACCCAAATGTTTATCCCTTTCTGTTAACTTCTCCCATAGGTCACTTTCTAGCTGAAGAACTCTGATGTTCAGTTTATCTAACTCTTTTTCTATTTGTTCCTTTTCAGAACTTAAGTTGTTGATTAGTTCCTTGTAGGAATTTTCCAGGACAGATTTTTCTTGTTGAGTGTTTTCCATACATTTTTCTTGTTTTTCTATATGCTCCTGAACGAGTTCCTCTTTTTCAAAAGCCCATTTGGTTCTCTCTTCTGAATGTTGGTTAAGGAGCTCTTGAAGATCATTTTGGAACTGATTTTCAAGATTCACCAAGTTTTCTTTGTATGCTTTTTCTTTTAATTGTAAAACCTGGGCACACTGATTTTTTTTTTCCAAAATTCCTCTGTTGCATTCAGTTTCCATTTCTTTCCTAAAATTCGGTCAATAAACAAGATTATAAAAATTAACCTAAAGAAGAATGGCATCCAAAACTTTGGTAAAGGGCCAGAACTTCGGATGTTATTTCAGTTAATAAAATTTGCTCTTGTGGCGACTACTGCCTCAGAAAACAATATGTGGGGGAAACTTAAAATTCTCATTAGATCAGGAGTAGGAAGATTATCTTACAATAGGCACAGCTGTTCTAATGAAACTTTCTAAGCTGAGCTTAACCCTCTTTTGAGACAAATGAGAAAATGGCCACATTTCTAGCCTTTTTCTAAAGTATCCAAAAGCAAAGTTCTAGTTGGAATTCTGCGCAAGACTTCTGCTGTTACAGGCTGTTTAACCCTCTGAGCGTTCTGCCCGAGTTAACTCGGGCTGAGTTTCATGCATCATGAAACTCAGCCCCAGTTAACTAGAGCCACGCTCTAGGTCTCGCCGTCTTCTTACGGCGGTCGGGAGCCCCCGGGTCCACCCCCGATCGCGTCACCGGTGACGCGAAGGGGGCGGGGGTAGGCGGCGCCATAGACCTCCGTGTAACTGGAGGGGCGTCGCTTTTCTTCAGCATAAGTCCAGCGTCTCCAGTGACGCCGGACTTATGCTTACGTCCTCCAGCTGAGCAGGAAATCGTGGAGGAGCATATTGTGCTCCGCCGCCATTGCCCCTGGCACGGTTATGAAAAAACCGTGCCATGGGCGAAATGCTCAGAGGGTTAAAGAAATCTGAGAGCAAATGCATCAAAAAAGGAAAAAATGTATTAGTTGTTCAGATATTTCAGTCAAAAACACGCGCAAAGATTATGCAAAACAGAATTATTAAATGTTTACACCCAATTCAAACATATTGCTGTGAAAAAAAACTCATGCTAAAGTTCCCACCTCCGCAGCCACTGGAGGCACACATTGTTCTCCTTACCAAGAAGGGAGAAGAGCATAACTATGTCAGTCAGCAATATCATTGCTAAATGTCTACGATTAAATTGCTGCAAACTATGAACTACCTTACCTTATTCTTGCAACACTTGGCTGACTTTGGCCTGGCCTGGGAATCTTATGACAATATTACTCAATGCACTTCTTTGGGCTAACAGACACTGAAAAAGCTTTGAACACATTGCCTGGGACTACATGTTTGCAGATCTTCATTTTAGTGGGATGCTCAATGATTGGATTAATATCATCTATTCCGCTGTTAATGCAAGAGTATGATGGTGATGCAAGTGAATCGTACCCACTCTCTCCTACAATATTTATACTTACTTTAGAACCCTTTCTTACAGTGCTTAGCAACAATAAGCATAACTTGCCACAATGCAGTTTATATGCTGTTCTTTAAATCAAATCCAGAAGAATCCTTTAATGAATTTATTTTTGCTTGAATTTCAAAATAAATCACTCAAAGTTGACAGCAATTATGGTGGTCAATATTCAGACTTTCATTGGAAGTACCGTTAAGCACCTTTTTGGTCATCCACATTCATTCAATATTTGGGAAATAAACTGATTTGACCCAAATTTTCCACCATTGCCAAAAATTATACATTTTAATTTGTTAAAGTGGGATAACCAAGACCCTTTCATGTGTGGGTTGTGTAGCACCCACGGGAATATATTGGCACATTTACCCCACAAACCCTGTATTGCCCACCTGGTTGAATCAACCACAAGGTGTCACAATCGAACAGAGAATTGACTGAGCAGTGATCGGACATGTCTAACTTTCATTTGATAATTAACATTTGCATATAGTTTTTGGGTTTCCAAGTGCCCTCTTGTGGCAAAAAGTGGTAATGACAAAAGAAAAAAAAAGAAACCACCGTCTGTGAATCTATAACACTGTGTGGCCGTACATTTGATAAACGCTTGATTGGCGATCCAGTTTCTTCTATTGCGCAATATGATTACATCACAAAGTCATCGTCTTGTCTAACAGCATCCAAACAGCATTGGCCACTGCTTTTCCGAGTTTTGGAGACATGTCCATTGATCTTCAATGTACATGTCTCTGGCGACACCACGTGATGCTGCAATGAGAATGTGGCATTGCACAGCTTCAAAACTCAGATAACGCACTGGACACGGTCCCATTCATCAGAAACAGCAGTGGACACAAGCCCTAATTGATGAAGCCTGCTACAACAATATGCCCTTACATATCCTGTTCTATGGTGGAAATGTTTTCAATTAGGTCACTTTCTGAAAAACACCTTTGAGATTATAAACTACAAGACAATTGGCTCTAGAAGAGATAAGTGTAGGTAACGGTCCTACCAAAAACTAGATATTATGCCTGCCTCTGCAGCTACTATTTGTCTCCCTATGTAAAATATGAAAACAATTAACATTAAATAAAAGTTATTGATTGGATTACCACCATTATTCCCATCCCTGTTAAATATACCATCCAAAAGTTATTTTCCCTCAGTGGGACTTGACTTGGAATAAGGGATACCACAATCTTTGTTCAGCAAATAAGGAAATTGCTAAAAGGTATGTAATGTGGAAGAATTTTTCTTAAAGTTGGCTTATCTTTTCAATAATTGTTTTCCCTTTTTTCTGTGTTAATACACCATTATACAAAACATTATTATTTTTTTCTCTTTATAGATCCATACATATTATGAGGTGTATAGCCTGAAGAAGCCAAAGTGGCGAAACATGTAGTATTTCAAATAGTTCACCTCTATGATGCATCATTGGGTATGGTATATGGATTTATCTGATGTCTGTGTTGTCATCACAATTATCTTCATATAGGTTGTATGGCACTTGCTGCGATTGTAACTAATTAAAATTGAAGTCAGCTACACAAGATATTCTCTAACAGATTGTGGTATCTAAACTAAAAAAAATCTTTGTCTGAATAGTAGTTAAAAACTTTAAAACAGACATCAAGAGGGGATTCATGATATGTTCAAAATCATTGAAAGTATTTACAGCCAGCAAGTGATAATTTCTGAAAGGAGATCAAAGGCAATTCTAATAATTCATATTTTGTCTAAAATACAGGGTTTTAAATTGAATTATACATATTTGACAGTTGACAGTTTTTATCATATTGTGCCACTGAGCCATGCAACTTTCAGACTTAAACATGTTGTACTGGGCGGCCAGGGATGGGTCCTGAATGGTATATATGTGTCACCCATTTTTGGTCTGGGTCACATTTAAGGTAACTCCTAGGATGCGGGAGAGGGGTGGGTTTTGGCTGCAAAACAGCAATATGATGAGGTCAGTGATCTCATCAGGGGGAACTCATTGTCTTGCTGAAAGACACTTCCGTGAAAGACTAGCTGGATTGCTTTCCCCTGTAGATTACGCGGACTGTTTGGGGACACGTCTTTAAGAAACTGTAAGACACCTTTTTTGGAGTGTTCGTTCTGGGGTTACACTGTTATTTTGGAAGGGCTGCCATTAGGCATATTGTTTTTTTTTGTTCGCTCAATAAAGCACGGTTGGGAAAATTTGCTAAACTCCAGTGTGGTGATGGTGAACCCCTAGACCCCCCAAATTCACAATGTATATTGAAACACTTGATCCACAAGATGCAAAACAATTATTGTGGTCGCTAACCTGTGTTTTTCAGTTTCCTGCTGATGTTGTTCTGAAAGCTCCCATCTTATTTTCTGCTTTTCTAGGTCATGGGTTTCCTGAGAATGTCTTATTTGCTCTTCAAATTTCTGCTCCAACTTTGTTATTTTATCTTCATATGTTGTGATCAGTTTGACCAGTTTGGTTTCAGAATCCTTTTCCATTTTATCTGCTCTCTGGACCAACTCCTCTTTCTCCTTCTGATACATTTGTCTGGTTTTGTCTAGCTGCAATTTAAGGAGTGTTTCTTCCTCAATTAACTGCTGCTTCTGGTGGTTAAACTCCATCTCCATTCTGTTAACCTGCTTCTGGTGCTTAACCTCTGCCTCCTGGTGTTCTTTTTTAAGTCTCTGGATATCAGCTTCTAGTTCCAAGTGCTTCATTGTGAAATTCTTTACTTGTGCTTCAGCTTTGAGAATCTCATTGTTTAATTTCTCTTTTATTGCTTGTTCTTTCTCAAATACCTGGTTTGCTTCTTTTAGTTTTTCCTCATAGTGTGTGGTCTGCAGAAACAAAGTGTTGTACAAAAATTGAGTAAAAGTTAAATATTCCGAATAAAATAATGTAATATTTGTGAGCTCATTGTGACAATTATGAATTTAAACAACTAAAAACATAATATGAAGATAAATCAAACTAATTAAAACCTTTACACAGAGACCATACAGTTACAAAGCCCTCAGATGCATGACTTCACATAGTCCACACTGAAATGTTAAAACCGAACAGCCTGCCTTGTAACACAACTTTCTAGTCTAGCATGACAAGACGATTTTTGGTTGTGTTAACCAAAGGAAGATTTCTTTTAAAACTAGACTCAACAGGAAGGGAGATCATATCTTGCTCATGACTTGAGTGATATCCCTTTATATACAGTTGTTACAGGAATATTGACCCTCAATTCCTATTCCAGATGACCAGACCATTTGGAGAAAGTGAACCTCCTTAATGGCAATAAATACAATAATAATATCCTTGGAGGCCGTCATCTCTCAGCAGCCTGGACAAATCTTTAATGTTTTGATTTTAGGGTTTACTTCAGTTGTAACTCTCTTTGTTTGCAAAAAAAACTTTGGATATCGTTGGTACTGTTGCAAATATTTGACATTAACCAATGACAGGAGTGTTGTGTGCAGGTATTTTTTCCTGGGTGGTTGTGGATCTGTTTTAGGAGTAAATATCTGCATGAAAAATCAGCCAATTCTTTCTGTATATAGGTAAGAAGTTCTTACAAATCCAAGAAACGGTTTATGATAAAAAAAAACGAGTGTATCCTAAAAACCAGCTCCATGGAGTATAATTTTAATATCAACCACCAATTGTACTTACTTTATCTTCCAGTTCCATGGTCAGTTTATCCACCTCCCTCTGGTGCTGCTCCCGAATGTTCTCAATGGCTATTTCTGCCTCAATACTCATGTTTAATGGAGGACAGTCTTCAGATCCAATGCCTGCGACACAGAATGGCTTTTTGGAAATACAACTTATTGCACAATTATATATATATATATATATATATATATATATATATATATATATATATATATATATATATATATATATATATATATATATACACATATATACATACACACTTTTTTACCTTGATCACAGTCAACTGAATTTTTATTATCCAATTCATCAAACAAGGAATTCTTTAAGGATGGCCTGAAGCCTCTGAGACCTTGTGCATGATAGTCTTCTAATTCCAGCTGCAGCTCATCTATACGATCCTGCAGCTCCTTAATGGGCGGAAATGTATTAAAAAATAAATTACAAAAGATTCCTCAGCAAATTTAGGAGTTACACAATCAATCCACTTACCC
Organism: Ptychadena robeensis; assembly: GCA_036250615.1. Lineage (NCBI taxonomy): Eukaryota > Metazoa > Chordata > Amphibia > Anura > Ptychadenidae > Ptychadena > Ptychadena robeensis. The sequence continues at coordinate 21,551,104 of CM070043.1, read as the reverse complement.
TGCGCTGCCTCTCATACTCATTACGCAACTGCAACAACTTTTCTTCGTGGCTGAAAAACTCAACATAGCTCGGATCCAAGTCTCCAAACTACCAGACAAAAAGGAAACAACTTTGAATTTTAGCTTAAATAGTAAAGTGCTAGCATCTTCCTAATGCAGCACACACACAGAAGGACACCATGTAAACATCTTGCACAACTCTCTACAACTATTTCTTATTGCATTTTGACACAGAAGCATGGCAAGAGCCACTGAAATCCAGCACTACCCTTCTTTAAAAAGCTATAGTGTCCTCTCCTATAAAGAAAGTGAACAGTCCCTTTTCCCCCTCAGCACATTTCACCTTCCATAATAGCAATATTAAACAACTTAATATTTAGATTATGGACTATCTGTGCTGCCCTTTATTCAGTGCCCTTGTTTCCACCTTTAGCCTCCAGTTATGTTTCTAATGGTCACTGATGACTTTTACTACTCATTTAAGGCTCTTTTATTTACACTTTATGAACATTTTCACCCCACAGAATTGTAAGGGATTTACATTTTAGTGATCCTGTGCTGAAATTGTTAGAGGTTCTGCCTCGCATGACTAGAGTCTGATGTTTTATCTCATTGCTTGTAGTGTTGAGCGAGAATATTTGGAATTCTAATATATTCTACGAATATTCGTCATGCAAGAATTCGCAATACTTGCGCGAATGTGCGCTCAGATATTCGCAATGGCGGATATTTGTCATATTATGCCTCGACATTGTTTACCGGCATACATTGCGCACATTTGTGCACATTGCGAATGGATATGCGCAATACGCACAGTGCTGGTACTGGCTAAGATCACAGAATAAGGAAGAGAAGCTGTAAAGCTGCATTGTAAATCATTGCAAAGGGCGCGTGCAATGGAAGGCAAAAAGAATACAGTCGAATCGAAGTTCATAAATTTAGAATGTTTCTGTGTATATTAGCAAAATTACGCAAATTCGAATATACCATATGCCGCTCATTTCTAATTGCTTGCTGCAAGTAATTTTAATTTAAAAGCATAAGTATTGTTTGCTTTCTTATTTTCTTCAACATGTTATCATTTAAATCAGTATGTGAAACAGAGGTTAAAGTTAGACACACTTCGCTCAAAGCTCTTGTCTAGAAAAGCAGCATTCCATTTTTAAAGTATACCAAGGAATAGACATGTAGATTGGAGCTTAATTATTTGTGGTGGCCATATTGGTTTCCTCCTGAAAGCGCTAATTTATTATATAAGATTATATATTTTCTTCTTATCGAGAGATTATCTTCTCTCATTTGAAAGTTTTTTCAAGTACAGTGGGTACAGACCCCCTTACATTTTTCACTCTATGTTATATTCCAGCCATTTGCTATAATCTTTTTTTTTTGCCTCATTAAACGTACACACAGCACCCCATATTGACAGAAAAACACAGAATTGTAGATATTTTAGCAGATTTATTAAAAAAGAAAAACTGAAATATCACATTGTCCTAAGTATTCAGACCATTTGCTCAGTATTTAGTAGAAACACCTTTTGATCTAATACAGCCATGAGTCTTTTTGGGAAAGAAGCAACAAGTTTTTCACACCGGGATTTGGGGATCCTCTGCCATTCCCCCTTGCAGATCCTCTCCAGTTCTGTCAGGTTGGATGGGTAACGTTGGTGAACAGCCATTTTTAGGTGTCTCCAGAGAAGAACAGTCACAGAGTTGTTGTGAAGCCACTCCATTATTTTAGCTGTGTGCTTAGGGTCATTGTCTTGTTGGAAGGTAAACTTTCGGCCCAGTCTGGGATCCTGAGCACTCTGGACAGGGTTTATATCCAGGAAAAAAAAACGTAAAAGATTTTAGCAAATGGCTGCAATATAACAAAGAAAAATTTTAGCGGGTCTGAATACTTTCTGTACCCACTTTATATATTGGTTCCATATGGTGAATGTGGAGTATACCGGTAGCTTGGATTTCAAACCTTTTTTGGACATGGTTTCTTCTATTATTGTACGATGTGATCTAAAAGAGGTGTAAAAAAAAAAAGGAAGAAGATGTGCGTACACTGCCTTCAGGATATGCCAGTATACACGCATACTGTGTGTCTGAGATTCCACCAGTGCTGTTCAAGGAATCATACTTTGACTGAATCAGTCTGGGACTGAATCAAAGAAAGCGCTTAAGAACATACCTTTACAGAATTGGTGTCAGAAAGTGAGATCTTCTATAATCCAGGTTGGTAGGAAAATTATATTTTCTGCTAAATTACCCTCACCTATGATAAAAGGAAGATCTATTATATGGATTGGTGCTTTGGGGTGCACATCCACAAAGGCATTTTTTATGATGTGCTGTGGTAGCACTTAATAGAGAGGTATTTAAGAATTTATACACCGTATTTTCAGACTATAAGACGCACCCAGTTTTTAGGGCAGGAAATCCAGAATTTTTTTTTTTTTTTAAGTTTTCACATAAATTGGTTTAATGCAATGAATGCAATATTCAATTCAGCCAGTAGGTGTCACTAGCAGCAGTACACTCTCAGCACACGTCATTCTCCAGACTGCTCTGGAGGAGGGGGGGGCAGAAATCTGCAGTCTTCTCCATCTCCTCTGCTGACCAGCCAGCATCTCACATCTGACAGCCCCCTGGCTAATCAACGGCGGCCAAGGGGGTCACACATTCGGACCATAAGACGCAGGCACTTTTTGCCCCCAATTTTGGGGGTGAAAAAGTGAGTCTTATAGTCCGAAAAATACAGTACATGTGTATTGCTGTAAATTGGTGTGGTTCCTATTTTTTTTTCTTTCTATCGCTTTTCTGCATGTAGTATTTTAAGTCAGCCTGGGAACGTTTTCTTGAAAAGTATAGGAGGAAGTTTAGAAAATCTTCTGCCCCCTCAAGAATAAGGCACATGACTTCAACAGTTGGTGTGTCCATCGGAGGTTAGACAATAAAAGTCTGCTATTTAGACATAAGTTAAAACCACTGTACTCCCTCTATGAGCAAGGAAATAGATTTAAGGCTGGGATAAGCGATAATGGTGATATATTGTTGATCAAAACCTGTTCACCTGTACAGACTGTACATAACGGTTCGGAGTCTGTGTCACGTTTTGGGAAGACACTATTCGTTTATAAACTATCAGTTTACCCAGGAGTGGTAGCTGAACAGGAATTTTTATCTGTGCATGATATTGTTTTGGTTTTTTAAATAATTGTGCTTAGTTCTTGTTTAATTTGTGTATTTGTCTTAGTAATAAATGTGATGTCCAAAATATATGTATCTCAACTTGAAGGCCTGTGCTTAGATGGTTCTAAAGCATGGGGATATCAGAAGGCAGATCCTGCTTGGGACACGAGATACATGGCAGATTGAGGACATATATTTTTGGTTATGGCAGGACTATAACTGCACCCCCACCTCAAAGCCTCAAAATAAAACACAGCCATCTCCCTATGTCAGTTTGTACCCCATGTTACCACAATAAGATTCAGATGATGAATTGATGGCTCTCATCAGAAGACCTCCACAAGGTCCTGCAATTATACGGTTGGATGCAGCGTCAGCTGTAGTTTCAGGTGTTGGAGCATCTGTTGTGCCAGCTGCAGTTGTAGGTGGTGCAGTGGGGCATTGGACCATCTCCACCGCAGGAAATAGTGATGTGGCAGATGTTGGATCTTCTACCCCTCTAGTGGATAGTAACCAAGACGGTGTTGGTACCTCCACCCAATACATGAAACCTGCTAGGTCCAAAACTATTTAGGTATGATCTTAGAACACCTAAGGCCACTTGCTCAACCATAAAAAGTATTAGTTCAGAAGAAGATGTATACATACTTTACTAAGTGTGCCCTGTTGACCATCCCAGAAAATAATCCTGGTCCTCCAAATGCTTATCCTTTAAGCACACAGGAACAACTTAATACTATGTGGGAACAGATCCTAACAGAATTAAAGCATTTACACAGGGATAGGAAGTCGACAGCCAAAAGGAAGGGGGGATAATATCAGAATACGTGCAAAGATTCAGAAAGGTCTGGGTGGAAGATTCGGGTCTCTCTACAGGAGGAGATATGGGTTCAGTGTATATGCAGAGTTTTATTAATGCATTGTTGCCCGAAGTTGGACTAGTAGCTGAGTAGATGATTATAGATAATTGGATGGCTCTAACACCACAGGAATGGACTGCATGTTTGTTGTACCTAAACAGAGGTTACTTAAATTTAACCAACCTTATGATTTGCATAATTATGTAGCAGCAAAGGGTAACCTGTCAGAACGTTGGATTTGTACACATCACCCCTTTAAATTCAGATGGGATACCCCTTACAGGAATACCTCAGAATTTTTCATTTTTTTCAAACCAAAACCGACATATGGACAGGAAAGCTCTATTTTAATCACAATGTCACTAAACAAGGTACCTGTCCATGGCAAAAGATAACCCTTTCTATAATAGGGGATAAAAGACCTATTGATACTCTTATTTGTGTAATAATAGAGCCCAGAAGGAGACAAGGCAGATATAGCACTTAAGGCATTAGGTAGGTCTAACTGTAAAGATTCTACATTGTTTACAGTAATACCTGTAGAATACCACAGCAGGCAGATAAATGGTTTGATACCATAATTGTTTATTAACAATACTAGTAATCACAAGATCTCCATATGCTCGTCCCAGGAAGGATTTTCTCTAATGCCCCCGGAGGTTCCCACTGGTTTTGCAGATAACATTGGTGATGCTAGGCGTAATTGTATGAATATCCCCAATGCAGGGTTACCATTGCATGAAAATTTTTATAAAATAGCCCGCCGATGTGGGATAGATTACAATTTGAATATTACAATAATATGACTGGATCAGTTTTAAGGGATGGGTATTATTGGATTTGTGGTACTAATGCTTATTCATGGATGCCCATAAACAGTTTTGGTACATGTTATATTGGCACTTTGGCCACTGCTATGTATATCATTAGTAAGGATTGGATAGCTTTATATAAGATATTGCAAGGATACATGGATAATCACCATACTCATGCCCATAAAAGAGCCATCTATACAATAGGAGATAAGATTTGGTTCCCCTCATGAATGGGAGGAGGGGTAAATGCTATGAATACATTTTTAGAGTTGGCCTTAAATAATTATAGCCAAATTCTGGATGAGGCATTTAGAGAAAATGGATCAGCTTAGGGCAGAGGCTCGTGAAGTACTAACCCCTAATGATACTTGGAACCCCTTTGCAAACTAGGTGACATTTTTTAATCTTGGTCTCATTCTATTGCATCTTTTATTATGATGATCATATTACTAATTCTTTTGTTTTATATCATGCATAATTAGGAAATGTACTTCACCCAAGGTAGAGGATGTATCTGTTTCTCAAAATCTGGAAGATGCACAAATTTATTCTACACCCAATGACTCAAATTATATACCGTATTTTCTTCTTATAGAGATTTTCTTCTCTCATTTGAAAGTTTTTTGGGCCCCCTTTACATTAGTATTGGAATGTCTCCTAAGAAAGTAATTTTTCTGTATTTTGAAGTATATACATTTGGTCTATAGGGTGAATGTGGAGTATACCGGTAGGCTGAATTCCAAACCATTTTTGGACATGGTTTCTTCTCTTTTTGTATGACATGATCGCAAACAGATGTATAAAAAGAAGATGTGCATACCCTGCCTTCAGGATATGCCAGTATAAATGCATACTGTGTGTCTTACATTCCTCCAGTGATGTTCAAACAATCATACTTTGATTCTTTCAATATACATTGAATGCCCCCAATCTGTCTGGAATGAGTCAAAGAAAGCCCTTAAAAACCTCCCTTTACATTTATTACAATAATTTCCTAAAAGCTATGCTCTCTGAACCATGGTTTTAATAGAGAAGACAACCCTAATACAATACAACATACACGTCTGCATTTGTTCCTTTGCATTAAAATGTGGGCCAATGGGATTAGTACATAAGAGAAGGTGACAAGAACACCCACCTATTGCAATTTTCTTAACACTATAGGTACAGTTAAATGCCTATACCCCAGGTACCCAACCTGTGTCCCTTTGGGCATTCTTCAGTGGCCCCCCTCAGTCCTCCACTTGCGGCCACCAAAACCTAACTTAATGCATAGAGCATAGGAACTCACCTGTGCGCATAACCTAATGCTTGAAGTATCATTCAAAACAAGTTAAACACCTGCTGTCCTTTTTTCCATTAAAAATGCTTATACAAGTCAGTATAGGTTAAAAATGTTATGTTTTTGTAGTTCCTGTAGAGGCCTCATAGATCTTGGTAAAGCCATCTCAATTTTATTTATGCAGCAACCCACATCGAAGGACTAATAACCTGCAATATAGTAAAGTTATTCTCCTATTCCGTTACATTTTAAGCAAGCAAAAGGACATGATATATGGTATAGGGACAAGACCTGCTCTGCCTGCACTTCAAACACACCTCACTAAGATATGTTGCATTCAATGCACCCTCAGATTTGTCAATGTGCTCTTGTACTACAATTAAAGTCAATGGGATTTTGTTGACCAACATCTTACATGCTTTTTAAAACGCAGGAAAAACATAGCTTTGGTTTTTGACCTGACCTTTTCACGCATTATGTTGTCCAAACTCCTCTGTAGCTTGGTTGTCAGGGCTTCACACTCCCCCAGCTTTTCTGTGGTCTCAAGCAGCTCACTCTCCATGCGGGTGTTTTCCTACAAAAACAGACAGGTCAGGTTGTAACAAGAACTACATGAAAGGTTCAAACACATAAGAATGGCTTTCTACTATGCCTGAAACGAAGAAAAAGGCTGCTGTGCCAATTAAGAGCAGGAGGCCAGAATGTATTTTAATTACCCTGGAGTGACAGCTAGTAAAAGCATTTCACATAGGTTATTAAAACAATGTTATTGTTAACAGTTAAGATGCATATAATATAGTGATAAATAGGCTTGTGGTACCTCTGTACCTACCTTTAAAGAACGTGTCAAACGGTCTCGCAGGTAATTCTCTTCTACCCTGACTTTCTCTAATTCCTGTTCCATCTCCATACGCAGATGATTGTGTTGTTGAAATATTCGCTCTTGCTCTTTACTTTGCTCACATTTTAAAGCAGCTGTCCTCTCCTTGTACTCCTCATCCAGTTTTCTGTAGACAACCAGAACATAGACCACAATGGGTAAAGAGAGCAATAGTCATTGAACTGGACTTGTTCAGTATTGCTAAAGATGTTTCCGTAGCCAATCTAAGTTTCCTAGTGCCATTTTAGGGCTTGTTTCCATTGTAGCGTTCCCGTGTGGTTGCAGCCGCGCGGCCGCCCCCGCACACAACCGCATCCATTGGAAACTTCAATATAGTTTCCACTGGTGCGGTTGTGCGAGTTTGGGTGCGGTTGTGGTTTGGGGCGCATTTCTGAACGCTAGCTGCAGCGTTTTGAAACGCATCTGCGCTCCAACCGCATCCACATCTGCAAATAAAAAAAAAAAAACGCGTCGCGAAAACGCACGACAACTTAGGCATGCGTTCAGCCGCGCGGCTGACGCGCGGCTGCCGCGCGGCTGCGACCGCACGGGAACGCTTCAATGGAAACAAAGCCTTACACTAGCAACCCTGCAGCTGCAGTGCAGTACAGTACCTGAACGCAGTGTGGCTAACGTTAATGAAACCTATGGAAACCTGTGCACCTTTCTCACTGGCAGTCAGACCCTTTATTAATTATCCCAAGGGTCCAAATGCCTTTAAACACTGTTACTACTAGTTTCGAAACATCAAAACCTTTCAAGCATTTCAATAAAAGGAAATGTCCTGCTTTGGCATTTATGAGACAGAACCTTTTCTGTGTTGCTTTCAGAGTATTTTCAATTTGTAAATGGGGTCTTAATGTAGCCCCCTTCACCTTTAGATCACACCATACAATTCTCTTTAGATTTACCAACAACAATGTAGTATAATGACCTCCCTGATGGAATACATATTGATTGGAAGGTTTAGAAAGTTCCTCATATTACATGATTTTGGTAGAACAAAATTGGCTTTTACAGAAATTGAATGGTAAGATTGTAAGGTGATTGTAAGGAGCATTTTGATGGTTGGGCTAACAAACAACATTTGCAACCTCCTGTCCAATAAAAGAGCCTAACTGGTCACTGTGACTGGATTAACAAAGGAATGGTAAGACTTAAGCAGACGCAAATACCGTATTCTTCAGACTATAAGACTCGCGTTTTTACCATTAAAATCAATAGGATATGTGCCTGGTTCTTATGGTCTGTATATGTAAAACATTAATTTTTTTTTGTCCTGGGAGAAGTAGATCTACATCCCAGGAGATTCCTGCCAGGCCAAAAAGCCACTGCCAAGAAGGAGATATCAGCTGCATTAGCAGTACCCATTCTCTGAACACACTGACCAACTTATGAAGAGACACATTTTACAATAAGATAGCATGAGTTGTGTATTTACATTAAATAAATACATTTGTGACACAAAAGACCTTCCTCCTGGCACTGGTCTTTTGACTTCGCTCGATGGAATATATAATGAATGCTGCATGGTACAGTCCTGAAAACTTTGCCTTTTTGGGGGGGGGGGGGATTTCATTTTCTCTCCAAAACTATAGGGTGCGTCTTGTAGTACGAAAAACATACGGTGATTCATGAATGTTAACTTGGGTTCCAATACTCTTCTATTTTTACCTTAACAATAGAACTTTAATAGCGCTTTAAACTTTGGGAGCATTGGCAAGACATTAAAAGGCCTTACATTTTGTATTAACATCCAAAAACCAGAGGAACAAACCTAAGGTTGTATTCATTACGTCTCTCAATAGCTGCATGATGGTCATCAACCTCCAAAGCCATAAGATTTTTCTGTTTCTCGTTCTTCTCCAAATCTAGGCGGAGTTTTTCTTTTTCTCTGGCAGTCTGATCCACTCTCTCCCTTAAAATAGAACAAAAGGAGCACCAAAATGTTAATGCCACCAGTGTTATGGTTGACCTCCATGCTGAAAAGGCAGACTTGATCTTCTCTGCCAAAGGGCTCTGGCTCCACTACATTTTTTTCCCTGCGTCTGCAGCGACTGCAGGGGGGGGGGGGCATTTGACCCCAATGTGACCCCAGTTCTTGGGTAGGTAATCACTGCGATGAGGCCATTATGAGCCCATTGAAAACCAATAGCAAACACACCGCTATGTGAACGTCAAAAGGATGCGCCCATTGATTTTTAATAGATGCGTCAGACAGGCACATCATAACTTTTTAAAAGTCAGCAGCTGACTGATGCCGCCAGAAATACATGCAAAAAATGCACACGATCGGGCCTGGTTGCAGCGCAGTTTTAAAAATGTGGTAAACCGTGTCTGCTCCATTGGGGACAATGAGAGCAGTTTAGTCCCAAACCGCCCCAGTGGAGCCTCAGCCAAACTTTTAAAAGACTTTGTGGATCCCTACCCAATGACAGTGTGCAACATTTTTTTTTTCAAATACTTGGGAAATCCTATTAAATTAAAAGAAAGAAAGAAATATGCACAAGTATGCAGAATTACTTGTTTGCAACTTCTTTATGGTATATTTTGAGATGCAGAAGGCATTTCAACATAGATATCACCTTCAGAAAAAAGGTGCACCCCCCCGGTCAGATCTACCAGGATCCTCCGCATGTCGGATTGCACAGTGATGTAGGTAAATACCCGGACAATCTTATTACTTTGGATGGGGGCAGTAGTCCCCATCAAAAGTAAAGTCCGGCACACAAAGGGTACCTGCCGATCCTCTGTGGGGCCGGCTGCAGCGTGATGCCGTCAAATACGAAACCTGTCAAAAAACTTTACTCACAACAAGTTCAGGATTTCTGATCGGAAGCTGATGAGAGCTGCTTGGTAGATCTCATTTTTGGTGATCAAAAGTTCATTTTCCAGGGTCATCGTCAACTCTGAAAGATTGATTTTACCTTCTGAACGGAAATCCAGGGCCTGAAAAATTTAACATAATAGGGCACACAGTGATTTGACCTGCATTGTATAGTAAAATAAACAAAAATCACCAGAATTACTTAATACGTAAACATTAAAAACCCTTTTAAACAGGACTTTACCTTGAATTCCACTTGTTACCATTGGCATCAGCAGGGCAGATAAGTCAGTAGATCACAGAACAAAACTTAAAAGCTGCAGGAGACACTGGTCTGCCGTAGCCCCTGCAACACAGAAACAGACCAGTGGCCCGCATGGCGCATGTTTTGATTAAGTCTCTGCCAGGGCAACTGGGACAAACCAGTCACCTGTGCCAAGTCTTGCAGGATTGTGACATCAGCGTTGCATATGCAGGATTTGTGTCACATGACTCTTGAGTGCCATTTTGAATGAAAAAGGAGAAGACTGGACAGACTGCTCCTGTGTAAAGTGTAATCAATTAGTGTGAGGGGGAAGTAAGAAGGGGAGGTGTAAGGCGCCCTTAAACTTATGTTAACGATAAGAATCACAAACGTGAATACATTGTTAACAGAGAAGAAACATTTTTTTGTAACTGAACTGCAGAACCTTCAGGCTGTAAAAGCATTTCAACAGCAAACTCTCATCAGGAAGACTAGGTTGCTATGGTGATATAGTGTAATCAAAGAAGCTCCAAAGAAGATTTGCTGTGTCGGTCAGTGTAGTGTACAGAGCACAGAGACGCTACCAGGAGACAGGTCAGTACATCCGGAGACGTGGAAAAGGCCATAGGAAAGAAACAACCCAGCATCATGATTGCTACCTCCGCCTTTGTGCAATGAGGAACAGAAGAAGCACTGCCCGAGCCCTGCAATGACCTCCAGTGGGCCATAAATGTGCATGTGTCAAATGTGCTCAAACAGTCAGAAACTCCAGAGACTTCATGAGGATGGTATGAGGGCCCGATGTCCACAGATGGGGGTTGTGCCTACAGCCCATGCAGGACGTTTAGCATTTGCAAAAGAAAACACCAAGATTGGCATATGCATCACTGTCACCCTGTGCTCTTCACAGATAAAAGTGAGTTCACACTGGTGTCTCGAGACACCATGGAGAACGATCTGCTGCCGCCTGCAACATCCTCCAGCATGATCAGTTTGGCAGTAGGTCAGTAATGGTGTGGGGTAGCATTTCTTTGATAGAATAATTCTTAAAGGATCATATTTTAAAACCCAGTGTCTCCCTACAATACGGATGTTTATCCTATAAAACAAATGGATGGTTTATACAGGTTTCAAGCAGGATCTTAGACCTATTAATTCTGTAGTACTTCCAATCACGCCATCTGTGATGAATAATCGATGTAATCGTCGTATATATCTTGTCCTAAGCCACATTACATCTCCACCAGAACCTTCACAGTTAATTTCAAACCATTCTCTAGAAATCATGGAATGTCCACCATGCCTGTTTGTGCCCACTTGTGTAAACATCTAGGGGTCGTAAATGCTCAGAGATCTGTACTTCAGAGAAGTGAGATAACCCACTTTATTGCTACCCCCAATAAACCATGTAGTATCTGGTATTCTGAAGAAGAGGGAGGGGGTGAGCGAGTGGGTTCATACAGGGAACAGCGAAAGCTGACCCTTTATGCACCCCTTGGATCAATGATCGGAGAGATTGCCAATAAAACCATATTTCCATACATGGGAGATACTGGTAAATCGCAGAGGTGACTCTCCATAGGAAAATGTATATTTGTAAACAAGGGTGGAGTGTGTGTGGCATTCCAAGACTGAGATCTCTAAATTAGCATCGTAGCATAACAAACTATTCATGTTTGGTCTCTATGAATTTAGTAAACCGTGCTGAGAATGAACATGTGCCCCATATCATGATCACATGTTCCTCTGGCCAGTTATACATATTCATATGTACATGGCTGTCCTGTTCTGTCTAATGAGGGGGCTGTCTGACTGACCAGGTGAGAGGCTTGGTCAGCTCTGGTGTCAAACTCCTCCCATGGAGGAAGAAGGGGTTAAAAGCATCCCCCATCTACTCAGTGATGGTCTTATGTCTGAAATCTAAAGTCTGAAGTCTTTTGTCTTGTCCTGGATTGTCCTGAAACCGTTTCCTTCTGCACAACTTTCTCTGACCTCGAACTGCCGTCTTCGTGTTCTGACACCCGTCATCACCACTCCAGAATTGGACCGCTGGATTACATTTGGACTAATTTCTAAGGACACTTCTCTGGTAAACTCTTGCCTCCTCAGACAAGTTCTCTTTTTCCTGTTTTACCCCGTTTATTTTTACTATTGAAAATATCTGTTCCTTTGTTAGTTTTTGTTACATTTTTCTTTAATATTTTTATGCACGATTTTATCTTTTAAAATAAATGATCTTAATCATTTCGGTCTGTACCTGTTCTGAATGACCCACAAACAATCTAAGCAACTTTAGAGAGGCTACCTAGTGATAGATATTGTTATTTCTAGATAGGTTATTTAGAATTTTTCTCCCACAGGGATAGTTTAGTTAGGAGACGTCTGGCTCATTTTCCAGACTGGTGGCAGTGATACCGAGATATATACATATACAATCACCGAGATTGCATGGAGATTGTATAGTGTATTGCATTCACATCCCCTCCAACCAATCGGTTTCCATTTTGGCCTGTTCACAGTGAGGAAGGCAGTCCGAGGGCTCCCAGTGGCTGAGACCGGGACTGCGACTGTGAAGAAGTGTCAGGGTTACGGATTGCTGGTGGGGGGGTTTGTGACACCATCTATTCCTGATATCACCACTATCATTACATCCATGCCATCTTCGACCAAGGTATAGTGTTATTGATTTGGCTAATGCTTTATTTTCCATCACTCTTTATGTTGAGATGCAGCCCATGATGGCTTTTATGTTTAAGGGTCAACAATACACCTGGTGCAGATTGCCCCAGGGTTTCATTGATTCACCGGCAGTTTTCTCAGTTGTCCTCCAGAAGGTACTTACCACCTGGCAACCAGCCCATGGTTCCACACTGCTCAGCTATGTGGATGATCTATTATTATGTAATCCTATGCAGGAGTAGTGATGACCGAACGGACAGTTCGGGGCGAACATTGTATGTTTGACACCCCTCTCCGCCGGTGAGAAGTATATCATTCTATCTGCGCCAGGTCCAGCCTGGAGGAAGAATTATTTTCACTAGAGACCGGGTAGAGACCCCTGGACCTATAGTGCTTTAATCGGGCACAGACAGGAAGTGGTGTCCGACTGATGTCACTTCCGTTCAGGAACAGGGAATTGTGCAATCCATATACTGGAAGTGGCGTCGCGGAAAAGATCAGATTCAAATTGTCGGGGAATTTGAATTTACCCTTTTTGTTAAAGTCCGATCTCTCTGCTCGCAGGTGCACACGGCTGATGTTTGGCCATCACTACGCAGGAAGTATGTCAGAGGTATTCTGTGTCATTGTTAACCTTTCTGGGGCAGGAGGGGCAAAAGTTCTCACAAAAAAAGGTTCCTTTTATAAGGAGGTTACATTCTTAGGTATGATCCTCACCCCGGGATTGCGGCTGTTGGCACCCAGCCATACAGAATCTGCCTCACCCACAGACATAAAAGCAGCTGCTTAGCTTCCTAGGCATGATTACCTTCTGCAGACATTGGATCCCTGATTGCGCTTATTGGGATTCACCTGTTGTTGCACTCCCTGCTCACAGAAAATTGTATGGACTGAGGATATGAATATTGAATTTGAAACGCTGAAATTAAGCCTAACCTCTGCCCCGGCAATAGGAGTTCCTAATTACAATATGCCTTTTGTACTGTATGCACATTACAATTGTAAAACTATGGTTGCTGTGCTTGCTCGGATGCATGGAGATAAACTGAGGCCTGTAGCTTACATCTTAAAACACTGCCTGTTACAGTGCAAGGCATACCAGCCTGTTTACGGGCACTGGCAGCTTGTGCTATGGCTGTAGAAGGTGTTACACTTTCAACTTTTGGCCATAAGATGACTGTATACCTCACATGGTGTATTGCACCTTGTTAAGAACATGTCAACCCAACACATGACATTTTGACCTCCACCACTGGGTTAAAAGTTAGGTTGCCCCTCCTGCTAGTGGCCCTAGCACTGTCCTGAATGCACTTCTGGGCTTGAAGGGTCCAGAGTATGAACTACCCCCAACTCACACTTGTATCGAGACCATCCATGACACTTCAACCCCCAGGTCTGATCTGCAGTGTACACCACTGCCAGATGCAATGGACATCTTTGTAGGTGGTTCCTGTACATGTCCATCAGATAAACAATACCTTGTGGGATATGCAATGATCCAGCTACCTGCCATTGTGTTGGAGGCAGCACCTCTCTTAGTTCATTCAGCACAAGCAGAGATCATAGCACTCACAAGGGCATGCCACATTGGGGAGAATCAGAGGGTTAATATCTACACAGACTGCAGATATGCATTTGGGGTGGTTAATGATTTTGGTAGTATTTGGCAAAGGAGCTGCTTTACTACAGCAGATGGTAAAACTAGCAGCAGCATTTTGCCATCATTAAATGTCAGGCACATACTACTGCTCAGACACCTGAAGCACGAGGAAACAGGTTTGCTGACCTTCATGCCAAAGCCATTGCATTCTCAGGCAAAATTTCTTTAAAAACACCTATATTGATTTTCATGCCCCCCGCAGACTTATCATTCCCTACTGATCTCCCAATTACAGGGTTTTGCAACACATGAGGACATTGATTTTTGGGAACAAAAAGGATTGACCATAGATTCTAAGGGAATCTGGTCAATATGGGTGAAGTTGGGTATACCCATTGTTGCAGCAGCAGATTAGATACAGAGGTGCTAGACAGACATTGCAAGAGGTCACTAAATGATTTTGCATCAATTATCTTAAAATACATACCGAGGCACTGATTTCTAGATGTCTTACATGTGCTAGGAATAATATACAAGGAAATAAGGAAGGCCTGCATGAACACCTGTTACCTCCACAAGGACCTTTTCAGGAGTTGCAAATAGACTTTACCCATATGTCCAAGGCATCTAAAAGATCTAATTCTATTGGTTATAGTTGACAGGTTTAGTAGGTGGCCAGAAGCCTTTCCAGCGAGAAGAGAAAATGCTAACACTGTGGCCAAAATATTATATAAGGAAATTATCTCAAGATTTGGATGTCCAGTCAGAATTAGCTTGGTCAATAGCACTCCCTTCACTGCAAAAGTAACACAAAAAATAGCCATGGTGCTATCTTTTGACTGGAAATTCCACATCCCATACCACCCCCAGAGTGCAGGAGTATTGGAGAGACAGAACAGAACCATAAAAACAAACTTAGAAAAGAAACAGGTTTCCATAAATGGGATCAATACCTACCAGCAGTATTGGCAGAAATAAGAATGTCCCCACATCCTAGTAATAAGCTTTCACCATTTGAGATTCTCATGGAATGATCATTCCCAACACCCTGGACTAAGGAGCCACTGGTGCTCTTGCCATGAGACTTGCAGCAGATACAGGATCAATATGTTTCTAATCTATAGAAGAGTGGGTATCTACACAGATGCAGGGCGGTAAGAACCAGCAAGCACCAGGCAGACACAAAATTGTCCTCTGAAGGATCAGAGGCTGGGGGACATTAACGGTCACATAATAACATAAATAGTACGCAGTAAATCAAGGGTTAAAAAAATAACATCTTTTATAACAGAGTTCACAGTCCATAAGTAGCATGCAGCGCTTATTGTAATGTCGAAAAGCCAATGCAATGTTCTCGGATCATACTGAGCCCATCCCAGCCACTCATCCGGGGTTTGCCGCAGAGCCCAAGATGTTAAATAACAGGGAAGCACCCCGACGTACGTTTCATCACCTTCATCAGGGGGTGTATGCAGTGAGGAAAAGAGTGGTTCTAACGAGGTATATAAAAAAAACGAATGGTACACATACACAGTACCAGAACACAAGGTAGTATTATCCGTTACTCACAAGAAGAACAGTAGATTCACCACATGGCCAGAACTCAAGGTAACATCGGAGAACGGGGAGCCCGCGGACAAAACACCAAAACCCACCGCGTGGGAAACCTAAGGGTAATCGTATCGTGTAAGACTGACGGCGTTGTCTACTTGATTACCTGTATCTGCAATGCCTTTTACGTAGGAAAAACTAAACGTGAAGTACAACAAAGAATGTATGAACAAGTCTGATACGGAACAGTCGGGGATCTATCAAAACCAATAGGAAGGCATATAGCTACCTGCCATCACTACCAAGCACAGTGTCTCAACATCATGGTACTCGATAGAGTACATACTCACGTTAGAGGTGGCAACCTAAATCAACTTTTACTCCAAAAGGAATCCCGTTGGATTCAAACACTGAATGCCACCTCCAAACCAGGCCTCAATGAACAATTGAGTTACAAATGCTTTCTGCCGGTATGATCACCTTTATCATTCCCCAGACTTAAGGCACCCTTCAGCCATCTGGGCCTCCTCTGTGAGAACCCTGAACCTTCAAAACACCTTTGTTTAAGTCCACCCTTAAGATTGCCCCGTTAGAACCACTCTTTGCCTCACTGCATACACCCCCTGATGAAGGCGACGAAATGTACGTCGGGGTCCTTCCCTGTTATTTAACATCTTGGGCTCTGCGGCAAACCCCGGATGAGTGGCTGGGATGGGCTCAGTATGGTCCGAGAACAGTGCATTGGCTTTTCAACATTACAATAAGCGCTGCATGCTACTTATGGACTGTGAACTCTGTTATAAAAGATGTTATTTTTTTCTTGATTTACTGCATACTATTTATGTTATTATGTGACCGTTAATGTCCCCCAGCCTCTGATCCTTCAGAGGACAATTTTGTGTCTGCCTGGTCCTTGCCGGTTCTTACCGCCCTGCATCTGTGTAGATACCCACTCTTCTATATATTTTTGGCATGTTGGTCTATTTCCTGGTGAAAGGGAATCTATCTTTCTTGTATGTTTCTAATCTAGTTAGTATCTTTAACAGCAACTAAAGTGATGTTTCTCTCTCCTTTCCTTTACCAATAGGAGTTCCAATACACCCCTTCAAACCTGGTGATGTGCATAAGAGTTTGGATCCTCCATATGGGCCCCCAGTGACGGTGCAAGCGATAACCAAGACAGCAGTACGATTCCCCTACACTGGATACACGCATCTAGGATCAAGAAGGCGCCACCAGGAGCACAGAAAACACCAAAAGATGACGACAACACCCGATTGTACAAGAATTAAAATTATACAGGAATTCGAACAGACTCCCTCCACAAGTGATACATCACAAGCTAGAAAACAGACTAAAAGGAGGGATATACATCAGGACAATCTCTGACCCAGAAACTTCAGCATGGAATAAGATTTATTTTTTCTTCTTGTAAATCGCAGTAATTGTGTGAATAATTTGGTTTCCCACTACTTGTGTGTATCACCCAGAAGATCTTTCATTCTTGTGTAATACATCTATGAATCATACTATAGTTAATAGACCTAAACAGAGTATATAAAATGTAACCAACTTTATTTGGTTTGGGGGCTTAACTGGCTTAACTGCCAAGCGTGATGGCTGCTTGAACACGGAGCTCCGGTCCCATCGGCGTGTCCACCCACATTACAAGCTAACCACTGCTGAGATGGGAAAGATCGGGAAGCCTCTTCCCTACCAGGACCCCCCTGAGAGCTCCAGATCACAGCAGATCCGCAACATACCGGGGATATTCTGGACACCAAAGTCCTCTCAGGCACAGATGAAGGCATCCAAGATTGCGCCCGGCACCCAAAGTGAGACTGTTTACTGGGACAATCCCAGCCAGCTGCACCTGGATTACATCCAGCAGCTGCCGACTAGGCAGGACATCAGGCAAGAAATATCAGAAATGGCTGCAGACCTCAAGGTGGCTTTCAGCTCAGTGGAGGGCGATCTCCGCAAGGATATCATGAAGGTAGGCAAACGCATTGACGCAGTGGAGGTGGCCGCAACCCACAGAGACAGACAAATACAAGACCTGGCCTCTGCACAGGCTGACATTGACCGTAATGTGTTTGTGATGAAATGGCACATTGATGACCTGAAAAACAGGGGCAGGAGGTCCAATATACAGGTGCGTGGCCAATCAGAAATCATACTGCCTGAAGACTGCAACATACACTCACCACCATTTTTAAGGATCTTTTAGCAGAGCCTCTGGATACCCCTATAGACTTTGTACAGGCTCACAGGGCCCTGCGCCCGTAAGGGTTATGAGATGGCAACCCAATTGATATCATTTGCTGTCTCCAGCACTTCCAGCTGTCTCCTACTAAGGAACCGATTCTACGTAAGGCCAGACAAAGAGAAAGAGGGACTGTAACATTCGAGGGCAACCCGATTCAGCTCTTCCAAGACCTATTAGTACCGACGCTCCAGCAGAGAAGAGCCCTGCGCCCTCTCTTGAACGAGCTTAACAACCGCAGAATTACAGATCGCTGGCAATTCCTATTCTGCCTGCAGGCAACCCAGGGAAGTCGTACAGCATGTCTCCGCTTCCCAGATTAGCTACAACAGTTATGGGACTCCCTCCATATCCCCTTCCACCCGCTACCAGAATGGATAATGGTGCTCAAGGCACCTGAACCCGGCAGGATGAACTCTTACGCATACCAAATTCCCTCCACATCCCGCAGACCAGAAGCATCATCCCCCAGGTCAAGACACTCCCCAGAGAGCCGGATGGCCAACTCACAGATCCAGATGTCGCACTCAAATCCAGAAGTTGGATAAGCCTCAGGGGTACTCCTCAAGAGGCTCCGCTTGACCCTGCGCTCATACTGCCAATGGGCTGGACTACAACCGACCTATTGACTTGGACTGCCTCTGATTGTAAGTTAAATGCTATGACTGTACTATTAGATTAACTCCCATTTCTGGGAGGATCTGTTACCTTATTAAAACGGTTTACATTTGCTTTGGTATGTTACATGCTGAAGTGGAACATCTGTTCCCTACAATATTACTGGCGGGGATAGGGACCCTGCGGGACCACGCAAGATTATTGTTGTAACACTCTATGTATCCCGCCTAGTTCAGGCGCTGTAGTTCAACAGGCCATCTCTGCATACTCTAGCCCCAGAGTGAAGCAATGAGACTCAGCTCCCACCGTTGGACTGGTTTTGGCTTTGCGTGCTTACATCTTAGTTATTTAGGTCTCGGAGCGGACTTCCAAACCGCACATCCAATTCCAGGGGATTGTACTCTTGCCCTTTCCCCTTACAGCAACCCTGGCCCCTCCCCCCTCAAAGTTGTATACCGAATGCGCAGCTTGCGACTCAGATTTAAACCTCACTTTATTATATCTTTGTTTTCAATAAGGTACCTGGAGCAATGTTGTTGCTGTTTCAAATATGGCACGGCCAAGAGATTTTCTCTGGGAATGTTAAAGGGGCGAACACTCCTGAAAAAGGGTAGGTAATTAAAGGGGCTGTGAAAAAGGTGAAAGCGCACATAGTTATGCTACAAGAAACACATTTCAGGTCTGACAATATACCGAACTTGTTGGATCCCAAATATTCCATGACACCTCACCAGTTTCTAAGGCTTTTGGGGTTGCTATTTTGCTTCACAGGGACCTTGACTTAGTTCTGGAACACCCTCTACAGGACCCGGAGGGTAGATTTATTTGTATAAAAGGCACCCTTTGAGGAACCACCCTGACAATTGCTAATGTGTAACAAATAACAAACATGCAACATTCTTTCACAGGTTTCTTACCCGCCATCTTCATTTTACACAAGGGGCTTTGATACTGGGGGGAGATTTGAATGCTACCCTTGACCCCATTTTGAACAATTCAAATCACAAATCAGCATTGCCCTGTAGGACCATCAAATTTATCATACGCAAACTCCATGACCTGGGTGTCTTAGACTCCTGGCGTACTTTCAACCCCACAGACAGAGACTACACCTTTTTCTCCCACTCCCACTACTTATTCCTAACACAAAGAGACCTCACCAAATTACGCTCAGCACACATCGGTTCTATCACCGTTTCCGACCATGCCCCAGTTTTCATGCAACTGGACTGGGGCAGGACTGAATATAGGCAATTCAACTGGAGACTGAACAATGCACTACTGCCCGATAAGGTAAGACTCAAAGAAATCTTGGGCTATCTGAAGGAATTTTTTTGTGACCAATGACACAGGTGAGGTTCCCGTCCTGACAGTTTGGGAAGCGCACAAGTGTAGTATTAGAGGTAGACTTATTTCCATGGCTTCCTCCCTTAAAAAAGCCTGCATGCAACACATTAACAACCTACTCGCCTCCATCCACACACTAGAACTACAACAAACTTAAGAAGTATTAACTGGTAGCCCAGGAGCTAAACTCAGCCCGTACAGAACTGCTCAAGACACTTAATGCCAAAGTGCTGAGGGCGTTTGCCCTTAGGTGAGGCAAATATAATGAGGAAGGTGATAAAGCCAGGAGACTCCTGGCAATAGCGCTTAAAACACAGCGTAACAGGGAACAGTTATGCTCTATCAAAGACACTTAGGGACACTCATTACAATCCCCACCAGACATTGCTAACCGTTTTCGCTGCTTTTTTGAATCACTATACAACCTCTTAGCTAGCACTTTGGAAGCAGAGGGGGCAGCTCAGGTTGTGCAAGAAACCAGGGACTTCCTGGTTAAAACAGGTATGCCACAGTTAGCTGGGTCAGCAACTGAAGGGGCCCCAATCACAGAAATCGCCTGGAAAGGTATGAAGCCCGGAAAGTGCCCAGGTCCAGATGGCCTTTCCACTGCCTACTACAAAACATTTGCAGACGTACTGATAAAACCTTTTGTTAGAGTGATCAACTCCATCACTCACGCTGTCCATTTTTCATCACAAACCCTCCAAACGCAGATAGTGGTGCTGCCTAAACCTGGCAGGGATCCCCAGTTGTGCGACAGTTATAGGCCCATATCACTCCTCAACGTGGATGTCAAGCTGTTCGCTAAGATCCTATCCATCCGTCTGTGGCCCCTTCTTGCCAGCCTTAATTGATTCCCATCAGGTGGGTTTTGTCCTGAGCTGTGAAGCACAAGACAACACCACTACCGTTCTTAATGCGATACTCTGGGCCCACAGAGGCGCAATAGACACTATCCTATTAGATTGTAAGCCCGTCCGGGCAGGGTCCTCTACTCCTCCTGTGTCATTACCTGTACCTGTGTGTTATACTGTGTTGTATCTCCACTCTAATGTATTGTACAGCGCTGCGTAATATGCTGGCGCTATATAAATAAATGTTAATAATAAGAAGAATATTCTTGTTTCCACGGACGCAGAAATATCGTTCGATCAGGTAAACTGGCCCTATATGTTCCAGACTTTACAGCATGTGGGGGTGCCCGATGGAATGCTTTGCCCTATACAAAAATCCATCAGCAAGGGTACGCAGGCCGGGGTCCTCTCAGACTCATTTGCGATCTCCAATGGTACTAGGCCGGGTTGTCCACCCTCTCCCACCCTGTTTATCCGGACATTAGAGCCTTTTTTTTACGGCTGGTGCAGAAGGATGCCTGTATCTCAGGTGGGAAACAGGGAACTAAAGATAGCAGCATATGCTGACGACATGCTTTTTTTTTTCTGACCGACCCTGGACAGTCTCTGTTCGTGTTGATGGACCTGCTTCAGTTTTATCTCCAAACTAAAAATTATTAATTCCAAATCAACGCTCTTGCCCATATTCACACATAGCACTGCCCTTTCTGCCCTGAACTATACCCCCTTTTGGCAAACATGGGTCTGCAGATCTGCAGAAATGGGGGGGGGGGGGGGGGGGGGGGGTGGGCACATTCTAATGGATGGGCAGGAATGCCATTCTTTAAAAATGAACCTCCGCCCACACCTATTATACATCATCGAGGCTATACCCATCCGCTTACCTAAAAGTTTTTTTGTTCAGTAGCAGACATCTCCTATAAATTAGTGTGGGCTAACAAACATCCGCGGATACGCCGATCCATTTTGACGACCCCGAAGAACAGAGGGGGCATAGGCACCCCAAACATGATGGCATACTACCAAGCTGCACTCCTCACACGCATTATTGATTGGCACATTAACTCTGCTGCTAAATCATGGGTCTACTTAGAATCCCAGGACACCAAGGTACCCCCCTGTCATCTTCACTGTGCTGCAGACTTGGACTGCGAAGGCATGGATGAAGGCCAACCCCTTCCCTGAAGGCCTCCCTTTCTGTCTTTTTCCACATACATAAAGGACACTTAATCTCATCCTTCCCAGGTGCCCTCACACTCATCAAACACAACCCGGACTTCCCTCTGGGAAACACAAGGGAATTCCTATGGTACTGGCAGACCGCCTACACGCACATAACTTTTTCGTGCCTGATGCTTTTAGACAGAAGGCAGACATAGCCCTGCTCACCAAAGACCGCTCCATACCGCGGTGGACCTACCACCAACTCAGAAATTTTTGGACAGACCCACGGACAGTTGACAGCAGGCCACTCTCTGACTTTGAGCTAGCTTGCATGGGAGAGGGACCCGCTACACACCTCATCTCATGGCTGTACCAACGCATTAGGGATACCATTGACCATCCCACGCAGCACCTTAAAACAAAGTGGGAAGTAGCTTTGGCCACCTAATTCTCTGATGCTGAATGGGAAGCGATATGCGTAACAGCACACAAATCATCTATAAATTGCAGAATGCCAATGGTATAGGACTCCAGAGATAATACATACCTTTAATGACCAAGTTAGCGCAGAATGCTGGAGATGTCAAGGCAATTGAGGGTCGCCGACTCCCATCCTCTGGTACTGCTCCGCCATCCAACCTTTTTGGACAGCCATTCATGACATACTCACCAACACAATTCACCTCCATGTGCACTTTATCCCGGAGGTGTATTTGTTGCATTATGCATCAGACGCAGATGAAGCTCTGTACAAATCTTTACAGAACCATTTGAAGAAACCTGACATCCCCTCTATTAAGGAATGGAAAACCCTAGTCTCACATGTCAAATGGAGGAGATCCTACACACTAAAGGTCCCCATACACGGGTCTTATTCCCAAGGGATTCCGGGACGATCGATTCCGGGCGCGTGCACGCTAATCGATCGTCCCGGAATCGCGTGAAGCCCACCTTGCCCGATTGATCACGTCCGATCGATCGGGGGCCCAGAATCGGATCTGCCAGAGAACCAACATGTTGGTCTTTCTGATCCAATTCAGCACACATCAGGGGGAGTTGCCATGTGTGAAGTGATCGATCGGGCACGGAATCGTCCAGGAATCGGTGGCCCAAGGTGGTAGGGACAGGCTTAATTGGGCGATCGATCGGACATCCGATTCCCTCTGGCATCGCGGAATCGATCAGATGGGTGATCGATCGGCCATGGAATCGGAACATGTATGGCTAGCTTAAGAAAGACGCCCTTAGTTCACCAAGACTTGGAGCATATGGCTCCAAAAAATCAAAGATATTGGATAGAGGAACCCCTGTTTTGGGAGTTCCTCAATTTGACAAATGCTGATTACTTATGTTACCATTATTGCCTATTCCTAACTGTTTTACCAAACTTCCTGTGCGCTTACATATTGTACCTGTTATGACCTTCTGTTTCAGTTCGAAATATAAACTCTTATGTACCTACACAACTTGTTGTCATCAGGTCTGTTCGACCTCACTGTAATGTGTATTGATGAACCTTGCCTGAAAACCAATAAAACTTTATGATTTGCATAATTATGAACCAGCAAACGGCAACACCGCCCCCTAAATTCAGAGTTGTTTATTAACAATACTAGTAATCAGAATATCTCCATTTGCTCGTCCAAGGAAGGATTTTGTCTAATGCCCCCTGAGATTCCCACTGGTTTTGCTGATAACGTCGGTGATGCTAGGCGTAATTGTATGAATATTACCAAAGGTGAGAACACCCCCAATGTAGGGTTACCGTTGTATGAACATTTTTATAAAATAGCCACTGTCTCCCTCCCGCCAATGTGGGATTCATTTCAATTTGAGTATTACAATAATATGACTGCATCTGTTTTAAGGGATGGGTATTATTGGATTTGTGGTACTAATGCCTATTCATGGTTACCTATAAACATTTTTGGTACATGTTATATTGGCGCTTCGGCCCCTGCTATGGATATCATTGGTAAGGATCAGATTGCTTTATACAGGATATCACATGGATATATTGATAAACATCATATTCATCATGCCCATAAAAGAGCCATCTATACACAAGGAGATAAGATTTGGAAATGGTTCCGCTCATGGATGGGAGGAATGAATTTGAAAAAGCTTTAAATAATTATAGCCAAATCCTGGATGAGTTCGTTAATGAGACATTAGGAGCTTTCAAAGATGTGGATAGCCATCTCCATATCCACCATAAAAGAACATTGCAACATAAGTCTTGGAGCCTTGGATTATGTTTTGGCAGCACAGGGAGGTATATGTATTGTTATTAATGACTCCTGCTGCACTTGGTATGAAAATAATGAGACACAAGATTCTATCCAGAGGCATTTAGATAAAATGGATTAGCTTAGGGCAGAGGCTCGTAAAGTACTAACCCCTAATGATACCTGGAACCCATTTGCGGAATGGGGACTAGGAGACATTTTGGATCCTGGTCTCATTCTATCATATCTTTTATTAAGATAATTGTATCATTGATTCTTTTGTTTTACATATTGTATCATATATTTTTTTGCATGTACTTCACCCAAGGCAGAGAATGTATTCGTTTCTCTAAATCTGGAAGATGCACATATAAACCCTACACCCAATGCCCCATAAAGTGTTTTAAGCGAGCACTTTATTCAAATAAACGCAATACATTGGCACAGGATGGGTCAAAGTACAGTAAGAAATTGATTAACTGAATTAATAACGGATACTGGTAATCCCTTTGGGAATTAAAGAAAAATTTAAAAGTGTTAATTTATTATAGAAGATTATATATTATATTTTCTTCTATTTAACTCAATATAGAGAGAATTTCTTCTCCCATTTGAAAGTTTTTTGGGGGCCCCTCTACATTAGGATTGGAATGTCTGTTAGGAAAAGGAATGTTTCTATATTTGGAAGAAATATACATTGGTCCCATATGGTGACCGTAGGGCATATCAGCAGTTTGCAGTTACAAATGTATAAGTAAAGGACATTCATATATATATATATGCAAGCCAATTTATACTGAAAGTGGCAGTCTACGACTAGAAGCCCTAAAAAAGTGTGTGTGTGTGTATTATGTTACCAACAGTCATAAAACAGAGTATAGACTTTCTTAATGCCCCTACCTCTAGAATAGCGTGGCTGTTGTCAAGCCCTTCTTCACGCCACATATCTATGATGTCCTCCACAAAGCCATAACCGGTACCATCATCAAACTTTGTGAAGAGTCGAAGGCCAAAAGTCCCGCACATGGCTGATGGGGTTAAAGTCCGTCTACCACATTCATCATATGGCTAGAGTGAAAAACAAATCCTAATTATTGTATTTAACTCTGATGTTTCATAGCTCAAAGCTCGACTAAACGTTTAAAATGGATCTGATTGCATTTGGATGCTTTAAACGCTTTACCTGTAATGATAAGTGCCTCTTCAACTGTCGATAGGGTGTAGAGAAAGACTGAGTTGCTGGTTTGGTATTCTTAAATGCTTTATAGAAAAAATCCTGAAGGCTCATTGTTTCTTCATAGTCATCATTCTCCAATGCTTCTTCCAGGGCCTGTAATGTATAACAACCATAACATGCAAGGTGAAATACCAACTTATGCGACTTAACTGACTTAAGTCACTGACATTGCTCTTTAAGGAGCAGCAAAGAGCAGAAGAAAAAACAGGCTTTTATTTTCTGCCTCATCAATACATACAATTGCTGTTCAAAAAAATGTAACTTTAACTCAATGGCAAATTCCACTTACCTAAAAAAACCAGACCAAGAGCTGTTTAAAAGCTTCTATGTGAGATTTAGGTGATGGACTCTTCAGCTTACACCATATGTTAGGTGGGAGAAAACTGATGAACTGAGATAACTCACACAATTTAATAAACTAAGCCCCAAAAAGCAATTTGTTCAGACTTAATGATCTTTAGGGTTGGTTATCCGCATAGCACATTTATAGTGTGATAAACAACTCCAAGGTTTAGGAATCCCTTGATGATGAACGAGAGAGAGGCAATTCCACAATGTTTGACTAAGCTAAATGGAAACCTCGAGGACATCACATTTTTGACACAAAAACTCCAGGCCCAAACAAAACACATCTAGAACTGTAAGGATAAATTTACACTGCCGTTTTGGGCAGACAGCAGCTCGGGAAACCATATATATATGGTGTATACAAACAGTGCATCTGTAACCCTATACCACTTAAATTCTGCTCTGTGAACTAACAGTAAAGATAGTAATAAGGGTAAGGATCATCACAAATTTAAAAACCTGCCTCCATCATACAGGATTGCGGCAATAACTCATCGACAAGGCATCAACTGCCTCCCGTGATAGAGTAGCCATTGATTAACTCTTTGTCTGCCTGAAGTTGAGGCATTGGGCCACTGAACATGTATAGCCAATAAGCACGCCTCTGTTTTGCTCCTTTATGTTATTTTTTTAATGTATTTTGTTCACTGTTGTGTTTTTTTTTTTGTTATTTGCTTGCTATGCCAATCTACCTCTTTGTCCAGATTTTGAAAGCCATACTGTTCACAAATAGAGATAAGTTTCTTCCTGTGCAGCTGTTCATCTCTTGTGATGCCAAGGTCCTCATAGATAAGGTGAAGCTTCTCTTTTACCCAGTCATGATCAGGAGACTGTATTGTCTGGGAAGAATTGAGGTCATCTGGGTTCCAGAACTGTAATTGTCCTGTTGGGTAAAAAGCAAAAACATTTTAAAGTAAACTTTAGATGTGCCAACATAGGGAGTAATTGTATTAGAACTGGTGTAAAAAATTCAAATTTTTTTGGAGCCAGAACTAATGCAGAATTATCCAAGAAAATTAACCAAACATAAGCACTATGTCCTAATATTGGTTATGTGGTTCTATAATTACGGCTTGTGCTTGGTTGGTGTTCTGATCCTTAGCCTTTACTATAATCTTAATCCCTGACCCAGAAGGAGCATCCATGCTTAGGAGTTTAGCTAGCTCCCCTGAAGTTAGCTGCATGCAGATGCTTGTTGTATAGTGCATATGAAAAGCATTCACAGCGCATAACTTTTTTCACATTTTGTTATGTTACAGCCTTATTCTAAAAAGGATAAAAATCATCGGTCTTGATCCAAAGTAAGGACTTGTTTCCACTAGAGCCCGCGGATGGACCGCTCCCATAGAAAATACAAATGGTGTTTTTTTTTTGTTTGTTTTTTAACACCGTCTTACTGCATTTTTGACCGCGTCCCAGAGCGGAGTCGGGCGTCGATCAAGAAGTAAAAACCATATCTGATCATGTGAAGCACGGTGTTCAGGAATCGTATGAAAAATCAATCCGAGTATAGCTAGCCACACATGGTTCAATTGACATCAAATCGATCATCAATTCGATCGAAGTTTTCGATCATTTAAAACGTAGGTTATGTCGATTTGATAATTGAATCGAAGTAACACACCCACATTGATACTTCAATCAAAGCCCGACTTCGATTGAATTTAATCGTTTTTATAAACTAGAGTAATCAAAAAACAGCGATTGTCACAGACGTGATCAAAAAGTTGACACATTATATCGTGTCAAAAGGACACTTAAATGGGGGGGGGGGGGGGGGGCACACATTACATTAAGATTGATGAATTCACAGATATCAGCACAATTATGCATGCTTGTGTGTCAGTGAACAGACACACAAGCCATTACAATGGCAGGCTTGTGTTTCAGTCGCCATTACAATGCATGCGTTTGTGTGTCGTGAACAGACACACAAGCCAGTTAAATGCATGCTTTGCATGGTTTTAAATGACTGTATTGCATTTCCCTCCTCCAGAAAGTTACAGTATGCTCATTGATTTGAAATCGAATCTCAATTGGACGGTGTCAAACAACAGTCAAAAAATGAGACACAAGGTGGGGACAATCAATCAAAATTTTCAACGGAATTAACGACCGGGCATTTGTTGTACATGCTTTTCCAATGTTCCCATCGACCGCCGACTAAATCGATCGAATTACATTGATTGTACAGTCAATTGAACCATGTGTGGCTAGCTTAAGGGGGCCATTTAATGTCCAATGAGACATGTTCCCATTAGTACTCCCCTGGGAACTCCATTCAAGGTCACTTATGATAAGAGCGTTGCATTCCCACAACAGGCCTCCATGTGTGACATAGGCCTAAGGCTATGTTTCCACTATATGTCGGGACCCCCTCCGCTAAGCGTATTGCTTGGCGGAGGTCCCGACGGAGCACATGGATTTACTGCTCGGCGGATGCTGTGTCTTCACAGCGCCAAACCATTGTGCCAACGTAAGGCTGATTGTCGTCTAGTACGTTGAGCCTCTGCATCGTCGAATGTCTTAACACAGCATCCGCCGAGCAGGTAAGGTCTATGTGCTATGTGCATCCCCGCCAAGCAATGCGCTTAGCGGAGCGGGTCCCGACATATGGTGGAAACATAGCCTTACTCAGGCATCTCATTAAGTGCAGAATTTTCTTACCTTCAGCTTCATATTCTTCACCTACGTTCTTCAAAATCTAGAAAGAAAGCACAAAGGAAAAAACTAAAATTAGAAAACAGGCCTCAAATGGCCACAGCCACTAAAGGCCGGCCCGTCATAGTGCCAAAGGGGAATTAAAATATGAAAAGTGACTCTAGGTCTCTAGTTTCTAGGTCACCCGCCACAATTTGTGGTGCAACACAGCAACTGGATTAGTAAGGTGGGAGGGTCGAACTGATTGCATCCAAGTTCAGGCAGGAAAAATTCTAAAAGGTACGAGCATTATTATTGCCAGCTTACTATCTTACCAGCTTTAAAAAAGACAACAAAAGGCCCCACTTTCATTTTAGTTCATATATTCAGATTTAGTTTTTCAAAATTAACCGCACCCGCGTCCAATTATGTCTATGGGTGTGATCGGCTGCAGCATCTGCATCGCTTATGTATAGGCAGTATACCGGTCTTTTTGACAACCCAGGTTTTAATAAAATAAATAAATTTAATATTTCATTGTGTGAAATATTTGCTTCTGTCATTCATTCGCTGGCAGAAACAATGTTATAAGTCACTGCAGTATATATGAAATGGCTGGGAGAACTACTGTATGTGGTAGGGTAAAAGGGGTATTTAGCTAATCTGGGGGTTGAATGCTAGCATCAGCCATGGAGAACTCATTGGTGTTTGAACACATGGACCATTAGAGAAAGATAAACCAATTTACTATAGTTTTAGGAATAAAGTTGTCAGATTGTAGTTTTTGAACTAACTATATTACAGGTAGCTTTATTATGTTGCATCAGATGTGACTTTAGCTTCCATTTGCAAACCATAACAAATTATTAGATCAAACACAAATTCCTACTGGGTATATTTCCTATACAAATGTTAAACAGCCAGCCTAATCTTCTAGAACCATGAACCACTACCGTATTTTTCGGACTATAAGACGCACGCAGTTTTTAGGGCAGGAAAAACAGAAAAAAAAAAGATTTATTAAGTTTTCACATCAATTGGGTTAATGCAATGAATTCAGTGAATGCAATATTTAATTCAGCCAGAAGGTGTCACAAGCAGTACGTTCTCAGACTCAGCTTCATACTCCACACTGATCTGCAGAGGAGGAGGAGGGGGCAGAAATCTGCAGTCCTCTCCCTCTCCTCTGCTCTGATCAGCTGTTACTGTGTCGGTGGTAGCTGCAGAGTGACTGCAGTTCCCACCGACACTCTCCATTGCCTATGCCAGCAGAGCTCTACACGGAGATATATACACATATAATAATGATAATACCGCAAGATACATATGACCAGCAAGTCAGATATCAGAATGACAACATCCACATGTAATTAACTCAATATGCAGTATATGGTGTCATGGCTAAATGTAGGCGAGGCATTAAAACTCCATTATTTAATGGTCACATGCGAAACTTAACTTGACAAGGTCTATGCCAAAATCCCAGATAAAAGGCAATTATTTCTCCAAAATAACAAGCTATGGTTGTGATACAGACTAATGGCAAACTGCCAGACTTTCGCTATTAATCTATGAAAAAAGCCTGGTTGATGTATGCATTTCACCAAGAGGTCTAATCATAGATAATGCTAGCTTTAATGTCTGCAAATAAGCAGAGAACTTCTAAGTATCACTCCAGCTTGTTGAGAAATATAATATAAAACAAGATAGTGGGCAATGAGACCTCGCGTTTCAATGGCTGGATCCCCCTGGTTGTGCTGGCTGGAACTTTCTTTGGTATGTTAGTGGCAGGATTTCCGCTTTGATGGCCAGATCTTTCTTTTCTTTTTTAGTATCCCTATGCCTCTCTTTTTAGGGAAAACTGTACCTAACAGACACACCCCGAAAGCATTTGGATCGTCCAATTGCATCAAAGGAATTTCCATATTATATGTTAATTAATTAGTAGTTAACCTGTTAGGCCAAAAGGAATGAAATGTTACCATTAGATCGCTGGATGGCATAAACTATACAGTAAAATTATATTTTTAATATTAAGAATTCAAGAACAGGTGTTACATTACAATGTATCAAAATAAGTATTTTATGAACAATGCTTGCTTGATTCACAGACCTGTGAAAGTAACACAGTGTGTTCCTGCAAATAATGTTACACAGATACCATAGGCCTTTCTCAACCGTCTTCAACGTTTCCAAGGACAAGCCTAATAATATTACAAGAATGTCCCACATAAACCACCTGAAACACATCTAGCATAATTCTCCTACAAACATTAAAATTGAGAAGACAGAACAAAATGGCTTATATATGCCAATAGATATTAGAAATTGGAAAATATAGGAAACGTTATACCCCTTTTAAAAGGCACGACACACACCAAGCTATTAAAACACATTTATCTCACCTCTTCACAATTTCTGGAGCTGACCTGCGAAGACCTTGTTCCTTCTTCAGGCTCTATTATTGTCTGCTCATCAAACTCTTCCAGGGAGTCCTGCAGCTCGGGGATAGACCGCCTGCCATACCTCTTGCCATCTTTAATGTACTTTGGCTCGGCTTCCAGGGAGCAATCTGCAGCTAGAGATAAAAATGAAAAAAAAAGTTACTAAGAGCCTTTGGCTCTTTAGCACACACACATAATTCACAAGTATAGCACCAAGCCTGGCCTATGCAGGACAATTTTAGCCCATGCCTGCAGCAGGACCTTATGTGTCTAGTTGCCATGTTAAACTTAAAATGACCATTGGTGCCAAGTAGGTAAATTAACTGCAGGCAGAAATTCTTAAATGGATCTGCTATCCAAAACTGCATCACGTTCTCAAACAGGGTTTTACTGGCATCTAAACTTCCACAGTTCTAACACACATTTGGTACTAGAGTAGTCAATCATTGTAGTAGTAGTAGAGTAGTAGAGCAACCATAATAAAGCAGACTCGGTGTTAGAACATTTCAGTATACCTCACCTTTGTTACAGTACAATACAAACAAATATTACATAATGTAAGTATTTTTTATCATGAGCATATAAGTGTAAAATACTGTCAGACATGAGAGCAAGGCTTCACAAGTCAGACTAATGATTTTTCAGCTTCAAATGAAAAGGAAAAAAGTAGGGGGAAGGCAAGTCTTGCTACACAGAGCCAAACACTAAATTGTAATTATAGGAAGCGTGTAGCCAGGTAAAAAATTTAATTTTGATTTCTGACTTCTCACAGCTATGAATGGGCCATAAGCTGCAACCTTTACCTGCTTCCTTACTTGTAAGCGGTGAACAAATTAAACCAAGGTCCAGATATTAGAGACCAATCTTTGGAGTGGGTGCACTTTGAAAAATTATTGCAAACAAATATTGCCATGTAAAAAGATTTTTGGGCAATATGGGCAAATCAAATGGGCAAATCTGCTTAGTGTGGCAGAAATCACAATAAAACCACTTATTATTGGCTGTAGCCTTTAAGATGTGCAAATCAAACATAAATTAAAACGCTATCTCCATATAAATGCACTTTGCACAAAAGACAACTGTTGAGCAGATATTTTATGGAATAACTCTAGGAATTGTCTTATGTCAAATGATGCATTGACTGCAGGAAATCGTGATGCTCCAAAGAGTCCAGCAGATGCATATAAGTACCACATATACTTGAGAATAAACCAACCAGTATCAGCTGAGGTACCAAACATGGAAAAATTACCAACATTATAAATCGTGGGTCTAGAATGCAGCTGCTAAGCAAAAAAAACAAAAACAAAAAAAAACAAAAAACACAGTAATACCTTCTTGGCCTAGGACCTGACCACATATTTTAAAGACAAAATAGATGCAGACTTGATATTTCAGCGATCCACACCCACTCCTCCAATCCTCTTGTAACTTTAATTTTCCCTCGTTAGTAAAATTTTCCCTCGAAGTTAAATCCTTGTTTTCCTCCTCAGCACCCACATCTTGCCCACTACTTGCCTTGATACCCTCAGACCTACTCCAGGCACATACTACTTCATTTGCATCTAAACTGCTTGAGCAACTTGTTTACAAAAGATTCACATACAGGGAGTGCAGAATTATTAGGCAAGTCGTATTTTTGAGGAATAATTTTATTAT
>CM070043.1:21489361-21509450 GCA_036250615.1 Ptychadena robeensis | reverse complement strand
AACCCCCTCCCATAATGCTGTTTAGAGGTAGCCACAATTGAGCGGCGATCTGGCCAGAGCAGTCTTTTCTCCACGACATATCAGGTGTCTCGCTGGTCCTCACATGCCAGTCACCACTCGTTGAGATGAGTTGCCTTATAGTATAGTCTGAAGTTCGGTTAAGCCTAAGGCTCCCGCCCGTTTAAGGGCTTTCAGGAGTGCAGTTTAAGTCTTGGGTTTGTGGTCCCCCCCACACAAAAGCGCTCAGTTCGCGCTCCAAATTGGAGAAAAAAGCGTTGTCAAGTGTGATGGGGACAGTCTGGAAAAGGTAAAGGATGCCGCGGGAGTTACGTTCATCTTCACACAGTCCACCCCTCCCCACCATGAGATTGTCGTCTTACGCCACCTCTTCAAGTCTGTTTAACGATAGCCTTAATGAGGGGCGAGTGGTTCAGTGAAACAGTGTGGAAAACGTCAGCTTGAAGGCATTCCCTAAATAGCGCATGTTGTCTATGCAGCCACTGTAGCGGTATTGGCCCTTCTTACGGGACTCCACCATCTCCGTGGGGCATCGCCTAGGATTCGAAAAGTTGATCCTTCATATAGGAGAGCCGGGCCATACTGGTCGAAAAGTCCATCAGAGCCCTGAGGGACTCCTCCCGGGTCCGTTAATAAAATAACAATATCATCGGCGAACGCGCAGATTTCAGTTCTATGGAGCCCAGCGGGATCCCCGTTACGTTCACCGAAGATGCTACCACTCCAGGAAGGGTTCCGAGATAGCAACGAACAACGTTGGGTGATAACGGGCAACCCGTCTGGTCCCATTCGAAATGGCAAAGCCCCGGACAGCAGCCTTAGCCCGCACCCATCCGAGGGAGAGGAGGACAGGGCCCCCATCCAGGAAAGCCAATCTCCAGAGGCTGCTGAACGTATCTAGCACCGCAACAGGTCGGTCCAGGCCAGTCTATCGAAGGCCTTTTTTTTTCGGCGTCGTAGTATCAAACATGGGGCTATTTTTTGGTGTTGGCCCGCAGCAGATGGCATTGATGGCCGATAAGTGTTTTTGGCGCCCCTCCGGCCTGTGATGAACCCCACCTGGCTCGACCACTACGCGGGGGATACGGGAGGATACGCTCCGCTAGGATTTTTGTAAAGTATTTTCCAATCGACCTTGAAGGAGGGATATTGGGCCGGTAATCCTGACAATACTGCGGGCTTTCCCCGGCTTGGGATACCCACATGCGCCTCCAAGGACTGTGCCGGAAGGGCATCCCCCTCAGCAAGCCAGGGATCGCCGCCACAAAATGGGGATTCCATTGAGGTGGAAAAGTTTGTAATTTGAGGGGAAGGCACGGGCCCGGGCTTTCCCCGTTTTCATAGCTTTGAGCGCCCCCCGGAATTCGTCTGCTGGTGATGGTTGCCCCAGAGTTGCTGCGCTCCTCCCCAGACAAGGGGCATCGCTGCCCTCTTCAAAATTGGTATCAGTTCTTCTGAGTTTCCGACTCCTCCCCTCGGCCGGTTTACAACTTGTCATATATTGTTTGAAACTGTCACAAGTGGGCAGACCGGGACGTTACCCACCCCGCGCGGTCATTATCTTGGTAATTTGAGCCAAGTTTACGTTTGGACTTTCAGCGCTCTGGCGGGAGCCGACCACTCTTATTCCCGCTGTCTAATAGACCCCACGTCGCAATGTCACGCGCACGTTGATAGCGACTGTTTTCGTCTAGCAAGTCCTGCCTGGCCTTGGTGGGGCCCACGACTCGCTTACACAGGGATTCCTTGTGTTAGATTCAACTCTGTATCAACTGATGGAGTTGTTAATCCTGGCGTCCTGCCTCGCTTATTTCGGGCAGTGGCAGGGCTAAGTTTTGCCCCTGATGGTACCCTGTGGGCTTCCCACATCGGGCGGCCACCTGGTCTGACATTTAGTCTGAAATAATCTTCCAGGCCGCACGAATGTCGCCACCACCTCAGGTTCGGCAGCAATCCTACATTGGCCGCCATGCCAGGAAGTGGCTTCCGGGCTCCCAAATTGAGGCACCAAACCGGGGCATGATCGGAGAGGCGCAAGTGGAGGCAATGGGCTGAACGCACCTTTGGCAAGTCCCCTGTGTACATATTAGTCATTCTCGAGTATCGGTCGTGGACACCGGAAGTAGAGTAGCTGGAGTGGTGGTGATGGGGTTGCATCGTGCGCCAAACATCAAGAGGTTCAGGGACAAGACCAATAATTTTTTGATCGCTTTCAGGGATCTGACGGAATTGCGATCTACATTCGATGCTCCACAGGGTGAGCGCGACTTGAAATCGCCCCCATAAGGAGCATGCCTTCCGAAGTCAAGGGTTGTTGCATAGGGATTGAAAGAGAGGAGACATGGCCCTATTAGGGGCTATACTGGACACCGTAATCGGCGGTGTCCCATGGTCCCCTTGACCCCCAGTACCTGCCCTCCACATCACAGGTTTCCTGGACCAAGAGCGAGGAACGATGGATACGCCTTTAGCCTTGTTCGAGGGTGAGGAGGCAGAAGGCCAATGGGTATGTTTGATCGTAAAACCTCGGATTGGGTGTGGTTTTAAGTGCGTTTCTTGCACCGCACCTATTTTCGATTCAGTTTCTAAGCTCACCCAAGCATGGTACGCTTTTGCGGGGTATGGCACCCCTCACTTAAAGAACCACTCCCACCTTATCCATCCTGGAGTATACAAGGGGGTAGGGGAAAACGGGGGGGGGAACAAGAACCAAACACACAGACCAAAAGAAAAGACAAATAAACAGAGAACAATAACATCAAGGCGTGGATGGGGAAATAAGATCCTCGAACCACGGCTGCTCCCCAGATGGGAGCGTAAAACCGAAACCTAGTGACCAGGCACTGACGCGGACACTAAACGTCTACTGGGTCGGAAGGAGCAAACCTCTCGCACACCAAAAACGTAGAAGAGGATCCACGCACTCTGGGGGAGGTACGAGCCCTGGCAACGACAAGGGACAAGGTCAGTCAGAGCCAGCGCAGTTCAAAGGCCCCAACACCAGCCATCGCCCCCCCAAAGGGGGGCCCAATCAAATCTCCGCGTACTTTGCTGAGCAAACTTCAAAAGATTACCCGGAATTGAAGCAAATATGGAGCATGTTATATTAAAAAGCCCAGGTATGAGGCCCCCCCTAGATCTACTGAGGGAAATGCCGGCAGCGTGCAGTGCCAGAGAATCCTACAGTCCCACACGTCCCTGCATGGCTCCTCCTATACTAAAGGTTCTATACGAAAATTAAAAAAACCTACTACTGACATAATACTCACTGTGAGCAGTTTAATCTGGGAAAACTGCTAATAATAAAATGACGTAAGCGGACCTACCACTTGTGGTCACTTTGCCTATCGGCATCAGGCTGCCAATGATAGGGCAATCATGTCCAAATAAAAATAACTGGTCCTTCCCCTTTCTCTGTCTCCGGAGTTCAGCATTCTTGTGTGCTGAGCGTCAGTGGTTTGTGATAAGAGCAGGAGAACAGAGAGCGGTGGGGGCGAGAGAAGTAAACAATGACATCACATGGGAGGTGTTTGTCAGTGCAGCGCCCAATCCTCCTGTGGTGTCCTCCACCTCACTCCTATCTACCTAACCTCTCCTCAGCCTACCTGTGTGCCCCCCAATACATGTCACGCCCCATATGCACTGCACACTGAACCCCTCTCCACCACTTCTCTCCGATCCTCTCCTTCCTTGTGCTTTCCCTGTCACTAGTGTCATACTTCGCCTTTTTCAAATTCCATCCCTTGGGATGGTTAAATTGTCTGCAGGGGAGGGTCCCCTTAGTAATGTCCACAGAAGGGGAAGTGGCTCAGGTGCCAGTACTTAAGATGGTGCCTTAGGGAATGAGGGGAGGAGTGAAGAGTGTAAGTACCTGTTTTTTTTTCTCTGGTAGCGTTTCACAGATGTATACTGCTGACAGGTGTGTAATATGTCTGTAATGTATGTGGGGGATTTTTTTTTGAGTTTACAACCGCTTTAAACATGCCAGGGTCCCAGATGAGGAAGTGGGAGGTAAGTACTCTCGCGAAGCAAAGCGGTTCTGCTGTTTCTTGATGAATATGTGTGGGACTATGGAGCTGTATTTTCCAAATGGCCTCAGATGGAACTGGCTTTGATTTCACTACATCACCATGCAGCCAGTCTTCCTGACGCAGAATTACTGGTGGTCTCTGTCCCAGGAGCCTTGCAGAGGAGACCATATATATAATATAGATATAGATATAAATTATATATTATATTATATGTCATTAGTGTTGGCTTGGCGCCCTCCTTCTCACTGGCAGCAGCAGGGGGTTCGACCCCCGCCCGTTCGCCACCCCATTCTTTCCCGGCGGGATCAGTAGCAGCGAGATCCCGCCGAAGAATTTTTTTCTAGAAGACGGGTATGAAGCCGGTCTCCTAGTGAATGCCAGGAGACCGGAAGTGACGTCAGGGACGTACCCGGCTTCGGTAACCTGGGACTAGGCGTTCCAGGGACCGTCTGTGACGTCACTGACACCACTTCCAGTTTTTCGTATAAATTCTGCGTGGGCTGGACTCCCGTTCGGCTGACGGATCTGGCCATGTTCGGCCTCACTAGATAGTCATATTACAACTTCCTCAGGGGAGTTGCACACTCTAAGTGCCCCGCAGTCAGATCAGTCTTTTGAGGAGAGTGACCTGGTGCAGTGAGTTCTCCCTCCGCATCCCCCAGGCCTAGCCGCTGTCTGGCCGGGGAAATGGCCTGTTCCTGGGGCAGACTGCAGAGCTGGCGCAGTTCTATCGTGCAGGTCTGGTGATGGGTAGAATACAAATAATAATAGGTTGTTGGTTGTACCAATTTGGTACACATAAGAATGAGAGAGGAAGCAGATGACAACCGCTAGCTTCTCTGAAAAGAAAGAGCTGTGCATGACCGGGTCCATGGCAGCAAAACGCCGGGAAATGCAGTGAGAGAAAGTTTACTAAGATTGAAGGGAGGAGCTGCCGGTTCCGGCGCCCTATACATATAGGATCCACTTGTACCTTATGGGTGTGGCCACCATCCCAATACAATATAGAGGGTTTTTTTGGATGAGAGGCAGGTTCTGGGTGGTACACCGACCTACGAAGCATCCGTTTTTTTCGTCTCTGCCCGGTGGGCAAAGACGGGGACTTTCAACGGGCCCCCCAGCTCACAATAAACCCCAGATGGGGATTTATTGCAGACAAAAAAAAATTCAAAAGAACAGTAGTATTGTAATAGATAAATATTCACTAGAATAGTGAAAAAAGTCCGTTGTTCATAAAAGGTTCTTTAATGTTCTTTCTGGGCGATGTAGATTCAAGGCGATCTGGGATGTTTTTGGACTGATCTACCGAGTGCACTGAGCAGTTTAGGTATCCCACGCACCAATGGGGGAAGACAGTCACACTGCCCTCGACGCGCGTTTCAATAATCTTCCTCAGGAGCATGATTTGGTCTGTTTTATAAGGGAGGGAGAATATATAACGTCATGTATGGCAATTGAGTGATTTCAATTCGAGTTTTTGGAAGTTGCACAGCAACTCACGCCCATTGGTGAGATTGTTGTTGGGCTTTGGCTCAGGCGGCCCGTAGAGGAAGGAGGAGAGGACACGGAAGGAACGGGGGGGGCACTGCCCAAAACCGTCACGGTAGACCCTGGGTTAGTTTCAGAGGGTAAATATAGTAACAAATTTAGTTTTAGTTGATTGAGGTTGAGTACTGGGGGTGTTTTTTTGAGGGGAGTGAGGTAACCAGGTTAATATAGGAGTGAGGCTGGAGGTAGTGGCGGTTTGTGATGGTAGTGAGGGTTTGGAGGTAAAGGGTGTGAGGAGTAGGTCAATTTCCACCCCAGGGTAATACTGTGCGAGTGATAAAAGTATCATCAAACAAAAAAATCAAAAAATCATCAAAGTGAGGGATATTAGTGGGGGGATTCTTGAGGGGTTTGGTCGACCCCTATGAGGTGTAAGAAAGACTCGTCAATTTGACGGTATAAGTGGGAAGAAGGTGAGAAAGTGTAAACTCGATGATAGCTACTGTCTTTGTTAGAGGTAGTCTCGTAACAATGGCTGAATCAGTTGTATACATTATTTGTATAGATATTTTTTTACTTTGGTTTGGATAATATAAGCAGTGAGGTATTACGATAAGAAATTTCTAATGTGGCAATAAATAGTAATGCATCCTATTTAGATGGGTAAGTGTATTGTGGTTAGCTCCAGATTTTATGTATGGAAGATAAAGTTTATTTAAAGTTTGTAAATATCAAGTTCTATGGGAATCCAGACAAGCAGATCTATGATTTCAACTCGGTCTGATTTATAAATAGGCGCTTGTTATTGCACAGGCCAAACGTTCTTGAGTCGGAGATCCCCACTAATATTGAATAGAATCACAAATAATAGAGTGGCGAGTGACTTCGTGGATTGTATCAAGAAAGAGTATAAGGTGATGAGAGTACTCCCAGGGTTTGCCTCCGCGGCTGCCTTGTTGCAGTGTGGCAATGCTTTTGAGCCCCCCGTCGCCGCGCGCGAGAGGCACGCGGCGACGCATGACGTCATCAGGCCGGCGCCCTCCGGCGCGGCGTTCGGACGGGACGGGGACGTGGTGGGCGGGATGGGACCCCCCCAGCCACCTCCGCACCGCGCCCCGCTGACGTCGCCATAGGGGGAAGCCCTAGCCGTGCGGCGCCATGGCTAAGAGCATCGCCTGCTCAGTCACCACGCCTCCCCTAGCGCCGGGAGTCCCGTGCCACGTAAACATAGGCGGAGCGCCGGAGGCGCAGGAGGGGGACCCGCCCCGCTATCAACCACTCAAATGCGCCAGGAAGGGAAGGCATTAGAATGCTCCCATCCTGTGCGCCAGAACCCCACCTGATAAGTGGGGTGTCTTGCCGTCCGCAACCCCCAAACATCCACACTCCCCTCATCGAGGGGTCAGGTGCGCAGCCCATAATCGAATATGTACATGTATGTCTATGGTAATTCACTAAGGCGTCACCCATGAGCCAGTCATTCCACATCCACAATCATAATGCCCTGATAAAATGTATACATATCATTTGAATTGGGGCACATGCAGATTGACAGTCATGTTCCCTTACATCAAAACTGTTTAAACCTATATAGGATATGACAAATATTGAATATAATAATTGGTAATAAGATCATAAATGGTCATAAATGTTAACATTATACATAGGTAATAGATCTAGTATCAAATTTATATGGTGACTGTTTAACCCAATGAACGTGCTGAAGTATCTTATCCCATAGTCATAATACTGGTAGGTGATGTGCTACGGAAGATGATGATTAGGGATTATCTTTGGGAATTTTTTAACATGGGTACATTAGTATATCGGGGGATAAACGGCGGATCACATCGATGAAATCGGAGTACCATCAGCTGGGACCGAGAGCATGTCGAGGGTATACCCTATAGGGTTTGTCTTGGCAATACTGACATTATCAGGTTTAAAAAGCATCTATATTTTGGATGATCATTTAACCCTGGTGATGTAGTGGCCCTTAGGTTATGGATCCATTTGGCTTACCTGTAAAGTAATTGATCGGGGTTGCCACCTCTATATTTTCGTGGATGCGATCCAGTACAATTACTGGTCAGATTGTTAGGGTCCTTTTCGATGTTCTAAGGCTAACGTGTCGTCCTACGGCCCTAGAGAGATCGCCAGTTTCACATGATCTTACGTGTTGTAGATACGTTGGTACAGTGGTCTCTTAGTTTTGCCCACGTAGTAGAACCGCAGGAGCAGAGCAGAAGATACACCACTCTCCCGCGGTCCTCAGTTGGCAAAGTGTCGTGGTTGGTATGGGTCACCATTTGGTAAATTGTAGTGTGGTTAATTTTTGTAATATATTTACAACTGCACATTTCCAGGTTTGACACCTGAGGTGCCCCCGTTTTTACAGATGTCCCCACGACGGGCTCCACTGTCGTGGCTTTGGTTAGAGGTCTTGAAAGATTTTGTTTTCGCCGATATGTGATTTGGGGAGTTCCACTTATAACTGCTTACCTTTGGGTCATTTGTCAGAATAGGCCAGTATTTTTCTTAGGATGTTTTTTAATTGAGTGTGTTGGCTCGAGTAGTTGCAATTAGTCGAGTTGTGGTATCTGTGTTTTTGTTTCGCCTGTATAGGAGATTGTCTCTGGTCTGTATCTTAGCCTTTTGGAAGGCTTTTTTAACAATTTGTGGCTGTAGCCTCTTAGTCTTAAGCGATCTCTGAGTTTTGTTTGCTTCACTTTAAAGACCCTCTGTAGAGCAATTAACGGCGTAATCTTATATATTGGCCGTGGGGATGCTTTTAATCAAGAAGTGGGATGTGAACTTCCTGCTGAGAATGGTGTTTCCAGAGGTTTCTTACGAAATAGAGTAGATGTTAGTCTATGTTCGCTGTTCCTTAGTATTGTTAGGTCCAAAAAGGTAATTTGTTCTTGTCTGATGAGAAGTAAATTTAAGATTATAATCGTTGTGATGAAGGGCTTCGATGAATAACTCAGATCTTCGGCTGATCCATTCCATACCATAAATATATCGTCTATGTAACGATACCATAGATTATATTCTTAGTAAGGGTTCAATAGTTCCGAGGAGAAGATCTCCTTTCCCATGCTCCAAGTATAGATTTGGCGTAGCTTGGGGCACAAGTGGTCCCCATAGCTACGCCTTGTACCTGAGAAAGTGGTCTTTGTTGAATAGAAGAAGTTGTTATGTAATATAAACTCATAGTTCTAGAATGAAATCACTGTAGGCTGAATATTCAATGCTCCGTTCCTGTAAAAAAAGTTGCCGGCCTGGAGGCCTTTGCTATGTGGGATGGAGCTATATAGTGCCTCCACGTCGATACCTACTAACAAAGATTTTCCTGTACGGGTTATGTTTTCGATTAATTGTAGTACATGTTTGGGTGTCTTGTAGGTACGTTGGTAGGCTTAGACGTGTGGCCTTAAATATAATCCCCAATATGCTAGCTTTCTCGGAATAACTTTGATTACCGGATAGGATGGGACGACCAGGAGGGGAAACTCTGTCTTTATGAACTTTTGGTAAACGTAAAATGTAGGAATTCTATAGTTAACAGGTTGGAGGTACTTATGTGTGGTACTATTGAATAACGTCAGGTGTAGGCCTTTGAGATGATTTTTTTGAGTTCACCCACTGCCTTCAAAATCTTTGATTTGCTGGTTTTAGCGTACCATTCAGTGTTGTTGAGCATTTTTTCTACACATTTCCCATATTGATCGTTGCTCATCACTACAACATTTCCCCCTTTATCTGAAGGTTTATTGTTATTGTTATGGAGTGATCGTTTTGTAGATTGTGAAGTGCCATCTGTAAAGGTTTGGTTAGGTTATTGGTTTTGGTTGGTCTACATGAAAGTTTGTCAACCTCTTTGGTAATCATATCGACAAAGATTTTTATGGCTGCATTTTCATGTAGAGAGGGAAACGTGGTAGATTTAATCTTCACTTTGGGGATCGTGATTGCACTGCTAGTGCTTGGTTGGGTATCCTCATACTGGGGAGCCAAGTTGTTCTCCTCTGAGTTGGTATTGGAGTCTGTAGAGGTCATTGTAGTATTACCTTCAGGATTACTCTCCTCCCATAGTTCCATCAGGTCCCAAAATGCCCGTAGTTCCTGCACCTTCCAGTTTGCAAAGGATTTATAGTCAATAGTCTCTGTTGATTCATTCTTTTTGTCATGGATAGTTCTGAGAAGTAGTTTGCGTGAAAAACATATGTACGTCTTTAATGAATTCAAACTTGTCAGCAGGTCTATTGGGGCAGAAACTAAGGCCTAATGTTAGTACTTTCTCTTCATGAGCCGTTAGTATCCGTGTCGATAGGTTAACTACTTGGAGATCTTGTATTATTTCCTGGGTTGTTCCAGATTTTTGATTTTGTCCTTGTGTTTTTTGATTTGAGTGTTCCGAGTTTGGATTTTCTCTGTTTGGTCCACTTCTCCCTGATCTAAAAAAGAGGGGGCCATGGTTTCCGGAGAATGATCTTCTTCGATGTCGTCATATGGCGCCCTATGATGTAGCAGCGTGTGAGCGGAGCTCTCTCCTGCGGCCGACTATCTCCCCTAACTTGCCCCACCGCGCACATCGCAGACCCCCCGCACGGCAACCACACAGAGCCCGCAATGAAATGCTTTGTCTCCAAACGGGACAGAAGAACACCCCGCAAAAGCAGTGCGACAAGTACCAGCCAAATCCAAGATGGTGACGGACGCTGCCGCAATGGATCGAACCACAGTTATGATAGTGATGGTGAGTCATCCGGCTACACGCCCCACATTAACTACAAGCACCTGGCCCGGGCAGTAGCAGCTCACTTAAAGCTAGAACTAGCGAGGCTGTGGCTGAAGCAGTCAGCAATTACATGGCTCCCCTTAGAGAAGAACTGGCTGAATTGACAACCTGGAGCAGGTTGTGGGCAATATGGAGGACTCCCTGCACAAATCGCCCACGGAGCATGCCGACCTGGCACAACAAGTGTCCATACTTCATGACTTGGAAAACAGAACGCGCCGCAATAACCTCCGCATTATAGGACTGCCTAAACGTTACAGGGCTGCTGACATCATGCACGTGTGCACCACTTCCATTCCTGAGGCACTGGGCATAGAGGCGCCATGCAAGGTGGAGAGAGTGCACAGAATTGGGGCTCCGGGCACCAACCTTAAATCACCACGCCCTATTATTGCACGTTATCTTGATTTCAAGGATCGTTCTACCATATTACGTTGCTTCTGTGAGTTGCGGAAATTGCAAGTGACTGACCGATTGGTTGCATGCCCC
This sequence comes from Ptychadena robeensis, assembly GCA_036250615.1. Classification (NCBI taxonomy): domain Eukaryota; kingdom Metazoa; phylum Chordata; class Amphibia; order Anura; family Ptychadenidae; genus Ptychadena; species Ptychadena robeensis. The sequence goes on along the minus strand of CM070043.1, from coordinate 21,498,623 downwards.
AAATGCGGCCTAGACCTTCCAGATACACCTCCTGTGGTCATGTCTGGTCATCTCCGGATTCTGGCAGCAGGTGGCGTCCTATGCTAACACCTATCAAAGAACATAACAGGCCGGTTACACGTAGCAACACACCTCTTACATGCTACTCGAGGCCCCACAGATTCCTCAACCCCATCTCCTTTTCTTTCGCGATGGGAGCAGATCTGTTTGCTGGGAGCCAAAAAGGTGATGTCGCAATGGCTCTCCCCTGCCCCACCTATGGTGTTGGAGGTGAGCCAGCTTTTACAGACTGATAGGTCTTGATAAAACATACGTTGCGCAGGACATAGATACCCGTACAGGCACCTTTTCAAGACAGGGAAATGGTTTTTGCTAGATACCTTTACGGACTCACAATTGCATGATTTTATGCAAATGTTTCAACACACCAAGTGGTATGACACTGAAGCACTTAGAGGTTCCCTGGGTAGATTGGCCTTACCCCCATAGGGTGAATTAAGCGTCCCACCCCTTCCGAGGCGACATGCCTTTATTACTCATTACGGCCATCACACCCCTTTCTGAGTATACGGTTCCACAACTCTTCACCCCTCTGGGGAAGGTGTTCTCTGACCATGAGAACAAATTTCATGATAAATGTCGGTAAAGGGGACCCACCGTGGCACGGGTATTAGGATTGAATCACCATGATTAGGTGGTGGAGGAAGACACAACGACACGACAGTTGGTTAGTTGTTAGTTATAATATGTTGGTTCATTGTTGATTGTGTTTTTTCATTATTTTTCACTATGTAATGTCCAAGGCTTGAAGCCTTTATAAGGCTGTAGCTTAGGAGTGGGGTGGTTAATGTCACAATTACCGAAGGCGGACAAAGCCTTTCTAAAGGACTCCGCTCTGGCTGGACCTTTTTACACAAGAACTTCTTGGAACTAGCCATTCCTACCTTCATGCCGTTGTTGTATTGTATTGTTTTGCAACCCAGCCTTGATTGATCGATGTACTTGTGTTGTGTGAAATATGAAAATTGATAAAGTTAAAAAAAAATCAAAGGAGAAAAGCAGCCCTTTCACTCATAAGTTCCTGAAGGAGACAGCCCAGAAGCATGGAGCCTTAGGTGTCCAAGATGGAGGATCCTTCAGCTGCGTTCAGAATGTGGGTATTCCTTATACTATGTCCAGCTGCCAGGAGGGTGCAGCATGCAGTATGGGCAGTGGGAGTAAAGCTTTCAAGGAGGATTGTGAGGATGACATTACAACCTAGACAGGAGGAAGTGGGCAGCATGGGGGGGGGGGCTTAAACCAGTGCACATGGAGGATCAGTCTACTCCTCCTGTATGTATGTTGTCTGCCTGTGTCTGAGGATGGTGTGGCTGCTTTTGTAGACAGTCAGGAAAACTGCATGGAAGTTACCAGTGCTGAGAGCAGAGATCTTCCTGGACTACTGGGTCTGGTAGTCCTACAGTAGCCAGCGTAGCTGGCGTATCATTCCACTCTACTAATGTGGACAGTATTAATGACTACTGCATAAGATGGCTCTGCTGGGACTGATATCCTTGTGGTTACTAGAGAGTGAAAGGATGTCATGGACATGTGCTTGGCAGTATCTGAATCTGCGGACATCGTGAACATTTCTGCTGTTGGGATACCAGAGACCACTCCAGTTTTGTCCAATGACATAACAATTGGTGAGATCACTGAATCTAGGGATGACCCTGTGGTTGAGGACAAAGAATCTGGCAGTGTACCCCTGGTTGTCATTTCATATGCTTCTGGGGTTTTTTTTAAGACAAGTATAAAGCTAGCCATACATGGTCGGATTCCATGGCCGATCGATCACCTATCCGATCGATTCCGGCGATGTCAGCGGGAATCGGAGGTCCGATCGATCGGCCAATTAAGTCTGTCCGATTGCTACATACCACCTTGGCCCACGGATTCCTGGACGATTTTGGTCCGATCGCCAACTTCACAAATGGCAACTCCCCCTGATGTGTGCTGAATCGGATCAGAAAGACCAACATGTTGGTTCTCTGTCCGATCTGATTCTGTGCCCCCGATCAATCGGACGTGATCGATCGGACAAGGTGGGCTTCACGCGATTCCGGGACGATCGTTTCACGTGCACGCGCCCGGAGTCGATCGTCCCGGAATCCGATGGGAAACGGACCAGTGTATGGGGGCCTTAAGACAATCTTCCATGAGCACAAGTCAGAGCACTGTTGGTGGGCTTTCTATCCATACAGGGTTTAAGAGGAGGAACCTTGTTAAATTGAATAGTTATTTTGTTTCCTTTGTAAAAGCTAAGGGTTGGATTTTTTTGGGGAATGTTATAACACCACATTTAGGGGTTCAGAAGAATGGGGGGCCTGCTGCCTAGAAGTGACAATAGACAACCATGTCACTATCACTATCATGTCACTATCACTATCATGATAAGAAATAAATCAATTCATTAGCAGATATGGCCATTTGGGGAGATTTTAACCCCCTTTAGAAAGGTGGAGGATGATCAGATATGCACAGGGTTGGAGGGTCTCAGTAAAGCTGAAGATGGTGAGTAATGTTCTATTAACCAGCAAGTTGCCTCCTCCGCCTTTATCGGTAGAGATCAGGTGGTGGCACTCTATCCTGGCACAAACTCTGCCACAGATGTGGTGACAATGGCTATTCTGCAGCATCTTGTACAGTAAAGAGATGTGCATAATGTCACCATTTAGGTCACTAAAGGTCCCCAAGAAGTGGACTCCAAACAAATCGATGTAAGATGCGATAATAAAGTTTGATTTTATAATCGAATATTGATTTGTTGGAAAATAATCGACTATTTTTTTCCGGTTTGATTATAATACAATCGATTTTCAAGAACATCGAAAGATTTTATTAATTCAATAGGAAGTGATGTGGTAGGTGTTTATTTTAACGTTACTCGATCGAAGAAAAAAAATCTTTTTTAAAAATTCTACTCTCGATTATTGTTAAATCGATAAAAATTTACGGACAGGCCCGATAACTATTAAATCAACATAACGTCCGGTAATCATTAAATTCCATTGATTTGACTAATTTTTTAACATGCAATATATCTGCGATTACGATTATTATTGATCTTTTTAAGTCGATCGAACTATGAAATCTTCATGTCTGTGGGGATCTTTAGCTCTGGGCACTTTTATCATGGCTGCCTGAAGGCCCTCCATAACCTGGACCACCAAGTTATAGAGGATTTGTTAAGTTCTCAAAACACAGTCCTGTTACCAGTGCAGGTCAAGTAAGTTGAGCCAGAAGGAGGGGGCTGGTAAGGTAGAGAAGGAAATGGCTGGTGGTGGTAAGGGTATGCAGGAGAAGGCTGGTGGTGGTTTGCAGCAGGATATTAGTAAAAAAAAAAAGAAGACCTGGAGAGGTATCAAGTCAGAGCAAGTAAGGGCAAAAAAAGACGCACTGGGCCAGACCCCTCTGCTGGTATGGGGGGGGGGGGGGGGGGGGGGGGGGGGTTCCTTTAGGGAAAGCATTTGGAGTTCTTTCTGAGGAACAGTTGACATCTGGGGCTGAGACCATGGAGGAATCAGAGAGCACTTCTCTGAAGAGATCTGTCTCCTCCGGGAGAGTGGACAAGGTGAAGGTCAGTAGGCAGCAGGTCTGACGTCTGTGTAAAGATTTGGCAAATTGGAAGCAGGCAGAATGCCAGATCTTCTAATGAGCCCCATTATTTTCTTTATTGTTTAGTGTTTCATGTTTGTTTGGGTATAAGGCCAATTCCCACAGGAGATTGAAGAAATCAGCTTGGAGATGCGCGCATTTGGAACATTCTCTAGTTCAGGTGGGATGAGGGTGCGTAGGGGGAAATTGTTATCTTGCATATGCTTTATGCACCATTCTTAAATGTATTTCATGCCATGGTTTACTGAGAACACTCCGCCAACTGGTGAACAATAGATTTCTTAGTCTTTTGAAAAAAATCGATCAAAACATGTCGGTTGAGTACAAATTGAGTAAAAATTATTTTGTAACAGACAAATTTTGATCGTTCTTGATCACGTTTAACACTGATCCTTTCCCCTGCAGCTGCCTCTTCATCAGATCGGAGCCACACGGATCAGTGAGTTTGCCCTCCTGTGGCTCCGATCTCTGCCTGCCAAACCCAGCTCGTCTAGTGCAGTTCTGACAGATGAGAGCATGACGAGCTGGGATCTTCAGGAACAGCAGGGGGGGGGGGGGGGGGGTTAATGTGGAGGCCTAGGCAAAAATTTGCCCCTGGAGAACAGCCTTTGCAGTCTACTAGTATAAACACTGTCCCCCTTGTTTTGCATGTTATTTCTTTGGTAATCAAACCACCATCCCTGGAGCTGGACTTTGAATGTTTCATCTTCTGCTAAATAGGAAGGGAAAAGCCAGACTCTCTGGGCTTTGGGACTGCCCAGACCCTGGGCCACCAGCACGGTCCAATATGACTAGGTCCTCGATCTGCACCGTCGAAAAGCAGTGTAGAAAGAAGGAAGTAGTAAGAAAGGCGTCTATACATGAAAATAATTGCTGTGGGGGCCAGTAGTTGGAAAATTCTATTCCAGTTTCGCCGGACGTCCACCAAATCCGCGGCTCTCATCGTGGTTGGAGGTGGCAACAGCAACCCCCTGCCCTCCATCTATCCTCTCAAGGGGTTGGCCAAAGAGTTGAAGTCCCCTCCCATCAGGAAGGGGGTGGTGTTATCCCTTATCCAGGCAGAGGGGCAAGATAGACCTGAAAATGTTCTGTACATTAGGGCCATAAACATTAAGAAAGTCTATTGGGTAGTAATGTATAGCCAATATGCATATAGATCTTTTTCTTTGTTTTTTTCCTTTTCTTTTTTTTTTTCTCTTCTCTCTTTCTTTCTCTATTTTCTTTGATGAATACTAGCAGAACCAATTTATGGCTCACTTTACAGACACATACACAAGAGGTTCACCCTAACTGTGCTCCCCGTTCTCCAGACAGCGGGCGCCGGCCTGGGGCCACCCGGGATCCACTTTGTAGCAGAACAGCAGATATTCCCGGTGGGTTTTACCCTGGTGATATCTCAACATTTTTCAATAACTGATACATATACTAATAATGATTTTGGATTTTTTGTTTATATTCTATATCCCCAGTTACTCATGGCTATTTGTGCTTTCTCCTGAAGAAGTGAGTAAACCTCACGAAACACATCGAGATAAGCATATGTACTCATTCATACAATATTAATTTGTACTGTTTATTTGTTTGGTCCATAAATAAATATTCTTTTTGCTATGCATATACTCTCTTGCCTTTAAGTCCTACCGATATATAAGTGATAACATTGGAGTTTTCCTGTGGTCATCAGGGTGAAATTCTTTGTTTTTGTGGTGAAGAAATGGTTAGCAGACAACATTAACATTTTGCAGTGGCCCAGCCAGAGTCCTGACTTTAATCCAATTGAGAATCTGTGGAGGGAGCTAAAGATCAGGGCGATGGCAAGAAGACCCTCCAACCTGAAAGATTTGGAGATTACTGCTGAAGATGAATGGTCAAAAATACCCGTGGAGACATGCAAAAAGCTGGTCTGCAAAGCCTTTGATTGCTGTAATAGCCAATAAACGCTTTTCTATTGATTATTGAGAAGGGTATGAATAATTGTGTACATGACACTTTTTGCTTAAATGTAAATAAAAGCTGAGAATTTTCCCCCCACAAAAATTAAGAACATAGAATTAAGAGGAAAATATATTACCTGGTTCTGGGCAGGTATCTATATTGGACAGCGTGCTGGAAAGAACATCTATAAGGGCTTCTTTAAACTGTTCAAAGTTAATCTGTAGAGAAAAGCACAAACATATGATCTTCTAAACTACAAAAAACAATTATACTAACACTTCACACAGGCTTTTCCTCTTTGACTACACAAGTTTTCACCATATAGTAGAGCATTTACAGCAAAAAAAAAAAAAGGGGCAGCAGCCTGGGGACTGCAAATTAGGCGTTCCCTGGTTGCTTTTTGGGAATTTGACTGCAAGGATAAAATTGGGGTGTTTATCAATATTTGGTAAATGCATCCCAAATGCCTGCACACAACTGCAGAACAGATGCTCTGAAATCAAACATGTAAATGTACGCTTAAGTACCCTCTCAGAATTCATAGAGATTGCTAGACCTCAACAGGGTCTGGAGAGAAGTCCAAACCCCTAGTTCCTACAAAAATGAAGCCTGCTCATTTAGAGTCTTTAGGTTTACTTCCTCCCTACTGTAGAGATTTATGCTACCCACTTGGCCTATCAATATCAATGGTAAGTGTCTACAGCATACCCTGTTTCCCCTAATATAAGACTAACCCCGAAAGTAAGACCTCCCCCAAAAGACCTTGCTGCTATCCCCCCCCCCCCCCCCCCCCGTGCTTCTAATATAAGCCCTTTCTCAAAAATAAGACCTACCATGTAACAGGGAAAGCTTAGTGCATTTTTTGCACCTAAAATGAATATAAGACAGTGTCTTATATTAGGGGACACACGGTAGGTGCCCAACACGTGGCCATTTAGCGTTGATTAGCAGCCCCCCTCGGTCTTTCAATTGTGCCCCACTCACATGTACGCCGATTCCCCACCGGCACGTCCTTGTCTGTGTCATTCCCCAAATTGCTGGGGATGTAGAGGAGGGTTGGAGAAATATTATAAAAAGGAAAGTATTGCTTTAGCTCTTGTAGCTTTTTAATAACTAAAGCCAAGTTGAAAAGTCATGTTGAATCTTCCACTTAGATTTTTATTTCATCTATGCAAAAACTGCACATGGTAGAGCAATACTTTACTTTTTGTAGTGTTCCCCCCACCATTCTCTTTATCTCCAGCAATTTTGGTGATGATACAATGTTTAGGGTCCTTGCAAATAACTCACAAATTCAGCAAGTCTACTAATGCGACCAGACAGACATATGAATCAGCCCTACATTACCAGGAGAGGTGTGATATGGAATATTCTAGATCAAAGCTATGAAAATCAAATACTCAGAGGGGTCACACTCCAATATTTAGAGGGACAAAATAAAAGGACTTGGGCAACATTAATATTCATTGAAAACTAAAATTCTACAAAACAAGATTTTCCATCTCATCAAATATAATGACGAACATAGAAACTCTATGGAGGTCAGTAAGAAGTGGTCCTGGTCCATCAACCGGATTGCCGGGATTTATTCTTGTTTCAGCAGAGTTTTATGTTAATTTAGTTAGATAGTTAGCACTTCATTTTTACATAATTGTGTGTTTCAAACATTAATATAACTAGAAGTACTGCACACTTTCAACATAACCTCCCTAGCGCACTGCTACTACCAAAAGCGCACCATAGTCTTGAATATAATTTTATTTTAGTTATATTGTAGGCCTGTAAGCGGACCCCTCCGCTAACCATATTGCTTGGGGGGAGGTCCCGACGTAGCACATAGACATTGTTCCGGCAGACCCTCTGTTTACACATCCGCCGATGCAGAGGCTGAACGCACTCGACTACGTTCAGCCTTACATTGGCCAAGTGGCTTGGCGCAGTGAAGACCAAGCATCTGCCGAGCATGTAAAGGCTACCATACACACACCGATCGGCGGCCAATTGTGCCGCTGACCGACGGGCGTGCACGCTCACTGCCGTAGGTCGGCGGCAAAATCGGCAGCCGATCGGGGGGGGGGGCACATGGGGCTTCAGATCCCTGTCTCCCCACAGCTCGGCCGGCCAGAGAACGGTGATGTCCGATGCCATTAATTTCAATGAAGTCCGGCGTCTTAATTGAAGGTAATGGCCGGCACACAAAGGGTGGTCGCCGATGCAGTCAGTTTGGGAATACAGCGTGCTGACGTCATCACGCTGCAAACTACAGCTGATCGCACCAGCTCTGTCGGCACCCACTCGGTGGGTGTATGGCAGGCTTAAGACTATGTGCTAAGTCGGGACCTCCCGCCAAGCAATATGCTTAGCGGAGGGGTCCCGACATATAATGGAAACATAGCCTAACTTACTAAAATATGTCCGTAAAAAAGTCTAGTAGACATTCTGAATATAATAACGTTTTAAACAATAATGTAAACAAACAAAAAAATAAAATGTAATATAAAAGTCATTTGAATGATAAAATCTCTAAAATCCTTCTTTTACATATACATACTGAAATCTGTTTTCGGTTTATAATAACATTTTTATTAAATTGAAAATGTGTTTTTTTATTACTTTGAATTTTACTGGGTACCAGTTATTACTCTATCCAGTACAATTAAATTTGGCTCCCCCGTACCCGGTGTTATGTCACCAGGTCCTCACACCGGGAGGGAGAGGACCAAATTCTAGGCACTTTGAAATCAAACCGAATACAGCTTTTTAAGCAGAACTCGATCCACATACCTGCCTACAGTATCGGATGTTCCCACAACATTCTGATGACGGTTCTGCTGTAGACAGGTAAGTGGATCGCGCTGTGCAAACAGCTGTGCGGTGTGAATTAAATATACCGTGCTGCCCCCCAATGTACAGAGGGGACTTTGACATTTCACTGCTGACTGACAATGATTTACACATTCTAATCCTGGATTATTACATTGGGCTGCATAAAAAAAACACATCCTTATGTACCCATGACACAAAATGAGCATTAACATACTACAGTGTTTCCTAATGCTTGAAGTATTGTTTTAAACAAGTTTTCTTATTTAAAAATGAAAAATAATGTCTTCTAACTATGCATGCTGTAATTTTTCATTAAAAAATGCTTATACAAGTCAGTATAGATTGAAAATGTTCTGTGCGGCCCTTAAGTGATGCTGACGGCTGCACTTGTGTCCCTCCAGCAAAAGGTAGAGAAGAAAATTCTACTCAATGGAAAAATGCACTTCATAAGTATTTTAAAACAATCCAAACTGTAACCAGCTGAATTACCCTTCTTACCATCATTGTTTTCTAGAGGACAAGTTCACAGTTTTCCTTTAAATGTAAATTACACATTCACAGTTCGACAATTTTGAAGTTGATTGGATGTACATCGATTCCAGCCCACCAACAGACACGTTGGCAATTTTTTGTCGATCGTACAAGTGGAAATGATTCCTTTTAAGGAAATCATTTCTGTGAAGGAATCGGTTCCTTTAAATAAATCCATGGATTTTAATTTGGATCGATGATTGAAAGAAAATAGAATCGCAATCGGCCCGTGTATGACTAGCCTTAGTGTCGCCAGGCCCCCTATGAGCTCATCAACTGATCTAAATAAAACACATGTAGAATGAGTAAAGCA
>CM070043.1:21477719-21489261 GCA_036250615.1 Ptychadena robeensis | reverse complement strand
TGCTTTAGATAAAGCACTGAAAGTGAGATAAAGGACTGGAATATTATGGAAATGAAGGATAAACAAATAGGGTTTCTGCATATAGCTTCTAAAATTCCAAACCTAAATAAAAAACAAAACTAAAAACGTCCTGTTCAGAGTAAAAAGTACTAACTTTCTATAGGAAAGTCAACCCAACTCCATCCCCCTATTCAAAGGACACAGATTGAAACATTATTTGAAATACAACTTATTCTGCCTATTATAGACACACACCGATCATGCAGAGACATGCCTCATATACACATTATATTCACTATATTAAATGTCTGCAGCTAGTTCTCCCATGGTTGGCTTCCTGCTTGTCCCTACTGCAGCTTTCCGATTGGCTGCCAATGGTAGGGGAGGGTGTGGGGTGTCCAATTAGCAGAGGGAGAGTCCTACAGTTCTCTCCTCGGCTGACAGAAGTGCTAACTTGTCTGCCCCCTACACTGGAATATCTGTATGCCCCCCCTAAGGGGCCAATCCCCCAGTTTGCGAATCACTGAACAAAAGCCACACACACACACACACACACACCATTGGGGTCGTGCCGGAAATGCTGCGGGTGTATCAAACAAAATCCTGACCAACTGGGTTTGAAGTGACTACTAGGGAGGTTAACATAATAAACTTAACACATCTAAGTTAAACTTAAAACTTTTCAAACTTTAATACTTAATAACAATATTATTTATTAAAAAAACTGTCAGGAGCAGATAGTAAGCAAGTATTTTATCCATACCTGTAAACATTTCCACTTTAGTCGGGAATGAAATCCAGATTTCACCGGATTCTTGAAATCGCGGTAATGTAGCAGGGAGAGGGCTTTAATCTCCCTGCTAATGTCTCACCCCGCACATTACCAGCAGCGGGGTGGGACATAAGCAGGGAGAGTAACACCTTCTCCCTGCTAGATCAGCCCAGAACTAAGCCCGAAACACTTTCGAATGGGAGTCTAAATAAAGCCCCCCATACACGTTCCAATTTTTCGTACGAATTTTGCCCGATCGACCAGAGTGCTCGGTCAGGGTGATTGATCGGGAGAATAATCAGATGCGAAATTATGTACCCGACTGGTCACGATTTCTCAAAATCGGCCAAAAAAATCTGCTGTTAAAATAGTGTCGGGCCTATCGATTGGTGATAATTCGAATTCGGATTTTTCGCACCAGCCGACTGATCGACCATAACATTTTAAGTGAAAATCGGGTGACCTGGTCGGTCAAAAAAATCGGAACGTGTATGGGGGGCTTAAGAGTGAGAGTGTGAAGGCAAGATTATTTGCGCTCTTCAAAACCCTACAGGACTGTACAGTGTATGCAAATGTTGTATACTATATAAAACATTTTACGGAGATGTAAAAGTAGGAGAAAAACTAAAACCTCCGCCCTTGTTCTTGCCCATTCTCCAGGTGAAGATTTTACCATGTCTATTATTTCTAGAAACTTGAGACCTACAAATAAATTTCCATGGATCGGCATTATACAAACAACCCCCAACAAAGACAACAAAAAACACAACACAACCAACCACCCAGGAGGGAGTTCTCACTTCATGGCCCCCTACAACTCTGCAGCCTCGCCTATGGTAAGAAATTCACTTTGCGCAGGAGGTGCAGACGAAGCCGATCCACATTACCTGCCTACCGCACCCGTTGTTCCCTACTGCATTGAGCCAGACTGCCTGGCGGAAGGTAGACGTAGTGCACTAAGTTGACCTTCCGCCGATGCCGATAACGCTAAGCGCAGAGGGTGCCACCATGGCCCAAGAGATTTTACATCAATAGATAAAGCCACCATAGCATTTCATCATATGCCTACAGAGAAAAAAAAAGCAGCCGCTCTGCTTTACAATGAAGGAAGAATGTGAAAGTGATCGTTGGCCTATATAGCACTTAAATAAATGTTTTCCTTTCCCTTTTATTTCACTTCCTTTAACCTCCTTCGCACACTGCTGAGGTACAGATTTCTGTTCCAAAAGCGCACCATAGACTTTAATGGAAAAAAAGTTTTTTACATTGTAGGCCTGTAACTTCCCAAAGTATGTCCATACAGAAGTCTGGTAGACATCCTGAATATAATAACATAATAATAACATAATAACATAACCCACAATATCAGATCATGAATATTTCAATAATTCACTGCATCAGGTAAATTAGCACTGCAACCATCTGGGCTTTTTATGCAAGTGTGTGGTGAAAATTTTCAGCTTTTGTGATTTGTTTGTTTATTGTTATAGTGTGGCTTCTGGTGGTTAGGATTTGGAGGATTAAGTGAATTGCATGGTTTGTTTATTGTAAAAATGCATTATTTCTAGTTTTGCAATTGTCGGGTTTAGTGAATTTTGCGGTATTTAGAAGGGAAATATGCATTATTACCAATGTTTTTAATTGTCGGGTATTGTGAATTGTGGGAAGGAAAAAAATAGGCAGACCCCGGTCCAGATCCGGACCCAAATAGGGTCACATATGGACCGGCGGATGCCGCTTACCCCCGGCCTATTCCTCCCCTCCATACTCACAAAAAGGAGAAACTCGCATCCCCCCTCTCCTCCTTCCCAATGTGAGTGTGACAGCAGCAGATTCTGTGTTCTGTCAGATAATGCTTCCTGTAGCTCCTCCCACAGATACATCCTCCCCAGCCAATCAAAACGCAGGACAGGACACACCCTCTCCAGCTGTGCTCTAGAAACTAAGCTAAATAAACCAGTGTGACACTAACTTTGAACATTCAGAGCACGAAAACTATTCATAGTATAATCATGAAACTCTTAGGGTCAGTAATGCTTCTCTACTACTACTTATATCCCGAGTTTCACCCCTATAGCTACAACACTTAAGTTACATTTCAGCTAAAAGTCCAGCTATCAGATAATGCTTCCCCATGAGCATAAAGCACTACTCTGCTGCATACATGCTTTCACTTATCCTATTTTGAACACACAGATCTTTGAAACCCTGCATGGTAGAACCTTGACATTTGGGGGGTTACCAGTTAACCCCCGAGACTCCATCCATGCAAATTAGATTGCCAATTTTTTCAGTTGTTATTGGTAAACGCATACAATTTCTGTCACTGGGATAACCACAGGGAAACATTCATAGCTATGAAAGGTTGCAGATAGTGGTGTCAAATTGTAAATTACTGATCCAAAAAAGGGTATTGGAGCATCTGGGGGGGGGGGGGGGGGGATGAAAGTCAGGGAGTAGGCATATGTAAAGCCCTAGCTCCATGTCCACTAAGATCCCTGTGTTGAACACAGAGATTTTGTTGCAATGCTCAACGGCAATGGGGCAATGAGCCGCTCCGCCAATGCAGGGCTGAACATAGTGGAGTACGTTGAACCTCTGCATCGGCAGATGTCGGAACACAGCATCCGCCGAGCAGGCAAAGTCTATGTGATCCACAGCCATCAGAGCCCTGGTCCAGGGGCTGTTGGAGGCTTGACAGAAGCCAACGTATCCAATAGCCAATGTTGAGTTAAACGGGCCTAAGAGTAAAATCTGACTATTGAGGTATGAGATCTGGGGGTTCAAACATTACTGAGGGGACCTGTGGATGGAGACAGCTAATCAGAGGCTCAATTAGGAACAGGGAGATCCATCTGCAGCAGAATCTACCATGCAGGAGGCTGATGCAGAGGACAGTGAGGGAGACACTGAGGAAGCCCACCCTACATATGGGGTGAGTATCAAACACCATCTCCTGGTACTTATCTGAAAAAGTTATGTGCACTAGAAAAGGCATTCTCTGGAGGCCTCAGGCTGGGGGGAAAGGGAGTGCTAGTGGTAGGGTGCCCTGAAAAATTACCTAGATGGGGCCCTAAAATTTCTGACGGTGGCCCTGCGCAGGAAGGTTAATAAAAGTTTGAATTTATATCAATATTTCCTAAAGAAAGCTTTGTAAGCAAAGAAAATGGCCATCCCAGGGCTCCTTAGGTCCTCCAACCCCTTTCACCCTCCACTGACCCCTCAATATATACCTGTGAGGTGCCCCTTGTCTAGTAATTAATTACATATGTTTGAGACTGTGTCTTGTATATGTACTCAACTACGTCAGGCTTCTGTCCGGCGGACCGGGTCAGCGACATGAAAACTGCCGATCCGCCGGCAGTGCACGGTAAAATTTCAAACTCCGGACCTCAGACTGAATAGAAATTTGGTAAGTGGACCTTCAAATTTATATTTGAGTAGCCCTGCCCTACAGGAATCAACCTGTTGCTTTAGCCTTCAATTGGCAGGTGCCAAAATCTAAACAAAAATCGATGACCCAAGGAGGGCTGCATGCGAATGTTGTGCAATCGGTCAATTTTTACACACGCAGTGATCGATCGCACAACAAATCGCAAGGGAATTTACACGTGTATACCTAGCTTTATCCTTTTAAGAATTTCACTCACCCTGCATCTGGCTCTCTGACCAACACTGCCCCCACACCAATTTATCACAGCTCATTATGGTCATGTGATGCATCTTACTCTGCTATGTGGGTTATCCTGGAGTAGAGCTTGCTGAAGAGAGGGGGCCACATCTTCCAAATGGAACATGTGACAGAGGTCCGTCAGCTCTTCCTGTCCCAGAGACCCTGTTCCAGTGGTGTCAAAACCATCAAAGAGTTCCTTGAGGCGAGCAGCATACTGGTCTTGCTCCATCCCATCGCCCTCCACTCTGTCCTGCAAGACAACATGGGAAAACTGAATATTTATATAAAATGATGTAAAAACCACATATACTGAAACAAGAAAAGCATATTCATATCCAAAAAAAAACATCAATAATTTATTTTGATATGTGTTGAATGTATGAGAAGGACACATATCCTACACGAGATCTCAAAGTATTCCAGGGTTGTGTGAAATGGCCCTTAATAAAGGGAAGTAAAACATACATTTAAGCAACATCAATATTGAGACTCCTTCTCAAAGGTTGGAGCACTGTATTTTAGGTGTGTTCAGTCTGGCAAGTGGATTATATTGATAAATTACGTCATACAGGGCTTCACACTTCTAGTAGCATAAAAAAATTGCTACAGACAAAATGTAAAAAGATGTGTCCCAATGTTTGCTTCCCCATATTAGATCTGAGGGTCCTTCCAGACTACATGCATTGTGGAATTTTACCTGGGGAAAGACCTTAAAAACATCATCCTGTGTCCTGTTCTCCGTAGCCCCCGGCCGGTACACCGGGTGTACACAGCGCTGGCTGTGATCTGGATGTGTGTTCCCCATCCATGATTGACCAGGATTAACAGACCTGTCTGTTCCCGGTCCGGGCCCTTTTCCTGTTCATTTGACGAGCGAATGACCCCCGCGAATGAGCACAGCGATTGATTATTCATCAATCATAAGGAAAATTTAACTGTGTATGGCTACTTTAACTCAACATATATGGGTATGGTGTAATTTTCCTATTGGGTGTCATCAATTTTCTACCCTGGGCAGTCAACCAACCAAGACAAATGTAGGGTGATGTAGGAGAATTCATGACAACTTATTGAAGTTAAACGGTCTAAACTAGAAAAAACTTAATATTTATTCAAGTACCTCTTTCTTCAGAAGGTTTGCTATATGCGTTGAGAACATAATGGTGGGCATAAAAAGTTAGATTTTTCCATTTGAGATTTTTAATGATACAAACAATGCACAATAAATAAGGAAAGAGAAAACAATTGTTATATTGTAAAAACAATATAGAACAGCAGCATAATGTAGGAATTTTAGGCTTGCGTCAACAAAAGAGACAAAATTATTATGAACGGAGCCGAGAACAGACACCCTCATGAATGAGATTTGCAATATTAAATAGCAATAGCCCAGATGACCAGTGCTGGATGATAATATGCAACATTAGGTGCAGAAGCGAGACATATATCAGAATTATTCTGTATTTACATGAAAATAGGTTACATGTGTTTTTTCTTTTCTATGACTATCATTCTGAAGGGTAATATGGCAACATGTAATTATACACAGCATTTCTGCTTGGAAAGCTGTATTCAATACGATGTAAAGTAAAATACTAAATAAAGTTTCTGGTGCACACAATGTCCCCTTTTGAGATTGATCCTCTCTCTCCCGGTGTGATGGACCTCGTGACATGACAATGGGGGCACCAAATCTACAAGGAAATTGTGATAACTGTATCCAATACAATTCAAAGTAAAAAAAATGCACCTTAGCAGAGCACTAGGGAGGTTTAAAAGGATTGGCACACCTTTTATTGGGATGCAGCTGGACTGGTTAATTCAATGTAAACTGGAAGTTTATTTGAGCTAGATTGTAGATGAAAGCAATGTCACAGCAGACTGTCAGCTCAATGTGGCAGTGCGTTCATCTGGGACGGCCTATGGAGACAAAGCATCAGATTCCCTAGCAACATAGCGCTGCTCTGGAGAGCCACAACAAGCCATTATAAGCAACACAAACATCCCACACCCAGCTCCGAGCAGGGAGGAGGCAGGAGGGCAGCCCGACACTTAATAGGATTGCACATAGTTTAATTATTGGCAACCCCACTGGCAATACACGTGCAGGTATTGTTATAAGATCTACTAAAAAGATACATTTTTGCCCGACTATTTATCAACTATTTGTAATTAGTTAGATTGAGGTAAAAGCAATTGATATTGGACTGAATCTCGGTCGGAACTGTATTGGACATGTCCGTAAATTTTAATCAATTGCAGTGTAATCAAGAAATGAATTTTACCAACAGATTAAGAAAGCATTCAAGGCATGCTTACCACTACAGCACTTCCGCTCAAATTCAATGATTACCAGAGATCGATTGATTACACATCATGTTGTACATTTATTAAAAGATCGAGGTTCAACAAATCGATTTTCAATATAAAAAAAATCTAACTATTCAATCTATTCGAATATCGATTCTCTTAAAACCTTTATGTGTATTCCCACCTTTAGTATATAAAGGTATAAATATGCAGAACAACCTTTAATTTTATCAGAACAAGTGTCAATATAAATACATAAACAAATCTGCACAAAGCCAACCTAAGAAAGAACATAGGAACAATCGACGTGAACCAAAATTATTACCCCAGTCTGAACAGAGAGCGGGATGAAAAAATGACACGAAATTCAGACCTAGGATACATACTTGCAAATCATAATGCAGCTCAGTAGTCTGTATGGCTCTTGAACTGTGTGTGTGGCCACCTTAAGGTCATGGCTGGGGCACCACTAGGGCGATTTGGGAGTGGCGTGTTTTCTTTTTTAGACGCATCCACACCACTTCCATTGTCCCCAGTAGGCCTGTCTCTATGGTCATGGATTTTAACCTTTAATTTTATCAGCAAATCGTATTTGCTAATTATAATGCAGCTCAGTAGTCTGTATGGCTCCCATGCAGTATCCACCCTTGAAAAAATCTTGGCATGGACTGAATGAAATAAAAAGATGTTGCGCTGGTGTGGTCTCTGAGGCATTGATCAGGGCATCTGGGATGAGTCTACTTGGTTGTGTTTAACAAATACAAAATGTCAATGGTACATAATGCCTCAGAAAGTCTCTTAAATTCAGGTCTAGAGAACCTAAGATCAGTCAACAGCATCAATTACCTACAGTACAAGTATAAGTTCGGAGGATATCACAACATATACTAGCAGTCAGGGCAACATTGGCTAGCATGTGGGGTCTGTGTGGCTCTCTAAAACTAGCCCTACACATCGAATTTTGCACGTAAGGCAGTCTAAAAATAGACTGTACCACCACGCAGTGTGATTTATATACAATCTATTTACAATTGTACTTTGGAGTGCATGCATAGTACGATTGTAAATGCGATCGTAATTATGATTCAAAATACTATTCTAATTCCAATCATTACTACACTTCTAAATACGATCATGAACAAACTCAATCAAAATACCCCCCAAAAAACCTGATAATTTTATGGATTGCCTAAAATGTAACATTTCAGATTGACAGTACTGATGAGCGGCATAGGCAATATTCGAATTCGTGATATTTCGCGAATAATTCTACTAATATTTGATTCTATATTCGGAAATTCGAATATTTGCGGTATGACCATGTATTGCGAAAATCATATTCGCATTGTGAAAATCATATTCGCATCGCAAAAATCTTTAAAATGAATGGTCACATGCTATGTTTATTTTCGCAATACATGGCCGTATTGCGAATATTCGGAATTGCGAATATCCGCCGACATATTGGCGAATTCTCGAATTGCCGATATTCGCAAAAAATATTCGCCATTCGAATATTCGAGCTCAACACTAATGGACAGCAGTATCATTATCCAGTGGTGGTATTTTAGCATTAGGTTTGTTTCCACTAGAGCGATCGGCCGCGATCACCCGCGTTTTTAATAGCAGCACTGTGACCAGGACAATGAACCATCGGTGGTAGACATCTGTCAATAGAAGCAGCTCAGCCTTGTAGCTGCTGAAAAAACTACAGCACGTGTTAAGAGAAGACGCAATCTGGGAATGCCTAGTCCATCAAAGTGACAGTCCAAAGCATGTACAGCCTCTAGGACAGTGGTGGGCAACTGAGTTGATATGGAGGGCCACAAGTGCTGCCCTCAGCATCACTTAAGGGCCGCACATAACATTTTCAATCTACACTGACTTGTAAAAGCATTTTTTTATGAAAACAATTAGAGCAGGCATAACTAGAAGACATTATGCTTCCTTTTTTAAATAAGGAAATTTGTTTCAAATGATAATTAAATAAAAATTAGGGAACACTGTAGTATGGCAATGCAAATTTTGTGTAATGTATATCATTAAAGGTCATGTGCTTCAAGGCCATTGATTATATTGTTGGGGCACATAACCTTCGATTCGGCAGACATGTGAGTTCCTATGCCCTATGCATAAATAGTTAGGTTACGGGCCTCAAGTGGAAGACTGAGGGGGGCCGCCAAAGAACACCCAGAGGGCCGCAGGTTGGGCACCTGGGCTCTAGGATAAAGGACAGCATTGAGCCTTAGGGGAAACGCAGGGCTAGTGTGAAAGGTACACAAGTTTCCAGCATGGCTAGTGTTAAACAAAGCCATCAGGGTTAAGTACACTATATCACACTTCTGTGAAATCAAACTGTCCCCTTAATGCCACCATACCCGTGTTAATTTTTCCGTCCGACTTAAAACAACTGATTGTCGGTCAACGATAAGTCGGACAGAAATCAATGCCTGTCCACATGGCTCGATTGACAATTGAAAGTTATTGGACATATTGGAAAATTTTGATAGAACCTGTATACATTGAATATGATTTTGGGTCGATTTACAATGCCAGTCAGCTCTGATTTAATGAAAAATCCGTGAGGATGGCATTGACAGTATACTCACAATGCCTGACAGCTCAGATGTTTCATTCATAAAAGTTGTAATAAGCAATAAAAAAAATAAAAAATGATATATATTACATTTGTGATATTTATTGTACCAAATGAAATATCAAAAATTATCATATTTTTTAGCTTGTTACAACTTTTATGAATGAAAAATCAGAGCGGATACTGACAATACTGACAATGCCAGTCAGCTCCGATTTATTATTAATTGTGAGTAGGTAAATGAAATCACCCATATAATAATAATATTGTTCTTGGTTATCTTTGTTTTGATAAGCTAAAGAATTAACTGTTTTCATAAGATTTATAAAAATTTAAAAAGCTTGGAAATTTTTACTGTGAGGAAACATATGCAGTAGCGGTGTCTTTGAGCTGCACAGACGAAACCAGCACACACACACACCACACTACACTACGGAGCAGAGTGCATGGTCAGCCAGCTCAAGAATTTCAACAATTCATGGCGGAAATACTGTTAGGCTTTCAGTATGAATCATTTAAAATGCATTTCAGGAGCCTTTTACCCATAGTTAACCGAAGCATGATGATATTTCTAATACTACCTCCCTCTCCCTTCATGCAGGCTGTGAGAGGGACCAGAGGCTGCCAGCTCAGCCTGACAGTGCTGAAAAGTTAGGGGACCTGACGTGCCCTCAGTGCTGGCACAAAAACGGTGGCATTTAGATTTTTCATCCAATTGACCACGTGTGATGACGCCATCACATGTGGCCGATTGCCCGAAAAATTGGGTCATAATCTAACCGTGTATGGGGAGCTTAAGGCATTGACGTGATGTACTGGCCCCCAGACTGAAATCCAATTGAGCACATCTGAGCCATCATGTCTAGCGCCATCCAATAACACTGCATTGCATTACAGACTGTCCAGGAGTTGGGGGATGATTTAGTCCAGGTGTGGGAGGAAATACCTCAGGAGGCCATCCACCACCTCATCAGGAGCATGCCCAGGCGTTGTAGGGAGGTCCAGGAATGTGAAGGAATGTGGAGGACACACACTGCTGAGCCTTATTTTGAGGACATCAAATTTGGATCAGCCTGTAGTGTTTTATTCCACATACATTTTGAGTGTAACTCTGAATCCAGACCTCCTTGGGTTGATAAATTTCCATTGATCCAAAGTTTTTAATAAGAATATTTCATTCAGATCTTGGACATCTTATTTTTGTGTTCCCAGTGTGTAACAAAATCAGTGTTTCCCGAACTGGGGGGCAGGGAAGTATTCCAGTGGGGGGGGGGGGGGGGGGGGGGGGGGGGGGGGGGGGGGCGCAGCCAGAGGGCTGAGGAAGGGACACGCAGGAAGCAAACCATGGAAGAACTAGTTCCAGACAGTCCATAGAGTGCATGTAATGTGTGTGTTTGTCTCTGTGAATGATTCATGTCTTTGCATGATTGTAGAGTGTGTGTCTCTATGTGGAAGATAAACGTTTCTGCAAGATTTGTGTGAAAATCAAATACAATTGTACACGTATTTCAAATAAAGTTTGAGGGGCATTTCACACTAGTACACAATAGTCCAAGGCAAACACAGCTAGTGTAAAAATGGTGGCGAGGGGCTCGATAAGGTTTTTATCAAGAAAAGGGGGCCCTGCAGGGAGGGTTTGTGAACCACTGAACAAAATGCAGTCCATGAACAATAGAGAAATCTAAAACAAATCAATATTTGGTGCGACCACCTTTTGCTTTCAAAACAGCATCAATTCTTCTAGTTACACTGGCACACTGTTTTTGAAAGAATTCAGCTGGTAGGTTGTTCCAAACATCTTTGAGAACTAAGCACAGATCTGCTGCGGACGTCATCCTTCTGTCTATTTATGTAATCCCAGACACAATCCATGATGCTGCTGCCATCACTTCTAGGACTTCTTGTTCTTCTTTACACTGAAGATGTATGTTTGGGGTCATTGTACTGCTGCAGAATAGATTTGGGGACAATCATACGCGGTAGGGATGATATTACATGATGGATAAGTATATATCTCAACATATCTCTATTTGATGGATAAGTATATATCTCAACATATCTCTATTTCTCAACATTGAGAACACCATTAATCCTGACAAAATCTCCAACGCCATTTGCACAAATGTTGCCCCAGATGCAGGGCTGTGGAGTCGGTCGATAAATTCCCCGACTCCGACTCCTCAGTTTCAGA
>CM070043.1:21457709-21477694 GCA_036250615.1 Ptychadena robeensis | reverse complement strand
GAGCGTGTGGGTGGCCCGCCATTGACTGAGCAGGACGTGTCTCTTCAAGCCTCCGCCGATCCTCCACTATCCCCTCAATCCAGTGATTTGTACTACAACGGGACCCCCAGCAACCCAGGATATACAGTATAGCCCCCTATCCCACGGAGCTCCGGCCGCGACTTTTGGCGAGAGAGCCCCAAAATCGAGGCCGTGGCTCGGGCCCTAGGCCTACCTTCCGCACCACCTTCCGGCGAGAGGGTGCCCTCGGAACCCACATCAAGAGCCACCGGACGGTTCATACACTGAGAGGCACGACCACCTGCGCTCCCGGTTTTCCCACAGTGCGGCCTAGTGAGGTCCAAATCGGCCGGGGTCGGGCCTGTCCCGGACCACATAACGTGAAAAAAAGGGGATACAAGGTCCTGACCAGGAAGTACTCAGACGGAGGAGTAAAAAGATTTCTGACTCCCCCATATCCCAGGCCCTCCAAGTGCACCTTCTCTGCCAGTCAGCCCCCAAATTGAGGCCCGCGGCTTTGGCCTACAGTGCACTCCATCTGCCCATATGATCCCCAAATGTCCAGAAAAGAAAAGTTGACGGTGAATTACGACATTTAATGACAAATGGAAAATTAATACATTGTGCTTAAGAGGGCAAACCATGTGTCCCATGATTGTGTTATGAGACAGTGTCGGTGGATGAAAGAGACAATGTCAGTATTGTCAGTTTATGACTGTTCATAAACCATTCGGCCCGCGATTCTCGGCCCGCATTTAGGCGGATTTTCGATTTGGCCCTTCTCTGATTGAGTTCGACACCCCTGATCTAAGTATTGTCCGCCTCAGCGAATGCCGCGGTTTTCCAATGCTTTACGGTTCCAGTCCTGAACTATTGGCACTCCATCCCCTTCACTTAGGCTGCCATCACCACCCCGAGGTGTGCAGGCCGACCAGCCCGTATGCACCGAGATTCAAGCTTATCGCATGTGTATGGCAACATTATACAGCGCTCTAGTCCCGCACAACCTTACTTCATTATCAGGAGAGTTCAGCCTGCCATCACGCACCGAGCGGCTGCTGATTTTGCTGCCGACCAATGGGCGTGTGTGTATGCCGATGGGGGGGAGCCCACATGGGTGGGGGACAGATCGATGACGCCCCACAGCTCGGGTCGGCCAGAAACGAAATGTACGATAATCTTGGCGATTGCCGTAGTTCAATGAAGGACCCGGCGTTCTTGCTGTCAAGCTCTGGAGAGCAGCGTGGGACCTCATCACTGTGCACTTCTAAACTCATCTGATATGGGTCTGGTAGGCACCCACTCGGTACGTGTGTGTGGAGGCCTTTAGGCCCTCGGGTCCACAGTGGGAGCTGTAATGTTATTCCACTGCATGTATTTATTCTATAGCAGAGAAGTCATTATGTTCATTATGGGACTGTTTGTTAATTGCGGAATTTGAAAGTAATTTTTGTTTGTTTAAAAAAAAATTTTTATTCCCATTTAAATTTAGTAGGAGCGGAGTCGGTCCATCTTTTCCGGGATCCGACTCCAGGGACCCAAAAATCCGACTCCTCGACTCCGACTCCACAGCCCTGCCCAGATGTCCAAGTAAACTCCCCCATGCTTCACTGTTGCCTGCAGACACTCATTATTGTACCACTCTCCAGCCTTTCGACAATCAAACTGCCTTCTGCTACAGCCAAATATTTCACATATTGACTTATTAGCCTAGAACACCAGCTGCCAATTTTCTGCACCCCAGTGTCTTTATGTTTTTTGGCATATTTGAGTCACTTGGCCTTGTTTCCATGTCAGAGGTAAGGCTTGTTGGTTGCAACTTTGCCATGAAGACCACTCTTAGCTTCTTCAAAGAGCATAAACAGCGAATAAACAGAAAGATCTTGAAACCCCAGCTTTGACATCTTGGTCTAGAAGAGACCTTGCTGATGCAGTATACCTACCTTGTGTCTTGGTAATGGGCTCAATCTTGTCTTCCACAACCTCACCTTGGTAGCAGAGTTTGGCTGTTCCTCACCCAGTTTTAAGCCTCTTACACAGCCGTTTCTTTTAATGACTGTGTTTCAACCTACCTGTGACATTGATGATCATTAGCACCTGTTTGGTATAACTGGTTGATCATAGACCTGACTGACCTGAATCTTGCAAAATTCCTAACTTTGTGCAAGTGTACCTATAAGAATTGATGCTAGTTTGATGGCAAAAGGTAGCCAAATATTGATTTAATATTAGTTTTCTAATGCTAGCCATACACATATAGATTTTTGAACAATTGACGATAGATTCGATCAGGATGTTCGATATTTTGATCTAATATTGATTGTGCCTATATCTAATGTACACACTATTTTTGTTCGAACGAATGAAATTTCATTCTGATATGCATCGTTCGATCTGTGTAACAGGAAATAGCTTCATTCAAATGTATTAGAACGAACAAAAAAGATTGAATTAAATTATTTAACATGATTTACGATCAAAATTTACCAACATGTCCGATAAACTTCAAAACGTTTTTTTTTGTTCGATATTGATAACTTTCAGTACTCGATTTTCATTCAACTGAAAAAAAATCTTTTGTTCCCGTTCATTTGAACGAAAATATCGAACTGTGTGTGGCCACCTTTATTTTCTTTGCAGTGGGACAGTTTGAACTATGGCTGCCAAAGAAACAGAATGAGCCAACACTATACATTGTGGTTCCCAAAAGATTACATTATCATTATAAAATGAATATTAACTGTAAAGCTACTCAAGTATGCTCTGGACTTGACAGCTCATGGCCGTGCATAGCATCACCCATGTTAGCTTAAGGATGCTGAATCAGGCGCCATGTATAACAGTAGTATTATTTTGTACTTGGACCGATTGTGCACGCCACTGTGAAGTTTGCGTGGTCTAGAGAGAAGTATTTCCATGCTTGTGATCTTGTGCGAGTCATCGACTTGGGTCTCTGGAGTCGACTGATCACCTTTTCTGATAATAACCAAATATAAATATAGCTCATACCCATCAAGTCTGGGCATTAAAAAACGGGGAACATACAGGAAATGACGGCAGTAACGTCACTTCCGGTATAGGGATCGTGGTTCTTCCGCGTTCCACGTACCAGAAATGACGTCACCGCGTTCGCCGGCCTTTTAGCTCATCTAGCAGGGAGAGGGCGTTAATCTCCCTGCTAATGACCCACCCTCTTGTGCTGATAATGTGCGCGGCGGGACATTAGCAGGGAGAGTAACCCCCCCTTCCTGCTAGATCAGCTCGATTTCAAGAATCCGGGAAAAATCCGGGATTTCTTCAAAATCGGGATTTGGCCAGGGAAAGCCACATAAAAACGTGACTTTCCCGGCCAAATCGCAAGGCTTGACAGGTCTGATATAGCTATATATATTTTTTATTACCTAATCCAGATTTTTACTCTTTAAAAACGTAGTCCCAGTCTCATTTGGAGAACTCCTTCCTCTTTATGGGGTGATGCCTCTTGCTTAGTGGTGCTGAAGCCTCAGGGCCCTTTCAGAAAATGTATATTAGATCTACCAACAACTGTGTAGTATAGTGGCCTCCCTGATAGAATACATAGTGATTGGAAGGTTTAGAAAGGTCCTCATATTACATGGTTTTGGTAGAAGAAAAATGTATTGTACAGAAATTGTATGGTAAGATTGTAAGGTGTATGGGGGCCTTTAGGATTTTACACACGTGGACATAATTTTGATGTGATTTTTGAAGGTAATTGGTTGTACAATGACTTTTTAGGGGCTTCTTGGAAAAGGAGGTGAATACATATGCACAAGCCGAAACGCATTTAGCATTGCACATGCATCTTCCATACAGGTGTATGGTAGATGCTTGCAAAAATGCAAGCTGCAGAGTGAGTTTGGTTGGATATGCAAGTGCAGGGCTAGTTGCAAAGGTACACCGGCTTCCTATGTAATGCTAGCCACAGCACGGCTGGTGTGCACAAGCCCTAAAAAAAACATTTAAATTACAGGTTTACTTTACAAGGCACTGTAGAACGGACAATCCTTCCATCAAGATCTAAATTAAAGCACTTCCTGGTATGGGCTGTCCATGTCTCCCAACTAACTCATGTGTTGTCAACCTGTCTGCAGGGGTTCTGATAACAACAAGCAGCACACATTACACAAACATGGGAGTCGAGGAGTCCGAGGCAATTTTGGGTGCCTGGAGTCGGAAAAAAATGAACAGACTCCTACTAAATTTAAATGGCAATTGTGAACCTAGCCTAACTTTCGCTGAAAATTAAGTAAATGTTTTTACAGGACTAGAGACACCTGCAAATGTTTAGGGAATGGATAGCCAATAGTCCAAGACTGAAGCTGTAAAACATTTGAAAAACTGCTGTAATTCAGCTAAGGCTACAAATACTTGCACTGGACTATAAGACACACCCAGTTTATTAGGGCAGGAAACCCCCAAAAAAAGATTTAATAAGGATTCACATCAATTGGGTTAAGGCAATGAATTCAATGAAAACAATGTTCAATTCATCCAGTAGGTGTCACTAGCAGCAGTACACTCACAGCACAACATCATTCTCCACACTGATCGGGAGGAGGAGCAAACAGCTACAGAGTCTCTCCTCTGCTCTCCTCTCTGGCTGGCTGTTATTGTGTCAGTGGGAGCTGCGAGTGATTGCAGTTTCAATGGACAGGAGTGAGGTATAGATGGCAGTTCATCTATCCCTCTTCATTGCCTATGCCAGCAGGGCTCTGAGCTCTGCTGGCATAGGCCGGCATCTCTCAACTGACAGCTTCTGCAGCTCCCCGGCTAATCTCCTTGCCGAGAGAGCTGGCAGAGAAAGCCAAGGCGCAACAACCCGTGAAAGATTGTTAGCTTAAACTGTAAAAAAGACTATGGGATTCAAGGCAAACCATATTTAGGAGTATAGATAAAATTGTTGATAAAATCAGTTTATTATCAGTTCAGTTGTGTTTAAAGTGGCTGCTTGTCTGTATGAGGGAAGGCTGTGCGCACATGTGTCTGGATAAAATGCATGGCTCCTGTTTGTCTGTATGAGGAAGGCTGTGTGCACATGTGGGTCTGATAAAACTGATGGCGGTTGTCTGTATGAGGGAAGGCTGTGTGCAGTATGTGAACGATGGATTTAAAATCGCATGGCTGCTTGTCTGTTGAGGGAAATTGTGTGCTGTTCTGGATAATATTAAAATGCATGGCTGCTGTCTGTGAGGGAAGGATGTCTGTGCACAGTGTCTGATAAAAACTGCATGGCTGCTTGTCTGTATGAGGGAGTGTGTGCACATGGTGTTGGATAAAACTGCATGGCTGGTTTGTCTGTATGAGGGAGAGGCTGGTGCACTATGTGTTGGAGAAACACTGCATGGCTGCTTGTTGTATGAGGGAAGGCTGTGTGCACAGTGGTCTGGATTAAAACTGCATGGCTGTTGTCTGTAGTGAGGGAAATCTGTGTGCACATGTGTCTGGATAAAACTGCATGGCTGCTTGTCTGTAATAGGGAATAGGGGGTGCACATGTGGTCTGGATATAAAATGCATGGCTGTGTTGTATGAGGGAAGAAGGTGTGTGCACGTGTGTCTGGATAAAATGCATGGCTGCTTGTCTGGTATGAGAGGGAAGGATGTGTACAGTGTGTTCTGGATAAAAACTGCATGGCTGTTGTCTGTATGAGGGAAGGCTGTGTGCACGAGTGTCTGGATAAAACTGCATGGTGTTGGTCTGTATGAGGGAAGGCGTGGTGTTGTGCACATGTGCTGGATATAAAACTGCATGGCTGGTTTGTCTGTATGAGGGAAGGCGTGTGCACATGTGTCGGGATATAAAAGATGGGTGCTTGTCTGTATTGAGAATGGCTGTGTACCCTGTCGTGGATAAAACTGCATGGCTGCGAATTCTGTATGAAAGGAAGGCTGTGTGCCAAGTGTGTGGAATAAAACTGCATGGCTGCTTTGTATGAAGGAAGGCTTGTGGGCACAGGAGTTGGATAAAAGCTGCATGGCTTGCAATCTCTCTGCTAGGAGAGCTTTGAAGAACGTGGTTGAACAGCTTACATACATAGATTAGGAACTAGATTCAATGGCCACTTTGAGACCGTGTCACTACAGCATTATATGGAACTAATATATATGCGTAAACCCGGTCTCAGCAGTACCACACAAAGCATCAGATGAGCTCAATATCGGACTCAGCGCAATTGCAATGAGTAAAAGGCTGATCACATCTCAAGGCATGACCCGGAAATGGCAGCATTAAGAGTTCATTATTTGTTTTGAAAACCTTAATGGCTGCTGATCCTGGGTCTTTAATATATTTAGCCATAGGACCCTGAACGAGCATGCAGCAGATAGGTACGGTGAATGGATTAGCCATGTACGTGTTACAGGGTTATGAGGGCTTTGTGGAGTCGGTCGATAAAATTCCACGGACTCCGACTCTCAGTTTAAATTCTTCCGGACTCCGACTTTCTCGACTTGACTCCTCTGTAATGTAAGATGTAAATGTGTTGTATCCATCCATTGAATGAATGGAAGGCAACATACATAACCACAGAACTAATGGCTAGGAAAACCAACACTGGTAATGGCAACAATTAAAGCAGAGAAAGGGAAGGTAGGGAGAAAGATGCTGCTGCTTTTTCCTGTAAGTAGGGCACACGATGTCATGATTGGTGGATCAATGAAGGAAATCAAGGTGCAACACTAGGGCACATTGAGTTTGTTCAATGGGGTGGACCCGTTATCCCCAGGATGCACGGTGTGATTGTACTAACACGCCAAGATGGGGAGGAAGCAGCCTGTCTCAACAGCTTCAAGTGAGGAGTGCTGGTCCGGTCTTCACACTGACAGCCGAAAGCTTTGGAGGAGCAAGAGCCGCAGCTGTTTGAATATATTCCATGAGACTAATGTCTTCCATGCAAAGTATTGGAGATTGAAGGGGTCTTTTCAAACATGTTGGAAACCCTGTTCAATCAAGTTTCTTCGAGCCGGCTTCATTAATCCGCCTGAAGGAAGGCACAACGGGTAGGTTTGGTAAACAGAATTAGGAGTACATAAATACTGAGGCACGCAAGTAATTGATTTGTACTCAAATCTGTGTAAAGATCTACCCGTGTGTGCGCAAGGCTTTAGTGTTCTTGATGCTTCTGCTGATAGAAGGGCAGGAAGGGCTACCAAGAAGAGGCAGGGCGAAAGGAAAACTTCAATATAGATCATTTGATTTCTATGGAAATCCATAGTCATGTGTAAAGTTGAAGCTAACAAACTAAAGGAGCTATACATGTGCCGATTCCCTTGAACGATCGATAACTCATCGATCGATTCGGGCGATGCACAGGCGATCGGAATAGGGCGAATCGGACGCCCAATGACGTCTGTGCCTACCACCTTAGGCCACCGATTCCTGGGCGATTCGAAGGACCGAGCGAATCGCTTCACAAATGGCAACTCCCTTTGATGTTTTGTGGTGATGAATCATCAGAAAAGACCAACAGGTGAGTTCTCTTGGGTAAATCGGATTTGGGGGCCATGTCGATCGGGCAAGGTGAGCTGCACGCGATTCTGGGGTTGGCGATCGATCGCGTGATGGCGCCGGTTGATGGAGCGATCGGCCAGGAATCGGTGTGGGAAATGACACGTGTATGGCTAAGTATTTGTCGCTCCGAGTGAAATTACAGCGGTTTTACAAGAGCTTACGGCTAAGTATTAAGACTATTGGACGATCCATTCACCTCTGGAGTCCGGCAACACAACATTTACTTCATTATCAGGGGGAGTTAAGGACGCCATACGACGGCACAGTGCGGCGGCAGACGATTTTGCTATACGACGATGGAGGGCGTGTGGTGATGCGATGGGGGGTGAGTAACCAAATGGGGCGACAGGATCGCTGACGCCCCAAAGCATCGGCGGCCAGAGA
Source organism: Ptychadena robeensis (assembly GCA_036250615.1). Taxonomy (NCBI): domain Eukaryota; kingdom Metazoa; phylum Chordata; class Amphibia; order Anura; family Ptychadenidae; genus Ptychadena; species Ptychadena robeensis. The sequence continues at coordinate 21,469,780 of CM070043.1, read as the reverse complement.
ACGGAATTAATGTCTGATAATCCCGGCCGATGCTGTTAGTTTCAATGAAGACCGGCATTGCCATGGAAAGCTAACGGCAGGGCGCACGGACCAAAGAGCAGGAGTGATGACGTCATTTCACGATCTGCATCTATAGAGCTAAGCTGAGCTGGTCTGTAGGACCCCACTGTACGTGGTGTGGGGGCCTTTGAGGTAGGGTCACAGTGGGGACGCTGTTGTAAGTTATGCGCTGCATGGCATATTAGCCAATAGCAGAGAAGTTCATTATGCGACATTTGAAGAATTTTTTTGATTAAAAAAAAAAAATGTTAATTCCATTGTAAATTTAGTAGGAGTCGGAGTGCGGTGCGGTCATTTTTGTGGCGACTCCGATCCAGGGACCAAAAATGTCCGAGCTCCTCGACTCCGACTCCACAGCCCTGGTTATGACTCAGACACTACTTATGACAGAAGATAAAGGGGGCTGCCAGGCAAACTGCCGTTGTACACGTACGGACAGCCTCCATATCCCTCTCACCTTGGGTTCCCTTTAACTGTAACTATATTGCAAGTTTAATAGAAACCATTTCTAGGTTTTTCCAGATTTAGTTTTTGGTTCATATAATAAAGCTTTGTTTCGGTTTTAAAAGTTAAAACTACCAAAGAATTTTTGAACTGGTAAAGTTCCTGTTCCTGATTTTTATGCCTGCTATTACTATCCAGCCACTTTCTTTTTTCTTTTTTATTTCATTGTGTTTGTCTTTTGTGTTAATTTGGCATTACAGTAGAGTGGTGGCTTCCTAACCAGTAGCTCTGTGGTTAAATGACATGCATGTGGCCTTCCTTTCCTTCAATAAATGTATAAAATACACAAGCATATTGAATACAGAGGGGTTGGAAGAATCAGAAACTGAGTCGTCTGAGAATCTACCGACTCCACAGCACTAGTTGTGTCACCATCAGGAAACTTGTCCCAAGAAATGCTATGCAGCTCATTTTACTCATAAACAGCCTACAGGACCAGAACACGTCATAAATGAGGGTGACAGAGGTGTCAAGTTTTTTTTTGATCCAGCACAGACATGTTAATATACCCATAGACTTTAGATGGCAGTTGCACTGTCTGTGTCCCAGACAATGACTATCCTCCTCAAACAATGTCCATCCCCTGCAGTAGAAGTTCTACCACTAAACTGCTCCAGCCTAATCACAGGCAAACAATATGGCTCATCCATGAAAATCCAGCTCAGCCAATTGACTCTTCTACTATGACCAGCAGGTCAGGAGAAACCTGCTCCTAGACCAAGAGGCCAGGATTAATGTCATCACAAAGTTACAGGACAAATAATTAGCGGGTCATTTTAAATCAATCTACAACTGATCAGAAAGTCAAAATACAACCCTTTGTGAGTCTGATGGGCTGCTATTGTTGACCCCTGGTGTCAGCTATGCCCATTCGTTATTACAGGTCAGTGAACTGAAGATATCAAGTAGTGTAAAGCAGGGTACAGACGGCTCGATATTTGAGCCGTCCGATGTACCCTGCAGCGGCGTGATGATGCCATCACGCTGCTGTCAGATATCGGAGGAGAACTGCCTCTCCCCGGCTCCTCCTCCTCAGCCGAGCTTTGCCAGGAGACCCAGGCAAAGCTTCGGACATCGCCGTATTAACGGTCATGTCTGATAAGGCTGTTTTCGAGCGGGATTGATTGACAAATCTATCCCGCTCAAAAACAGATATAGGGGCAGATTATATAGGTCAGATAGATGTCCGTGAGCACACACGGCGCTCGAAACGGCCATCGATTTGACCCATATCTCCACGTCTGTACCCTGCTTAACAGTCAGACAACTAAACATGGAAGCCAGACAGCTAGCATTTCCAGACATTGGTATTTTAAAGCCCTCCATACACGCTTCGAAGAGCTGTCGATCTCCTACTGAACGACCGCACGTGATGACGTCATTACAGCCCGTCCTGCTGAGAATCGGCCCGGGCACCCTTTGTGCCGGCACTTACTTTTGCTGGTCGATCTAAGAATTACAGACATGTCCGTAATGGATTATATTAGATCAATTTTGAAAAATTTAGTACAAATCAAAGTGTCTATGGGGGGGGGGGGCTTTAGCCCTGATTGAATAACATATCCTTCTAGAATTCAACCTTATTCATTTCATTAAAAAAAAAAAAATTTATATCTTATTTCATTGGTTAACCCCAATGTATACAACTGCAACAGGAACGGGCAGTTTTCACTGTGTTCTCTGGATGGGGCTGGGGACAGTTGCTGAGGTCAGTGAAAATATTGCTTTAAAAGTTTAGCATTTAGCAAACTCCAACATGGGAGATCTATAATATTTATAAAGTATGTTGTTATTTTTCTAGTTAGGGCCAGGTTATCTATGCCTCCTTGGTGATGGCAGTTTATCCTCAGTCATGGAGCTGTCAGCCAGCACATCACAAGTCTCAACCTGACCACCTCCAGGCTTCAGCATCAAAACACAACAACCTTTGGCAACAAGAGGAGCTCCATAGTAGATTACCCTCCTCCCAGAAACAGCCATACCGCTCAGCTAACGGCTAAAAGTTGTTGGCACCAACTAACCTGAGGACCACACAATAGGTTCACTATACTATTTATCACCAACATATTCCATGGCGATGTACAGTACAAATAAGACACTTCTACAAGCTGAGTAATCAACCACCTATATAATAGTGTCACCGAAATAGCTTAACAGCTATTCAATACTACCGGGCGCCCCTACTGCCTGGCCAGCGCCCACCGTGTGCCCAAACAGCGCCCAGAACTAAGCAATGCCAGAGGAAGCAGGATGCTGAAAGGTTAGCAGCCCACCCCCTCCCCGAATCCCGGGACTGTTACTTACCACTCTGGTCAGGCTGTGAGTCTGTGTGTCATCCTGAGGATCCCTGGGCCTTGTGGGTCACCGTATGATGTCAGATGCCCGACCACTGCACAATACGCTCTCCCCCCGCCGGTCTTCACTAAACGCTTCAATACATCTTATGGAGGAAGAGGAGGAAGGCTGTGACGGCTATTACGTCACGTTGTATTCAAGTGAGCTGTCGCCTCCTAGAGGTGAACGGAGGTAATAGTAGGTGAGCCGGAACACTGGGCCATCTGCTTCGCTAATTCAGCATTGTACTGCGGGCAATAAACAATACTTCCTAATACAACAAAACCGACCACTATCCATATATTTAATAGAAGAGCTGAGTGTGAATAGACTACAAATTGAAATGAATAATCACCTTCTAAATGCAACAAAAACAGCTGTGTAGTAAGCTTAAAACAGGGTGAGGAACAGCCAAACTCTAGGTGAAATTAATAATAGTCATTATTATTCAACCAGTGCCAGCGATATGCATGGCTATAGGTTCGGCATGCCTGCTTGATTAGGTCTGCCTACCAATGCAGTCGTCCATCCGAGCTTTAGGTGTGCCCCCCTGATTGCCCGCTCATGCCCTTCCGCTCCTGACGCTCTGGGCTGACCCTGTATTTAACCTCCTGGGATTCACATATGTGGGCAATACTGCTGATTGATGCGGACTCCTTTAAATGAAGGTCTCTCTGGCGCCATCAATGATGTCATCAAGATTGGCAGATACAGAAAAGCAATGCTGGTGCTATGGGACTGTTTTTCTTCAGCTGGAACTGGGGCCTTAGTTAAGATAGAGGGAATTATGAACAGTTCAGTCAGTAGTGGCACAAAACCTTCAGGCTTATGCTAGAAAGCTGAACATTGAAGAGGAACGTCATCTTTCAGCATGACAAGGACCCAAAGCATACATCCAAATCAACAAAGGAATGGCTTCACCAGAAGAAGATTAAAGTTTTGGAATGGCCCAGCCAGAGCCCAGACCTGAATCCGATTGAAAATCTGTGGAGTGATCTTAAGAGGGCTGTGCACAGGAGATGCCCTCGCAATCTGACAGATTTGGAGTGTTTCTGCAAAGAAGAGTGGGCTTTCAGTTTGTTTTTCAATTGAATGGTACAGATTATAGGTCACATTGAAGGTGGAAAAAGTTCTAGAATTATTTATCTTTGTCTCATTTTTGTACAGCACAGGAACCTGACATTTTACCAGACTTTTTATATCCACTGTAAATGTACAATATCACCATAATGTTCGTTGTTTGCCAGTTTCCTGACATGCCCACCAAACAGCTCTCTGCTGTTTTATATTTACTACTATTTACTGAGATAAAGATTCCTTTGTTTATTAGCACTTTGATTAGAAGATCCTTCAGGAGCCTTCTCCCACCTCTTCTCCTTTGTGGTAGTTGGTATTTTTAGGTACGTTTGTTTTTAAAAGCCTATTTAATGCATAATATGTAGTACATGTATGAATTAAGGTTCATAGTAAAACAAAATGACTAAACCATCTCTGGCCTGTATAGCTTAAGTGACAGATACAAATTAAAATAACAAAGAGAACAAATCATTTTAAAACTTCTGTTTATCTATATTGTTGGAAAAGAAATCACAGAAGGAATCCAACACATTTCATTACTTAACAGTCCCCCTTCATTGTTAAGCGCCCATGGATTTATACATGCATGGCCGGCTGTTTAGTGAAAAAAGTATTTGATGACAATCAAGACAATAAAGTGACAATAAAGATAAACTGGACTGGACAGGGAGTAAAGTGAAACCTCTTCAGTTGGGCACAGACATGGAATAACCTCCCCACAATACATTAATTGATTGCTAGAAATATTTTAATGTAATTGTGCAAAAAAACATTACCATGAAAACTGACTTGAAACAGCCCACGAACAGCCAATGAAATTCTGCAGTTGCTGAGTTTGAAGTCACCAAAGCCTGCATGCAATTTCCATTGTTCTATGAATGGCTAAAGAGACATGCATACATACACAAAAGACCCATTAAGGCTCCCATACAAGCATAGATCCGCAGGGGATTTTGCAGTTGATCGCATTACTTTGGGTGGGGACCAGGACCAACACATAAGTGGTCCGCTCTGATTCTCTAAACAGGCTGCAGCATGATCACATCTTTACACTGCAATCGGCTTTTCAGAGATTGCGCCAGTATGGGCCAGCACTTCTCCTTTGTTGTGATAATATATATCAACTCCCAGGTGTCGTGCTTACTAACTTGGGTGGGCAGATGCTCACATTCAATGGCGTCTGGCACATTGGAGAGGCGTTCTGTTCATGGATGAGTCTTGGTTATCACTGTTTAGAGCAGATGACAGACAGCATATGTTATGGACAAAAACACAGGTGCATTTTATTGATGACATTGTGTGCTCAGAGATACCCTGATGAGATCCTGAGGCCCATTTTTGTGCCATTCATCCATGACCAGCACCCCATGTTGCAGCATGATAAGGCACAGCCCCATATTGCAAGGATCTGTACACAATTCATGGAAGCTGAAAACATCACAGTTCTTGCATGGCCAGCATACTCACCATTTGGCATCTTTGGGATTCTCTGGATCAACGTATTGGACAGCATGTTCCAGTCCCTGCCAATATTCAGCAACTTTGCACAGCTGTTGAAGAGGAGTGGACCAACATTCCACAGGCCACAATCAACAACCTGATCAACTTTATGCGTTGGAGATGTGTTGCATTGTGCGAGGCAAAAATTGGTCACACCAAAATACCCCGCAAGGCAGAACTGTGTATATTTCAGAGTGGCCTTTTATTGTGGGCAGTCTTAGGGACACCTGTGCAATATTCATGCTGTCTAATCAGCACCTTAATATGCCACACCTGTGAGGTGGTGCTAGGCAAAGGAGAAGTGCTAACTAATATAGAATTAGACAGCTTTGTGAACAATATTTGAGAGTATGTATGTATATATATACAGAGGGGCACATAAGAGGTCCGCAGATACGCATGCGGAATAATGAGAAGCTATGCGTAGCTGCAGTAAGGCTATTACAGCGCATTTGCGTACTATTCAGCTTCTAGTCTTTCTTTCCGGGGGCCCCCCAGCATGTCCACACCTCCCTCCCCACCCCACCGCACCAGTATTGTGATTCTTATGAAGTTGGAATGGGAGGCAGCAGGTGAAATTGTACTATTTCTTCACGTGCTGTCTCGCGGATGGATATCCTCCTCAGCTCCTGACAATTAATTGTGAGTGCCGGCAAGGCAGATTGCTACGTGTTACCAGTGTGCCATCTGCTGGCAGCCGCTGATACTACATGCCCATGTTACAGACACCTGAACTGAATTAACCATTTCTAAAACATTGCATAGCATATTACAGCATCAACTTAATCATTGAACAAATGTCAAGTAGTCATCTATTATGTCTGTGTCTTTATGGACTGGGTGGGCTGGTCCTCTTGGAGATATGTCTTTGTTTCTGCTATGTGTTTTGTCTTTGCTTATGGTTGCGATTTCTCAGTTTTGTCTTTTGTTTTGGTTTTTCTATGCATTACATATTTTCTTCCTTTATGCCAATGTATATACAACGTTTTCATTAAACAGATATAAAAAAAACGACAAAACCACACTACATATGGGGTGAATACCAAACACAATCACCTGGTACTCATGTGAGTAGCTCACTAAAAAAGTTATGTGCACCCCTGTATATATATATATATAGTATCAGCTTCTATTAATAACAATAAACATAATAATGCATTAAATGAAGAAAGCTGACGAACCCACTAGTGCAGGGGTGGGCATTGCCTCCATAAATTTGATAAAGTGGCCAGACCAAGAGTGTGTAACGGGCAACTGACCACAGTGCCATTTCCATGCATCGTTGGCATCACTAATTATGGTGGAAATATGTAATAGGCAGCGTGTGATAGGGATGTTGTTATCTTTTTAAATATCCTACACACAAAGAAATGCTCATTCATTGCAATGAGCAGAGATGATTCCTAGAGGCTGCCTGTTTTCGCCATGAGGGTGTGCCCACAGTGTCATCACCTGATCACCAATGCATTATCCTCAAGGCAATGTTTGGACACCTCTAGGCATTATGTGCACTCATTGCACTGAACAAGCGGAAGGGAGCATCTTTTCAACAAGGTGACAAAGGGCAGGATAAAATATATACATGAGTGGTGATTGCTATTAAAAATAATAGCTGCCAGCTTATCCGCATTTTCATGATATAGCTCAGAACTGGCTAGCTTTCTATTTTTCTCCAGTTTCTTGTAATGGGCTGCATGTCATGGTGTGATGAGGGAGTACTATCGGATTGAGAGCATTACATGTGGTATTGAATTGGCTTTCTATAGGTATTTTCGTAATCCCCTTGGCCATCTGTAGCCTGGATAAACTGGGAACACCAGGACATGGATTGAAGGCTCATTGACTGCTCTATAGGAGCTCAGCTGTGACCAGACCCAGAGGCTGATGTCTAGTAATAGTCCCATAGACAATAGCCATTAACTCCTGCTTTTTATATACCCTGCAACCTAAGAAAATGTCCAACATTTATCAAGAATTACCATTTAAACACTTTTGTTATTAGGCCAAATCACCAGCGCATGTTAACTTTTCATCAGGGTAATTTCAGTAGTTTGTGTAGTGATTATGATTTAAAAAGAGTAAATACAGTTGTTTGACAATAAATTACCGTATTTTTAGGACTATAAGACACACTTTTTTACCATTTAAATCAAGGGGAAAGGGCCCCTGCATTTTATGGTCTGAATATGTAAAAAAAATATATATTTTCTTTTGTTTTTTTTAGTCCCAACCATCCTGGGGGAAAAAGCTATACATCACAGGAGGCAGAAATATGTTCCATTCCCTCCAGCCAAGCCACAAAAACACTGCCAAAAAGATATCTTATCTGCATTAGCACTAGTAGTACCTATTCTCTGAACCCACTGACCAACTGATGGAGAGACATTTTACAATTAGATGGCATGAGTTGTGTATGTACATTAACATTTTGCATTGCAATAAATTCATTTTGTAATAAGACTCATATCTCCTCCCATATGTAAATAACTACTCATGGGTATAAGTTGTTTAGTGCCAGATTGGTCAGTGTGTTCACAGAATGGGTACTGCTAGCGTATAGACACATGCTAAAGTTCAAGCTCTGCAGCCAAGACCTCCCTCCTGGCACTGGCCTTTTTGCTGGAGGAATATAGAGTTAACACTGCATGATCCAGTCCTGACTACTTTGCTGGAACATTGTGTATATTCACTTGATATCTGAATGGCAGTTTTTCCCCTAATTTTCTCTCCAAAACTTTGGGTGCGTCTTATAGTCCGAAAAATACAATACTTTACCCAACCACTTACCATGAATGAAAGAAAAGTTCATATTCATCATTCATATTCTGTGAAGAAATCATAAATTCTGGCACGGTGTGTAAAATGGTATAGTGGAGTGGTATAGAAACAAATTGAGGAAATAATACTGTGTGTGTAGCACAAAAGTATTGGTGGATCGGTCAAACATATAATTGACTTCAGATCTACTGGTATGTATTAGGCCTGATTGCTGTTGTTGAACCGACTTAAACCAGAAATACAATAAGCATGTCATTATTAGGGTTGAGCTTGAATATTCAAATTGCGAATATATTGGGCGAATATCGGCTATTCGAGAATTCACAAATTTTGCGAAATCGCAGTTGCGAATATTCGCCATTGGGATGCTTATATATTCGCAATGTGAAAATAAATAGCATTCATTTTGAAGGTAATTGCGAGGCAATTATAATTGTGAATCTAGTTTGCGAATATTCACAAATATAGAATTGAATACTAGCAGGGCTTTTTTTCTCAGGGAAAAGGTGGTGGAACTCATCAAGCCTCCACCAGCCCCTGGACCAGGGCTCTGATGAGCTGTGGAGCACATAGACTTTACCTGCTCGGCGGATGCTGTGTTCAGACATCTGCCGATGCAGAGGTTCAACGTACAGGGCTCAGTGCTGTGAGAACACAGCATACGCCGAGCAGGTAAGTGAATGTGCTCAGCCAAAAGCTCCCACCAAGCAATACGCTTAGCGGAGGGGGTCCCAATGGAAGTGGAAGCCCCCCCCCCCTTATTGCCCCATCGCCGTTGAGCATTGCAACAAAATCTCTGTGTTCAACACAGGTATTTTAGTGGACATGGAGCTAGGGCTTTACATATGCCTACTCCCTGACTTTCAACCCCCAGATGCTCCAACACCTTTTTTGGATTAATAATTTACAATTTGACACTGACTATCTGCAACCTGTCATAGCTATTAATGTTTCCCTGTGGTTATCCAAGTGAAAGAAATTGTCCCAAATATATAGGCAAAGAGTGGAACCTGCCTATTTTGTTTCTAAAGAAGCGGCATTGCGGGCACATAGGTCAGACAGAGAGTCATCCGTATCGTTTCAATAAAAATTCTTTATTATATCGGACTAATACATAAACGTTCAAAGAAATAAATACAACCAGGAGGAAACACCCACAACGTTGGGTGGTCCTAGTGGAAATATTCTCACAAAAATGTTAAAAACACAGTATTGCAGTACAATAGTGTTGTTAAACATCCGGTAACAGGTAAGTGTGTGACATAAATGCCTCTCCAATCTCCGACGCGTTTTGCCCCCTCAGGGAGATGTACAGAATGAGGAAATCTAGGTATACACATTGTATAGGTTAGAGATCAATATCTTTGGCATATTAGTACATAAGATGGTCCATTAAGCAATTAAATACATACTTAATACGGTCTCTACTCCCATTTATGAATACAGGGACATATATGTATATAGAGCGCAACCCCACTACAACGTCAAACCATTGGACACAATAGATAAAACTTACATTTTTTAAGATTTTTAAGTTTTATCTATTGTGTCCAATGATTTGATGATGTAGTGGGTGCTCATAAATTGGAGTAGAGACCGTATTAAGTATGTATTTAATTGCTTAATGGACCATCTTATGTACTAATATGCCATATTGATCTCTAACCTATACAATGTGTATACCTAGATTTCCTCATCCTGTACATCTCCCTGAGGGGGCAAAACGCGTCGGAGATTGGAGAGGCATTTATGTCACACACTTACCTGTTACCGGATGTTTAACAACACTATTGTACTGCCATACTGTGTTTTAAAAATTTTTGTAAGTAGTAGTAGGGGAGCATTACTGATCCTGAAAGTTTTATGATTATACTATGAATGGTTTTCGTGCTATGAATGCTCAAACTTACACTGTCACACAGGTTTATTTAGCTTAGTTTCTACAGTACTGGAGAGAAGAGAGGGTGTCTCCTGTCCTGCAATTTGATTGTCTTGGGATGATGTATCTGCGGAAGGAGCTACAGGAAGCAGTATCTGTCAGAGAAGCACAGAATCTGCTGCCTGTCACACTGGCATTGGGGAGGAGGAGAAGGGGGGAGAAAAATAGGTGGTGGAACGCCGTTCCGGTGCGTTCCGCCAGAAAAAAAGCCCTGAATATTAGTAGAATTATTTGCAAAATATCGCAAATTCGAATATTGCCAATACCGCTTAGCTCTAGTCATTTTACCAGAATAGTTACCAGCCTGTTTCTTGTTGATGGAAAGATCCATAAAATGCTGCCTATTCTGGGGCAGATTGAGAAAGAGCAGCTTCACCCTGTGATAATATGGAAAACAGTTTTCATACTTACCTGTAATTTTCCTTTCCTGGCTTACACCTCATGTCAGCCCACCACGGGTCACTCCGCCCCTTGACCCCCTAGGACATCCCATAACAAGCTCTATAAAATCCCCTCACCTCCAGCTGTTCGGATGTTCAATAACAAGACTCGCTCCAAACGGGGTGGGAACTAGGGCTGACATGAGGTGTAAGCCAGGAAAGGAAAATTACAGGTAAGTATGAAAACAATTTTCCATATTCCTGGCTCACCTCATGTCAGCCGACCACGGGACTTAACAAGCTATAACACCCTGGACGGGCAACGAACACCTGAACAAACCAGAGGAAAACCGGAATACTGCAAAAAGAACATCGCACTGTACGAAGACAAAGCTGCCGACAGAATGACAGAACTCAAGGAATCTTGCGGGTCCTTAGACACCACCAGCCGATAATGCCTGATGAAGGAAACGGTCGACGACCAGGCCGCAGCCTTACAGACCACCGCAGCCGACACCTTGGGAAAGGACGCCCAGGACGCCGCCACACCCCAGTCAAGGGAGCCCGAACTTCGGAAGGGGCAGGAAGGCCTGCCGCTCCAAAAGCCAGCTGAATGGACTCGACCGACCATGCCGACACAGTCCGTGGAGGGACCGGATGGCCCTACGGAGCCCCGTAGGATAGATGAACAAGTTGTCACCCCTGCGCCAAGAAGCAGGCCAAGAAACATATACAGATAGAATGTACCACCTCCAAGCGTACCAACTCATCCCCGTCACCCCTCTTGGCAGAGAAGGTAGAGAATACCGCCTCCCAGTCGAGATGGAAATGGAGACAGAACCGTGGGCAGACATGCCGACACAGGCCGGAGCACGGCTCCGCCCGGGTAAAAGGTACAAAACGGCTCCTACCAGGAGAAAGCGCAGAACTCCAACCCCCTGCTCGCTGAAGTCACCGCTACCAGAAACCGCAATTTCAGGGAGAGATGCCAGAAGGATATAGAATCCGCCGGCCCAAACGGAGGCCAGAGGAGTGCTCGCAACCCTTCGTTGGGATCCCCCTTCGGGAACCGGATCCCAATCAAGCGACTCCCGAATCCGGTCATACTCCAACTCTCTGGGGAGGACCTGAACTGTCCACCAGCTCTGAAGGGAACACACAGAGACATTGTCTCCAACCGCCCACTCCTCTTTCCTGGGACGGCCTTTGGCCTGGCTGGCTTTTAGCTCTGCCATACTTTCAGCCACTGCCCGCTTGATCAGGGCCCGCACGTCCTGGGCCTCTGCCCCCGCATCCTGAGCTGCCTCTTTAAAGCAGATCTTGCAGAGATCCGGCCCGGCATTGCCATGCCCAAACATGCCCAACAAGCGACTTGCGCCCTCTCAGGCGATGAAGATCCATCCCCTTACCTGCAATCCAACGGTCTGTGACCTGTCCGCCCTTTAGCCCGACACTTAATTGGGGAGGGGAAGTCTCGCTCTGTACGTACCGTACACCGC
>CM070043.1:21430629-21443832 GCA_036250615.1 Ptychadena robeensis | reverse complement strand
CATGGCAGGGGTATCCCCAACACCCTCAGGTTAGTCCCCTCCTGGGGGAGACACTGTGACACCCGGGGAACCCACTAGCCATACTGGGGACCCCGATGGCGCCGCATGCCCCCCAGGGGACATGGAGGGCTTACACCTATACTGTGAGAGGCAGAGGCACCTAATCTCACACTCTCTACTGCAATGTTATGAGACATTTGTCTAAACTCCTCTTACAAGTAGAATAATGTCCATTGAACAGAACCAAAAGGCCACAGGCCCAGCCTGACAGCAGGGGAAGGGTGATGGGGATGAGGGGTCCCATTTACTCTCTATCAGGACCCAATACCTGCCAAAGTATTTTGAAGCCGCATCGTATCTGAATGTTCTGGGGAGGAAAGGGTCGGATGATGAAGGACATCCTCAAGCCAAAAAACAAGGCAGCTCTGTAGTGTTGTGGATTCTTCTTCTGCTCAGCACACTGCCACAAAGCTCACACAGCAAAAAACAGAAGATCCAGGCACGAAGTAAGGCATATTTACAAGTTTACTACAGGAATGGATATTTACAGCTTCTTCACCATGGGGCATCAATCTTGGGCATCTACAGTTCCAATTTGCTCCTTACTCGTAGATGGGCACCTTTCAACGGCTGAACTCTCTCACACCAGAAAAGAGGACAGGCAGTCCTTGCCAGGAAGTCACACTGGGTCATTGGATAATTCACCCGGGAATCCTGTGGGGGAGCTTGGACTTAGGAAAGCTGAGATTCAATTCCTGAATACTGCGCTGTTCCATGCTCGTAAGCTGGTAGTGCGTCTCTGGTACAGTCCTACTCCACCCTACTCAAATGATGTGTTGCCTATCCTAAAATGTGTCTATATGAATAGGGGGTGCGAATCTAAATCTGATCAAATCTGGGGCCTGTGAATGTCAAAGGTGGACTCCTGTTCGGTGGATATGGCACTTCTCTCCTCTGGTTAGCTGATGTACTGTATTAGCGCTTGGTGGGTCAGGGGGAGGGTCTAATGGTAGGGACACCCTGGATGGTACCGGTTCATGCTTTTACTATGACCATGTGGGAACTATGTGTGTACTGTTATATTTAATGCTGTTGTATTGGGGGTCGTATCTCCCCCTTTTACTTTTTTGATGGGAGATCGGTTTTGGAGAACTGTTTGTACCTTTTTTTGTTTGCTTATACTTTGTATAATGCTCCTGTATGGATCTCTTGTGTTTTTTTCAATAAAACTTTATTGTTGAATTTCAAAAGATTTCAAAAGAATCAATATTTGATTAGATTGAATAGCTCGATTTTTATATCGGAAATCGATTTATTGAACCTCAATATTTTTATAAATGTAGAACACGATGAGTAATCAATGGATCTCTGTTAATCACCAAATTTGAGTGGATGTGATGTAGTGGTAGGAATGCCTTCCTCAATTGGATGGTAAAATTCATGTCTCAATTACAGTGCAATCGTTTTACTTCAGTTCCAATCGAAATTCAGTCAGAGATCGATCATTTTTCATTGATATAAAAACTGAAGCATATTCGATAAACTTACAATAAACTTTGATAGCTTGAAGTCGATTTGCTATTTATCAACGTGTGTGTGACCTTTAATCTTATGTAATTTTGTGAAGATTCCCTCTAAATAGCTGAAATAAGCAACTGAACTCAGGTTTTTTATGTGGTCATTAGGACCCTGGAGACTAGTAGCATCTGCATGTAAAAGCCATAAATAAAGAGGAAGTGAAGATATGTGTTCTCCTTTGACCTAGTAGAAAGTCTGTGATTACAGAAGTGGGTGAGGATTCAGACAGCCACTGAGATAATGAAGAGGAGAGAGGTGTTACATAAAGGGGGTCCTGGTGCACAGACCTCTGGTACAATTCTTCAGGAAGAGTTTCGGGGTGTCCCACACAAGAAAGCTCCAACTTCAAAGAATAAGAGGCGGTAAGTGTACTCAGTACTACAAAGTTTATACAGCTAATCATTATCGTCATTGCACTGATCTGTACTTTGCTCTGTGTATCTGTCCTCAAAATGAAGTATTTGATCTTTAAACGTTAGCTTTTGTCAACATGGTTTGGACACTTTTTCCAATTTGCAGATGCAGCATAAACAGAAGTGGCTTTAGTGATATTGTTACCACAGGCTTGAGAGTTATGATTGTGAAACATAATTAGGTCCAGTGCCTCTCTAAATATGTAGCGACACAGTGACTTGAGCTGAGCACACGCGTTTAGAATAGCTGTCGATCTCCCGGCCGATCGACCGCCCATGATGATGTCATCACACCCCTTGTGTGCAGACCATTACTTTGGATGGGGACGCGGTCATGTCTGTAATTTCTTAAACCGATTTCCCGTCTGATATGCGGCCGAATTTAGCTTTTAAGCATCTGATTTTCGTGCACACGGCAGTCGATCCGTGGCAAAATCGTCTGCAAACCTAAACATGTATGGCCACCTTTACAGTGAGGAAAATTTATTTTATCTCCTACTGATTTTGAATATTTGCCCTCTGACAAAGAAATTACCAGCCTATAATTGCAATGATATGTTTATTGTAACTGTGAGAAGCGCAATAACAATAAAACAAACCCAGTGCATTTAAATAAAAGATTGATGTGCATAATAATGTGAGCAATTAGTATTTGATCCCTTCGCAATAGATGGTTAGGCCACTAATTTTTTTCTTTGACCATGTGTTTTGTGTATTTGTCATCCTGGAATACCCATTCAGGACCCATTTACTGGCTGAAGGTAAAAGGTGCTTGATCGTCGCTTCGATGCAGTGATGGGATGTGGTTATCAGGACCCCTCCCCCAAAAGCATAATGTCTCCTCCTCCAAGTTTAATGGCGAGGTTGGTATTCAAAGAGCTTGATTTTGGTCTCATATGACCCCAACATTTTCGCCTGGTTCTCCTCTTAATCATTTAGATGTTTATTGGTAAACTGCCAATGAGCCTGTACATGTTATGTAGAAAAAAAACTAGAGTTGCTAAACTCAACCCAAAGGGAGGGGTTTGGCCAGTCCCCATGCACTTTTAAGGTGCAGGGTAATTGCTCACAGCTGAATGCTGTTACATTTATTGGATCACATGGATCGCATAACAAAGGAAGAACATAGCCAAAGAAAATCATTTCCGCAAAAAGTTCATCAAATAAAGAGCTTCAGAAGAACGTTCAAAAGTTGATCGTTTAAAGATTGCCTCCACCCTGTGTCTTTAAAACTCCTATGATCAATACATTTTGCCCTATGAAGGGGGCTTCTTCAGGATACAGTAGGGCATATGAGATACAGTAGGGCTCGTTCCTCAAAAAGAAACAGATAGTATGCAAACTTATTAGAAAAGTTTTCAAATGGTAATCATGCTATTACCGTTATACATATTACAATTAGAGTAAATCATGCATCCTAGTCAGGTCACATCTTACAGTAAAATGTCAGATAGTTTACACCACATTTAGCACAGCATGTTTGTTACAGCCTATTGACATACTCACAATGGGGTTTATCCATCAGGTGGCACACTTCAGATACACTCAGTGGTGGAGGGGCTCCCTCAGGTTGGTCAGATGCCCGCTTTTCATCCTATCCCACCCCCTAACTCCTACTACTGCAAGCCATATCAAAATGTGAGTATAACTTCCTATTTAATCCTGGGTTCTACTCACAGGAAAAGCCTTTTGTGGCACTTGTTTATCGCCTCCACCGCAAATTCCTCAAACTAGTGTTGCATCACACTACCGTAGCGGCGGCACCAGAGCTGGCAGCAGCAGTGGGGGACTTCACGGATCTCCCCCTGTGGCTCACCGCAGTGCCTGCTCTCCCCCTAGAGCAAGAAATGACTTCCCCAGGGTTAAAGGGGGCCGTCAACGCCGGGTCCCTGGAGACACCCGTGACTAAGCCGATGCCCCAATGCAGATACTTGCTGATTCAAGTGCCACGGACACACCTGAAGTGATATCTCAGGAGCTGGGACATTTTCAACTGCCCAAATTTGGAAGACTGCCAGAGTGATATGCCAATAATGACATTCAGTGGGGCTCTCTCTGTAGTGTAGTCACCCTACCTAATTCAGGTGCTGTCAGCTTTAATCTGCCTTCCTATCAGGCCCTGGGATTCTTGGGGTATAAAGCCACATCCCAGGAAGAGCTGGGTGAGGCTGCAGCAGCTGGGCACACTAGCGTTTCCAGGAATACAGCCCTCAACCGATCTATACAGGTGTGCAAGCAGCCGAGGGACCTAATAGCCTGCGCTTACCTTCCAAGACCCAGTTGCAGTGTGAGGGTCCCCGGCTGGGGTCACCCGGAGAACACCATTCAATTGGAGTGGGAAGCTCCCTGGTACCCAGGCCCCGACTTTAAGTTCCAAGTTCCGGTTGGACTTTACAGATGCCAGAGCCTGCCCTGGCAATGAGGATGGACTTTACCTGCTTTCGCAGTTTATTGAAAAGAAACCACCCCGCATAAGGAGGACCAGCGCATCCCGCTGGGTATGGACATTATGGACTTGCCCCTGTTGGGTTTCTATGTTGTTCCACGTGTTATTGATTGTATTGTTAAGTTTAGCAGCACTTCCGCCTCTTGTCGTTGGTTTTATACAATGTAACTTAACCCATTCTGTGGTGTGCTGTTTTGAATTTTACCCTTTAATCCGAATGGATATTCTGTGTATTTGGGTTTTGATGTATATACAAATAACTTTGTACCCCATAACCTAAATATTATTTCCTTATGTTAATATGTTTTTGACAGATGTCATTATAATTTTTTCTTCTCTTCTTACCTTTCAGCCAATCAAAATGGTTGTTCTACCTGAAAATGTTTGCTGCCAGTCTTGTCACCATTTACTTATGTGTCCCTTTCATAATCAGACTTTTCCCTGCAATACTTGGGAAAGTTGTTTATTTAAATATGGGTGAGTTTGGAAAACTAACATTTAATCAAATAGTTGGCCATGTCCATGTTCTGTTCTGTCTTGGTCTTCTCACATTTTGGATTTTTTTCTCCCAAATGATTTTCTAGTAAAAGTTCCTCTGTTCGTGGACCTGAGGAGTCCAGGAGAACTCTTGAACCACACTACCAATTTTTATTTGACATCAGATGAAGGGGTGTCTATTGGAGTCTGGTGAGTGCTCTGGCATAGCTGGATGGACATTTTATGAGATCTAAAAGAGGGCTGGCCCCCCAAGCAGCAAGAAATAAAATGTAATTTCAATTACAGATGTGCATTAAAAAATCCGTTGGGGTAATTTATCCTCTGTAAATAGTTAGGTCTTTGCTTTGCTCAACTTAATGCCTGCTATGTAGTGGTAAATGACACCAAATTGTGACTATTAGTCACAATTTGTTCTCCCAGACTATACTAGACCAAAGTTGTCCAACTTCATCCCCTGAAGGCCAAGATCTCCACATATTTTAATGGCAATAAATTCATTTAGGAGTGGATTACAGAAAATTAAAAAGGAGTGGAGTCAGAAAATTACTGTTATATATATATAGTGCCAATAGCTGGTCTATATGTGGCTCTAAAAGGATGTTGTTGGACAAGCTGTAAGATACCCATACACTGGCAGATTCTCCCTCGATAGATGAGGGACAGAAATGAATTCAGGAGTTCAATGAGCCAGGAAGAGGACGCTGTGGTTACTTCAGTTCTTCTTGGGCACGAACATTTTATTGAATCATTTCGAAAAATAGTACAGGTTGTGATTCGGAGAATGAAAATATGCAATTAAATTCATTTATTTGCTGAATGTAAGAGGTTTCATTAAACATACAGATTGATTTGTATAGTAGTATCTTCTGAATGCCCAAACCTTCATTGAGACTGGGGATCAGCCAGTTGTCTCAGCTGTGAGTATCATAGCAGGAGTATGAATTGGGTTCTAGAAGCAAATTATATTATTGTGAAAAATCATACAAATATGGGTTAATTGTGAGGGTATAGTGTCTATGGGTGACTTCATAGACAATTGCTTAATGATAATTTGGGTTTTTTTAACTTATTTTTGTTGCTTTGGTTTTAGCATGTAATAAAAATATATCTCTTTTACACAAAGCATACATATTATTAGAAGATATTCGTTCTCCTAGGCATACTGTTCCTGCCAGCAGAGGAGATGAGGCAAGAGGAAAAGACCGTCGCTGGTTTGAAGACGCTCTTGCAGATGACAACCCAATTATAATTTATCTCCATGGCAATGGGGGAACCAGGTGATTATGGGCCACTGTGCTGTAACTGAAGACCTTTGTAGCTTCATTATGTATCTTCTTTGAAGGGCCAAGCCTATGTTGGAATTTTACATAAAACATATTATTGAAGTTTTTATACAGATAGTCAATCAATATCATGTAATCAAAGGTATTATAAGATGAGCAAGTAAGAGTCCCAAGTATGTAAGTATAGTATATAATTATATAAGAATAAAAATAAAACATGTGAAGGTTCACTTTATTATGGAAGTTAAAATATTTGGTGTATATCAAAAATATTTGAGGAAAACACCCCAGAATCTATCTGGGACTTTAATGGCCACACATTTTAAATTGATTATAAAGCTCAAATGTATTATATGTGTAATATACCATGGTTTCCATGCACTGCACTGATGATGGCCAAAGAGCCTGAAACAGCTGTATGCAGTTTGGAATAAATGGCTCTGTACCAAAAAGGCTATATTTGCACTGTACACCAGCGGTTTCTGGATGTGCATTTGGCTTATGGGGCGAAAAGGAATAATTTGCACGGCTCCGCCCACTGTCCCAAAGTGCAGGCTTCCACCTAAAGTTTTGGGATTTGTGCTGGATTGGGCCGTGTAAATACCTTCTGTTTTAAGAAGGCTTGATTGTGCTATGTGTAATATACAAAATTATAAACATAGTATTCTCTCATGTTCTTATTAGGGTAGATAAATTCTCCGGGGATATAATGAGTTGTTATTACACAATGATCTTGTGAAGTATGGCAGCATTACCCAACGTGTTTCACACAAAAAGTGCTTCATCAGGGATGCTTCCAAGCATAAACAAATTAATTATGAGAGTAGTTTAAGATATCTATTCCCTTAGATCAGGAGGAATGGAAACCAAACCACATTTTTGGTGCTTTATCTGCTGGTAGACCTCAGTCACATACAGTCAGGTCCATAAATATTGGGACATTGACATAATTCTAACACTCAATGTGCTTTAACTGAAGACTATCAGCTTTAATTTTAGGGTATTTACATTCAAATCAGGTGAAAGGTGTAGGAATTACAGCAGTTTGCATTTTGCCTCCCACTTGTTAAGGGACCAAAAGTAATGGGTCAATTTGCTTCTCAGTTGTTCCGTTCCATGGCCAGATGTGTGATATTCCCTCATAATGCCAATTATATTGTGCAGATAAAAGGCCCAGAGTTCATTTTAAGTGTGCTGTTTCCATTTGGAATCTTTTGCTGTCAGCTCTCAAGGTCAGATCCAACAAGCTGTCACTATCAGTGAAGCAAGCCATTATTAGGCTGAAAAAACAAAACAAACCCACCAGGGAGATAGCAAAAACATTAGGCATGGCCAAAACAACTGTTTGGAACATTCTTTAAAAGAAAGAACGTACTGGTGAGCTCATCAACACCAAAAGACCCGAAAGTCCACGGAAAACTGTGGTGGATGACCAAAACACCCTTTACAACAGTTTGCCAGATCAAAAACACTTGTGTATGTATGTGTATGTGTATCAAAGTCAACAATCAAGAAAAGACTTCACCAGAGTGAATACAGATTGTTCACCACAAGATATAAACCATTGGTGAGCCTCAAAAACAGAAAGGCCAGATTAAATTTTGTCAAACGACATTCAAAAAAGCCTTTACAGTTCTGAAACAACATACAATGGACAGACAAGACCAAGATCAACTTGTACTAGCGTGATGGTATTCCAAGAGTATGGAGAAGAAAAGGAACTGCTCATCATCCTAAGCATACTCATCAGTGAAGCATGGTGGTGGTAGTGTCATTGTCTGGGCATGTATAGCTGCCAATGGAACTGGATCTTTTGTATTTATTGATTATGTGACTACTGACAAAAGCAGCAGGATGAATTCTGGAGTGTTTCAGGCAATATTATCTGCTCATATCCAGCCAAATGCTTCAGAACTCATTGGATGGTGCAGATATAAAATGACCCAAAGCATACTGCAATAGCAACCAAAGGGAAGGGAAAGAAGTGGAATGTTATGCAATGGTCAAGTCAATCACCTGACCTGAATCCGATTGAGCATGCATTTACTTGCTGAAGACAAAACTGAAGGGAAAATGCCCCAAGAACAAGCAGGACAGTTGCAGTAGAGGCCGCCTGGCAGAGCATCACCAGGGATGAAACTCTGCATCTGGTGATGTCTATGTGTTCCAGGGAAAGTTTGATTTATGATTATTATTTTGTCTGTTCACCTGATTTAGATGTAAATACCCTCAAATTAAAGCTGACAGTGATCAGTTCTGTGTCATTGAGGTGCATTGTAGTACAGCAACTTACACAGCCAGATTCTTTTAGACGGATGTCTTCTGCTCACGCACCAAGCACGTCTCACACACCAGTAAATGGAGCTGGTAGGGGCTATTTACAGTTCATTGAAGGGCTATGTACAGCTTTAACCAACTGGGGATCAAGCATAGGGAATAAACGTTGCAGAGTCTTGCTACCAGCTGCTGAAACGGGTGGACAGGGGTGCTGTAGGCCCTCACCGAAATGAAGAAGAATAAGCAGTCCAGTCAGGGGGTTACGCTTAACACAGCGGAGGTTACCTCACCCAGGGATTCTCGTCATCTGAGAGAAGCTGCAGGTAATCGGGGAAGTCACATCAGAAAAGCCCAGAATGTTCTAAGGAACTAATATTTAGAACCTCAGAAAGGGGCTGGCTTAAGGCCTGTAGCTGGGCAGTACAGAATTGTTACATTAGAGCAGAGAGCCAAAACAGCGGGGAAAACCATTAACCCTATCCTTGCAAAAGAGGTTCCAGCAACTGTAGCCCTTAAAGGGACATACACCAACTATATAAAGCAACATACATATATACACAGCACAATATATAGAGTTTGTGGCCCTTTCTTGGGTCACTACAAAATCACATTGTGTTTGTTTCATTCAAAATTATGGTGTGTATAGAACCAAAAATTTTTGAATTGTGTTGATGTCCCAATATTCGTGGACCTGACCCAAAATGGGGTAATTGTGAACTAAACATCGACCAATGTATGCCTGCAGAGGGGGGATTCACACACAGCTGCAGAGAGAACTGATGGACCTGCCTGATGTGACCTGTGGAAGGATTTATCTAGCTTCCTTTGCCTGTCAGGAGATCCATGCTGTCAAAAGTTCCAGACAGGGTGCCTGAGGCCATCTTAGAACTGCCTGATCCTGAGAGAGATTGCATCCAGCAACAACCAGGACATAGAAACTAGTGAGCTGTATACTGTCCATTTTCTATTCAATATACTTTTATTGCTGCATTTGGAGGATTCTTGGACGAGTAGCACTCCAACTATATGACTAAAGCAAGATACAGACGTGAAGATATGGGCCAGATAGACAGCCATCTATCTGGCCCATATAATATGCCCCCATCGCTGTTTTCGAGCAAGACAAATCAATCCCTCTTGAAAACAGCCATATTGGACATGACCGTTAATACGTCCAATGTGCGTTGCTTTTCCTAGAGACTGCGGGACTCCAGGCAAAGCATTGGCTGAGCTGGGAAGAGAGCAGTGCTGCGGCTTGATATCGGGCCAACGTGTCCACAGTGCGATAATGTCATAGTAATATGGTAATATGGTAATATAATGGGTTAATCTGTGAGTTATTGAGACATGCTCAATAATAATAATCAAGACTTGGTAGTCCTGGACCACCATTCTCTAGTTTAGACTGTATGAGAATTGTGTAACGGAGACCAGGAGGTTTCCTGGCCCATATATATATAAAAAAAAAAAAAAAGGGAACTGAGAAAGAAAACATATGTTCCTGGCATGTGGATTGGTATTGTCTAAAAAAAGATACAAAAAACGGATGCAAAGATGTCCATTTTGCAAATGGCTATTCGGCTAGACTATGTATGAAGAAGATGTGATCTGTATTAAAAAGTGCATCAGATGGAGGTAAGCATTGGGAGAAAGTTGAGAGAGTATAGGTCAGAAGGGATAAGTACTTAATGGTAGATGGTTGCCATTTATACTGATAAGAAGTATAACTATATGGGGTGGTAGTAAGACATTAAGAGCATCCGATTTAGAATAGTTAGTTTGAAAGTTTCTTAGACATCCAAAAAATTTTTAATTCATTTATAAGGGATGGAAGTGCTATTTGTTGGTTTGAAATATAAAGTAGAATATCTTCAGCATATAATCCTAACTTATGATGGTGTTGACTCATCTGTAGGCCCTGAAAGGAAGGATTATGTTCCAGAGCATCCCTGTCGAGTACTGTTGGCTATGGGAACTGGATCAGAAAGTGTTACATTTACTTTGATGTTAGCAGATGGTTTATCATTCTGCTTATCATTTATCATAGCATACATATTTTAGTAAGGAAGAAGGCAGGTAGCCATTACATAGGAGGGCAGCAAAATGAAAATTCTAATTTAAGCGATTAAATGCCTTCTCTGCATCTATAGAAAATAGACTGAGAGGCATATGATGTTTTTAAGTATAATCAAGGTGAGTGTTTCACATCCTGGAATAAAGCCTACCAGCAGGGTGTACAAGAGAATATGAGAAATGTCAATCAGTTAGCAATTATTTTGGCATATCATTTCAAATCGACATTAATGAAGGAGATAGGGAGGTAGCTGGAGCAATGTAGTGGCTCTTTTCCCTCCTTTAGAATTTAATACTTTGGAGGAAAAGAAATGTTGTCTGAGATGGCATCTCAAAAAGTTTTATAAAAGTGCCCAGAGTAGCCATCTGGTACCGGGCTCTTGCCAGAGGAAAGTGAGGAGATTACAACGTAAAGTTCAGGAGGTGGTGAAAGGGGCCTGAAGTTCTATTGCAGCTTCTGGGATTTGTGGAAGGCCTGTGGAAGCAATATATGACTGTAAATAAGGAGTGGGAGTATAGGAAACTGTGGAGGAAGAACGAAGATTATATAAGTCAGTATAATATTTTTAAAATGTTTCAGCAATATGATCAGTGTGAGAAAGAATGTCCTCATTAGTTAGTAGTTATTGATTTTGGGAATTTAGGATTGTGAGCATTTTAAGTGAATAGACCTGCCCAAGAGTTTATCGTATATATTTCTATGTTCATGGAAGTCTTGATTTAAATAATCTTTATGAAGAAGTAAGGCTTCAACTAGCAGGGTGTGTAAAGTAATAAAGAACTGTATTAGAAGGTGTCTCAAATTTTTATGCTAAGACTCAAGATTTACAATTTCTGTTAGTAACACAGAAATATTGTGTGCTTTGGATTTCTTAAGATGAGAGCCATGAGCTATAAGTCTGCTTCCTATGGTACATTTTAGGGCTTCTCATTTGAAAGGCATCAGCTGCATTAACTGAACGGAAATGAGTAATGGTTTGTAATATTTAATCAGAGAGTAGTGTTTGTCTCCAGGTAAAATTGAGGGATGGGGAGTTAGGCTAAGTTTACACTGTCATCACGTTTAAAGCTTCCTAGACGCTCTGCAGTGACAGAAAGGCTTTAAAGACGCTTTAAAGCAAAGACCCTTGTACAAAATGTACTGTAGCTTTAAAGACAGAAAAATGTCCAGGGGAGGGAGTGAGCTTCAAGCAGCCACAGGAGGTCATCTGACCCTGCAGGGTGCCTGGAAATGTGTGAAAGCCACTCCCAGGTCGTTTTTTTCATGACTGAAAAACGAGTGAAAAAAGCTCTGCAAACTTGCTGCAGTCGCTTACAGGGCTTCACTATTGAAGTCAATGGGGTAGTTTAACGACCAAGCGACCCTCTGAACGCGACATAAGGCATTCAAAAGACTAACAGAAAACGCACTGCTTGATTAACGACCTCATTGAACATTTTCTGTTCTTTAAACGACCTCATTGACTTCCATTTTAAACCTAAAGCAAGGTCGTTTTCTGGTCACTTAAAAGACCAGAAAACGACCTTGCAAGAGACAGTGTAAACTTAGCCTAAGGAAGAGATATAGAAAAGTTAATTGGATAATGATCTGACCAAATCTGAGAGCCAATGGTGGCAATTGGGTTGTGTAGAAGCATGTGGTGTGAGAAAAGAAAGTAGTCTGTCCTGCTATATGATAAGTGAGAGGTAGAATAAAAGGTATAACCTCTGTCTTTGGTATGAAGAATGTGCCATATATCCACCAATTATAATTGTTGTAAATTAGTATAATGTATGTTTTGCAATAATGAGAGGGGAATCTTGGATTTACCAGATGAAGTCTAGGGAAGGGTTAACTGCCAGGTTAAGATCCCCACCTACGACAAGTGATCCCTCCATAATATCCTCTAAAGTTGACAAGATTTTAAGGGAAAATTGCGCCTGTTGTGGATTGGGAAGGTAAAGATTGGCAAAGTGTAAGTGCGTGCAAAAATATTACACTTAAGGCACCTAGAGTCTGTGTCCTTCACTTCCTCTAAGACAGTAAAGGGTAATGATCTATGGAAGGTAATGGCCACACCACGTGTCTTCTGAGATGTATTGTTGCTTGAGTATGTAGTGGGATAGTAAAAAGAAGACTGGAGCTGCACTTTAACATGCCTTTCCTGGCCAAATTTAACATGTACACGTTTAATATGCATTTGATAAAGTAATTGTTTGAATTTTCTGGGTTCATTTAGACTCTTGGCGTTAAGGCAACAAAAGTTGACCACCACCATGATTGAATATTTAAAGGTGGGATGGTAGGTGAAATGGCATGTATTACAACCATCAGCCCTCCCTGCACAATTGGAAGGTGGGGATAAGGATGGAGAAAGGAAGGGAAAAACTAAAACACAAAAGCAATAAGACACAACATAAACAAAGGCCCAAAAGTCAATTACTAATAAAGTGGAGGGTATCCTCCACCAAAGTGAATCCCAGTACCATTTAAGGCATTCACTAAGGCCCCCCCCCCCCCCCCGTACACGTTTAAATTTTCCAGTTCGATCCACCTAAACAAATTGATTGAAGTCATCAATCAAAAATCTATGCATTTCCACATACAGGGAGTGCAGAATTATTAGGCAAATGAGTATTTTGACCACATCATCCT
>CM070043.1:21410950-21426493 GCA_036250615.1 Ptychadena robeensis | reverse complement strand
GCACAAACAGTGACCATGTCTGGAGGGTTCACATACTTTCAAGCAGCACTGTATATGTCATGTAATTATCGGCTTCATGTAATAATTAATATTATTATTACACGTAGCTGGTATGGAAATGGAAATGTATGTATATTGGTTAATAATTGTGGGGTTGGCTTGTATGTTCTATGTATTGTATTGTCTGTGTATGTATATTTGTTAATAACTGTACAGTTGGCTTGGGTTTTATGTTATATGTGATGATGAATTTATTGAAGCTTTGTGTGTTTTAAGTGGCATGAATTATTAGGTAGTGTAGGATAGGAGGTTAATGTTTTGGAATGGCTTTATTAAGTTATTTGGAATATTTTTATTGCTCTATTTTTAAATTAATTAATTTAATTTTGGTTTTGGTAATTTTGAATTGGGTAAGGTCATCCTTTAATAGCTGTTGGTAGTCTTCTGTTATGTTTGTAGTGTAGCGGACTGCTGTTATTGCAGAATTGTCGGGATTGTGGTTTATATCTAATAATTGATGAAATTATTAAATATAAAACTTTCTATTTGTTTTTGGGTAATTAAGTGTATGTTGGTGATTTCTTTAATGTCGGATGTTGCTGTTATCTGTCATAATAATTTTAATTATGACAGATAACAGGTTTTAACTGTATTTGGGAAGTGTTTCTGTGGTAAGTTGCCGCGCTGGTGTTAATGCCTTGGAAGGATTACTACAAACCATTCCTCCTTCCAGTTTATTATCTATAACCATCTATTTTGATGGTTACAGATAATAAATATATGTTTAGTATACATGGAGATAGAGACAGGAAAGGGAGCTGTAATTTTTCATGTCAAATGTATTGGGGGGGGGGGGGGGGGGGGGGGGGGGGGGGGGGATTGGGCTTATTTTCAGTCTATTTAGGTGGTGTTTCTGTCACTTTGTGAACTTTTTCAATGGTCCAGACACCCTCCCCTCTTCCAAGCAGGGGGTGTCTGGTTGTCTCCTATTGACCTACATTGCTCCGTAGAACACCCGAACATTTTGGTGCTCACTCATCACTACTCTAGTCACCTTCTATCCACATACACTCTGATCATGTTCGTCTCCATATCATTGGAATGGACTGGCTTCCTAATGTGGCAATGGGGGCCATGTTTGAACAAGGTGTCTGACAATGGTGGTAGTTTCTAGGGGCACATGTGAGGGTGTCAACATAGAAACACCCTTATAAAAACCTTAAAGGCCCATTACCTTATATAATAATAAGAGAAGAGGATACAATTAGGAAGTCATTTTTTTATTAGTGTTAATGGCAGAGCATTTTTATTTGTCATTGTGGGATCTCTTGTAGGTTCTC
Organism: Ptychadena robeensis; assembly: GCA_036250615.1. Taxonomy (NCBI): domain Eukaryota; kingdom Metazoa; phylum Chordata; class Amphibia; order Anura; family Ptychadenidae; genus Ptychadena; species Ptychadena robeensis. The sequence goes on along the minus strand of CM070043.1, from coordinate 21,425,153 downwards.
AGTGAAGCTGGCTTCCATGTCTTGGCTTTGGATTACAGAGGTTTGTGACTTTTTGACTATTTGACTATTTTGACTTTTTGACTATTTGTGTATTCCTATTATATTCTTTTTTTTTGGAAGGTTTTGGTGACTCCACTGGTGACCCAAGTGAGGCTGGCGTGACCCACGATTCAGTCTTTTTATATGAATGGGTGAAGGCCCGAAGCCACGGAAACCCTGTTTGTCTCTGGGGACATTCTCTTGGTACTGGGTAGGTTCTGGACGCAGTTAAAATGTTTCTTGACAAGTGTAAGAAAGTGTTTAAACTAGAGTTTCAGACAACAACTTTTCTTTTGTTTAAGTGAGTGAGTGAGCTTTTTACTGCTATGTGTCTGATATCTGTGCTAAACTCTCATGTCACATGTAGATGAAGTGTAGAGAATCTTCTGTTTCAGGAGTCCCATATATAGTGCTTTATTATTCTCGAAATGAAAATGTATTTAGCAGCTTTGAGTATGTGCATACACATTTTTTCTATAATCCCCAATTTTGTATGAAGTAAGTAGGTAAAGGTTAGGTTAGGGGTGGGCAAACTTTTTGACTAAAGGGCTTCTTAAATTTGATAAAAGGACCAAGAGCCTGTAATGGCCGACACGCCATAAATGTCCCAATTCCATGCATTGCCGCCATTGCTAATGATGGCGGTGGTGTATAATAGGGGACATGTGCCAGGAATGTTATCTTTTTACATTTCCTGCACTTCAAAAAAAAAAACATTCATTGCAATGAGCAGATATAATTCCTAGAGACTGCCTGTTGTCGCCATGATGATGCGCCCACAGTGTCATCACATGGTCACCACTGCATCGCCACCAAGGCAACAATTGGACACCTCTAGGCATTATGTGCACCTATTGCAGAGAAAAAATGGAGGGGAGCATCTTTTCAACAAAGTGGACACAAAAGAAAGCTAAAACTGGCCTTAGTTTGTCCACCCCTGGGTTAGGTCCTCATGTCTAGCCTCCTCTATGTTCATGGTTGAAAGTTTGCCTACTTCCTTGGCTTAACAGTTAAATAAGGTAATGAATCTCCAAAAGATGTTAAAAGAATACTAGAATACTGGGACCATGTTCTGTATTATTGTAAAAAAAATTGCTAATTCTTTTAGAGTGATTTCATTCATCACAATAAAGCTCATAATAATCTCATGGCCTCTCAAACTGACTGCATCCCAGTCGTCTCTTTTTGGTAACTTTTAACTAAAAGTTAAAATGTCAAAAATATTAAAAGGTTTTGGTAATTGTTCTTATTTACAGCATTGCCACTAATGCAGCCATGAAACTGCAAGAAAAAGGTGAGTCATACAGAATTCAGCTGAGGTGAAAACTCACCCAGATCCAGGGTGTAAGTTTCTTTTTTTTACCTAACCATAAAACCTAATTAAAATGTTTATAGATAAAAGCTTTGGAACTTCAGTTCAGCCCTTTAGGTTGATCATACACTTTTTGACATAATTGTAAGCCATGAAAGTCTCTATATGATCCATATTAATTGGACATCAGTGGAAATTATGGATGCATTGTGATGGCTTGTGAGGAATGTCGGCAGCCATGTTGGTTGTGTGAGGAATATGACCGCCATCTTGTTCAACCAAGTCATATTGCTTTGTTTCAATTCAAATTCCCAGTTCACCTTTCATGTACAGTTCTGGCATAACCCCAGACATCCAGGCTCCATGGGTTTCTCGGGAATTATGAACAGGCCACTCATCGCAGAGATACGCCAACAGAACCATGGTAGTTTGGTGCGGCTCAGGAACCCAGGAGACGAGATATTGCTAACTCCCCCCAGCAACCACATAACAGTACCGCATTTGGACTTTACGGGGAGCCAGAACATAGATGGTCGTGTTGGTACCCTCTCCCTGGGACATCTAGAACCAGAGGTGTGGGCCACAGTTGGGTTTAGAGTTTTGGCTGGCAGGATTAGGAAAGAGGCGTAAGACAACACCTTACAGGGGTGGAGAGGGGAGGGGCCAGTTTAAGTTAATAAGCTGGCCCTGGCAAGCGCCCAGTGTCTTTCTTCCAAGGGGGTCACCTAGCGAGGTGTTGGACACTGACCTGAACCCAGCTGTTTTCACTACGCCCCATGTGTTTTCAGCACGGACTTCATCTTCCATTTGGACTTTCAACCATCATTGCAACTAATGCAACCAAAGGACTCTACGCGGTAACTAACACTTGTTCTGCTATCTCTGTACCATATCCCTTGTCATTGGGACCACTATATATATCTGTGTATGTATTGTGTTTTGTCTAGTGTGCCCTTAAGGCGATTAAATATACAATTTAATCTTGTGTTTGATCTGGTACCTTGATCACGAATCCCTACGTCCATGTTAGGCCTAGAACAAGCAACCTTGGGTGACCTTTCGCACCCTATATAACCCCTAGCGGACAGGGCTTGTATTAAACCCGAAGCTGGTGGCAGGTTTTTCCGGGGCTGAGCTTGCGCCATTTACTGGGTCAGTGAAAGGCTCGCTCAGCCGGTGACCCTCTCTGTGCAGGCGTGACAGAGAGAGGCTGTGGAAACCGGTACTAAGCTGACCTTGTGTACTCCCTTCAGGAGGACGGAACGTCAGGCGCGGTAACCCAGTGAACCATACCTCGTCCCGCAGGCTCTACGTAACTTGCATCAGGTCGGCCCGGGGCGAGGTATTCGTCACATGGCTGTTAACAAATTATCCTTTTTCCACACTCAGAAAATGTAGCTGATGCTGTAATCTTGGAGTCCCCGTACACCAACATCCGAGATGCTGGAGCTTATCACCCTTTTGGAAAGGTCAGTTACAGTAACATCAATCTATAAAGTTTAACCTATGAACACATTATATCCAACAGTATATAAACAACCTTCAATTGTGTCTTTCAAATGAATGTCTGTTTAATTCTACATCATACAAAGAACTAAAAATTATGGCCTTCCTAACAGTTTAGGGACACTCCTTCTACCAGGATTGTGCCCCTATGCACATAGCCAGTTCAATAAAAACATGCCATGACGAGTCTTCTGTGGAGGAATTTAAGTGTCAGTTAAAGAGCCGTGACCTTGAGCACCATTGAAATGCAAGAAGAAATCTCTCTTTCTCTTATGTTTTAATATAGCGGGTTCTGTGTACCTGGTACCTTATTAATTATATATAGAAACAAAAAAACAAATTTATCTTTTTCTTATATTTTGTTAACCAGTAAATAAGACTTTGGTTCACTTTAGTATATAAAGGCAGGGAGTGACACATAAGGTTAATTTCCTGTCCCATAGCGTGAAAACTGTCATCTAATTTTTTGTTCCCTATTTCTACTTTTTATACTTTACTATGCTGTCACTATCACTTTTAGGCAGCGCCAATCACATAATTTGTGCTACCATAGTTATGTGATACTGCTGGGGTTATTTCATCATCATGCAAAGTAGAATCTCCAGTATGGGATGACCTTATATATTTTCTCTGGTAGATCTACCACATTTACCCTGGATTTGAATACTTTTTCCTGGACACATTTGCACTGAGCAATCATGTATTTCCCAATGATGAAAAGTAAGTTTTGTTTTTCTATTTTTGGTAGTAGGTTCAAATGTTGTTCCATACATTGCTTTAATACGATGGTGTCCATAATCTGGCAAATATTATTCCAGGAGATAGATAGTTGGATGTTAGTTTTTGGATATTTGAGTAAACAAGAAAAGAATTCCGCTTGAAATTTCAGGGCACAAAGGAAGTTAACCCACTGGATTTCTGTCCTTTACCATGAAGTTTGAAGAACACAATTAGCTAGGATACAGTTAGGTACAGAAATATTGACAGAGACTTCTTTCTAATTATGGTTCTGTACATTACCACAATGACTTTTAAATGAAACAACAAGATGTACTTGGACTTCAAACTTTCAGCTGCCATTTAGGGGATTGGACAGAACGGTTGCTAGAAACTAAAGCTTTTCTCCCCCAACACAATTACAATATTTCAGGGCCTTAAAAATAATTGGACAATAAAAATTTAAATAAAATGTCTTGAACTCCTGGACATCAGAGGTTGGGGTTCCTCCTTTTTAATGCTCTGCCAGGCCTGTACTGCAACGGCTTTCAATTACTATTTTTTGTTGGCCTTTCTATCTAAAGTTCACTCTTCAACAAGTGAAATGCAGCTCAAATGGGTTCAGATCAGGCAACTGATTTGGCCATACAAGAATATCACTCTTCTTTATTTGTAATATTAAACTTTTCATTAAATTTAAATCGATTTGGGCCAAATGTCTATGGAAGGAAACTGTATATTTTGTGTATTTTAAACACCTTTCACTGGCATTAAGCATTTGGTTTGGGGTTTACATTTAACGGTTTGTTAAAAAAAATTACATACCTTATATACTTGAGTATATATATAAGCCGATTTAAGGTACCTTATTTTATCTACAAAACTGGGAAAACTATAATATATATATATATATATATATATATTTATTTAAGTATAAGCCTAGGGCGGGAAATGCAAAGTCAGATAGAGGAATTTTCTCCATGAGAAAAATAAAGAGAAAGCACCATTGTCCCTAGGAAGGACTCAAACAGGTGAATCTTTGTGCCACACCCTCAAAAAAGGCAAGAGAACCCAGGTTTATTATTATAACATGATGGGAGAGACCCGCAAACACATGGACAGGTAAGTGGAGTCCTGACTGACTCTAGTATAAGCCAAGGGGGGCTTTTTTAGCAGATTCTTTGGGCTGAAAAATTCTGCCTATACTTGAGTATATATGATAGATACAAGATTTTCAAAATATTATTGATAGTATAATGTACATGAAGCTAATGATAATAGCCTAACATTAAAAATGTTCCTGGTTTTGCAGTGTAAAAGCTATAATTAGTCCACTTATGATCCTGCACGCAGAAGATGACAATGTTGTTCCAGTGTCCATGGCAAAGGAGGTAAGATTGCAGATCCAAATATGTTGTATGTCTCTGTATTGAGGAGCACTATAACACTTTTTTAAAGCCCCACATACACGTTTAGATTTCCACCCCAATTTTTTTGTGAACAATTGGGTGGAAATCTAAAGGTTAAAAGTATAATTCGGGACAAAATCGGCCTAAGCCATTATGGACATGTCTGTAATTCTTTGGATGGAAACCAGCGGGCCCCGTCCACCGTAAGTGCTGGCAAGAAAAAAATAAATAATCTAAAACGTGTATGAGGGGCTTCAGTTACTCTAGCAATCCTGTAAAAAGTGTTCTACTTAGGTTTGACCCAGAAGGTTCTCCTACTACAGGAAACCTTTAGAACAACTACAGGATGGGTGGATAAAAGACATGACATCGTGCATGAGCAGAATAATCAGCAGTGGCCTATATGTATACAAATACAAAAGGCCAGAACCGACTTTATGCTCAATTATAGCACAGATCTAAAGTAAATACACACACTAGACTTCGAGTAATAAGAATATACTTGGCTTTCCATTAATATCACAGTTGATCCTTGTGATTATCATTATTCAGCATACTACTCACTTCTTTAAGAATCAAATTTACATTACATCTTTTTTCAATATTCTATCTAAAAGGAATATTAATTGAATATACACACATTTATACACCAAGTTACAAGGTCATAAATATTTAACAAAAACAACTGGGTCAGGAAAACTATTTATGACCTTGTAATTTTGTGCATAAATGCGAGTCTCAAAGACCAGAATTCTATTAACTACTTTAAATTAGCCAATAAAATCACTTGAACTCCAAACTTTCTGCAAATACTGACTAAATATGATTGGTTTGATGTATTCATCTATTTTGTATATTTTATGGCTAGCTAGAGAGGTTTCTGACATACAAGAAGTACTGAATATGCATCAAAAGCCTCATAGGTCCCTCCGCAGTATCGTGTGCAGCCCATTTTTGCAGTGTATTTTTTTGCCTAGATCTGAGTTCGATAATATAACCCTCACCTTCTGTTATAGCTCCATGAAATAGCCATTAACTCACGTCATTCCAGAAAGGTGAAGCTGGTACTATATCCACCTATGCTGGGCTACAAACACAAGTATATCTATAAAGACCCCAAACTGCCGGAGAAACTTTGGTAAGTACATTACATCTGAACCAGCCACACAGAACTCTGTAGGGTTGATGAAAATTGTTTTGTTATTCTATATTCGAAGAACCAAGGTTGCAGAATTAAATTTACTTTGTGTAGAATGCAAAGCCCCGATGCTTATTCAGATTCCGTTCATGATCTTGAGATGCTCCTTAAGCCCCCCCTACACCTTTAGATCACTCCATACAATTTCCATTACATCTACCAATGACTTTGTACAGTCCTGGGCAAAAGTTTTGAGAATGACACAAATATTAGTTTTCACAAAGTTTGCTGCTAAACTGCTTTTAAGGTAGCCATACACAGGTCGATTTTCCACTAGATTTTTGACCGATTGATCACTGCATGTGTTCACGAGATTGATCTGCCCACCCTTAACGATCAACCATACAAAATCGCAATTGACTAAAAATCAGATTGGACATTGAACCAGCATGTTGGTTTTTTTTGGGTCGATCGTTTTGCAATCGGCGTACGTTGGTGGACCCACAGCCCTATGCAGCAGCTTTTCCGATCAATGGATTTTGTGGAATCGTCCATTTTGGAGATCGGCTCATGCCCAAATCAGCCACAAATTGGATTCCTAAGGTGGTGTTGCATCTATTCCCGATCCGATCAATTGCTGATTCCCGATCGGTGACAAATCGGCCCTGTATAGCTACCTTTAGATCTTTGTTGCAGTTGTTTCTGTGATGTACTGAAATATTATTATAAGCACTTTATACGTTTCCAAGGCTTTCATTGACAATGACATGAGATTTAAGCAAAGAGTCAGTATTTGCAGTGTTGGCCCTTCTTTTTCAGGACCTCTGCAATTCGACTGGGCATGCTCTCAATCAACTTTTGGTCCAAATCCTGACTGATAGCAACCCATTCTTTCATAATCACTTCTTTGAGTTTGTCAGAATTAGTTGGTTTTTGTTTGTCCACCCGCCTCTTGAGGAATGATCACAAGTTCTCAATGGGATTAAGATCTGGGGAGTTTCCAGGCCATGGACCCAATTTTTCAACGTTTTCAACGTTTTGGTCCCCCGAGCCACTTAGTTATCACTTTTGCCTTATGGCACGGTGCTCCATCGTGCTGGAAAATGCATTGTTCTTCATCAAACTGTTGTGGGATTGTTCGAAGAAGTTGCTGTTGGAGGGTGTTTTGGTTCCATTCTCTATTCATGGCTGTGTTTTTGGGCACAATTGTGAGTGAGCCCACTTCCTTGGATGAGAAGCAACCCCACACATGGTCTCAGGATGCTTTATTGTTGGCATGACACAGGACTGGTGGTAGCGCTCACCTTTTCTTCTCCGGACAAGCCATTTTCCAGATGCCCCAAAGAATCGGAAAGGGGCTTTATCAGACATTATGACTTTCCCCTAGTACTCACCACTCCATTTTCCATACTTTCTGCAGAAGATCAATAAAATTTTTGGGAAAAGAAGTGGCTTCTTTGCTGCCCGTCTTGACACCAGACCATCTTCCAAAAATCTTTGCCTCACTGTGCGTGCAGATGGGTTCACAGCTGCCTGCTGCCATTCCTGAGCAACCTCTGCACTGGTGGCACAATGAAAAACAATGATTTCAAGCTTCACCCTCCTTTTAACATGTCAAGTCTGCCATTCCAACCCAATCAGCCTGACATAATGATCTCCAGCCTTGTGCTAGTCAACAGTCTCACCTGAGTTAACAAGTCGATTACTGAAATGATCTCAGCAGGTTCTTTAATGACAGCAATGAAATGCAGTGGAAAGGGTTTTTGGGGATTTTGTTAATTTTCATAGCAAAGAAGGATTATGCAATTCATCGGAACACTTTTCATAACATTCTGGAGTATATGCAAATTGCTATTATAAAAACTTAAGCAGCAACTTTTCGAATTTCAAATATTTGTGTCGTTCTCAAAACTTTTGGCCAGGAAATTATATAGTTGCCTCCCTGATAGCATACATACTAATTGGAAAGTTTAGAAAGCTCCTCATATTACATGGATTTGGTACAACAAAAGTTAATTGTACAATAATTGAATAGTAACATTGTAAGGTGATAAGCTGGGCATACACGTCACAATTTTCCTGTGATCTTTTTTAATCCGATCGCCCATCCGATTCCGAAATCGATTTTAATTTGCAAAAACGATCGCAAACTGCAACTTACCATAGATTCAATTCCTGGACGATTCTATCCTGAAAGTCTCAATATGTCTTGCACACACACATTAATGGGTTTGGAGTGGTGTTCGCTGAAGAACTGGCCAGTGACCAACAGCACACAAACAAAGGTAATTCCCACAAGAATCATAGATGGATCGCTTAAAACGATCGCATGAGACAACTAACCGCACTCGATTCATGTGCTTTTTATGAAAAATATCCATCAGAACAGATCCGTGAACGATCGTTTTTCTGTCCGATTTTTGACAAAATCAATCGCTCGATTGCTTTTGGCATGCTTAAATTTTTATTCAATCTGACCGCGCAATCGATTTTGATAAACGATCGCACTAAAATTGAACTAAAAATCGTGACGTGTACGCCCAGCTTAAGTCTCCATGAGTGTAGTAGCTGGAGACTGGAGATGTAGTCATTCATCAACAAAACCCCTGACCATGTGCTTTTGTCAATCTGGAGCTTAATGGTCCTCTTGAGTATAATTTGACCAAACATGGCTTAAATTTACAATGCAAGTGTAGTAATGATTTTTAAAAATTTAAAGCAGAAATTAGGCAAATATACTCAAGATACTCAAAAACTTTTCATCAGTCTGAAAAGTTGGTTGATCACAGCACAGGGATTGGTTCATCCTATGCTGTAGAATAGTGTTGAGCTCGAATATTCAAATGGCGAATATCAGCGATTCGAAAATTCGCGAATATGGCGGCAGATATTCGCAATTTCGAATATTTGCATCGAATCGAATATTAGTAGAATTATTTGTGAAATATCGCAAATTTGAATATTGCCTATGCCCCTCATCACTACTGTAGAAGCTCACATAACAGGTAAAATTTTTTTTTTATCATGAATAACACTTTAAAATTACTTGATTTGACATAGTACCATCACCTGGAAAAACTGTCACAGAATTGAACAATTGATCAAAAGGCGATCGGACATGTTGAGTTAGATTTTTTTTTGATCGATCTCTTAAATTTACATGTATGGCTACCTTTACAAGCCAGATTCAGATTGACAAGATGCTGGAATTTCAACATTCGCAAGTAAATTGTATGCAGACTGAAACTTATGCCTGGCATACACACGCCGATTAGTGGCTGATTTTTCCACTGACCGAGGGGCATGCGTGCTCGCGCCGTCGGCAGAATCGGCCACCAATCGCCCCACAGCTCGGCCGGCCAGAGAACAGACATGTCGGATGTTCTCTGGCCAATGCCAGCCGATGCCATTAACTTGAATGAAGACCGGCGTCTTCATTGAAGGTAATGGCCGGCACACAAAGGGTGCCCGGCCGATTAAAGCAGCCCCAGAATGCACCGTGATGACATCATCGCGTTGCATTCTGGGGCTCATCGGAGCTCGTCTGTCTGCACCCGTCTGTGGGTGTATGGCAGGCATAAGCCAATCAGGTACAACAGCTGCTGTGTTTGATTGATTCAGGTGGCATATTGACATGCTTATTGACATGCCAAAACCATGTAATATGGAGGACCTTTCTAATCCTTCCAGTCACTATGTATTCTATAAGGCTGGCCATACACCTTTAGATTTCTTTGTCAGATCTACTTTTGATTTACCAAAACCATGCAATATTCACAGAGGACCCTATATTACATAGTGGTTGGTAGATCTAATGCAAATTGTATGGAGTGATCTAAAGGTGTATGGGGGGGGGGCTTAAATTACCATCTTTAGTAGTAGAAGGTGAGATCAGGGAGATTGACGGACCTGTAAAGCTGGGAATAGATGGCACAAATTACCAGATGGCTGATTTTAGCCCAATCCTCGTTAGCACAGCATCGGATCGGAGGTTGGATCGTGCAGGAATTGGAACGTCTATGCCCAGCTTAAAAGAGAATCCGTATAAGACAATTTCTTTACCATGTAGTATCATGCAGCTAGCTGTGCAAATAACCTTGATTCTCCCTCGATGGACAGACTGAAGCGTGATGAGCTCATCACACTGCAGCCGGCCACTCAGAGGATCAGCCGGCACCCTTTGTGTGTGGGATAGGACAGGAATCTACCAACATGATGGATCACGGCGTGATCCAATATGCGGCAGATTCCTGGTCGATTTCGCCATGTGGGTGCACCAAATTTTCGGCTGGCCAATTGGCAGCAACATGCACGTCAGTCGATTGGCAAAAAATGGGACAAGAATCTACCCATGTATGGCTAGCTTTAGTGTGTGCTTGTTTCTGCATGAAGTATATATGTAGGCATGTGCCTACATACAATGCCAATATTCTAAATCAGAATGCATGTCATTTTGTTTATATTTCTTCCCAGGGCTTTCCTGAACAGAATCTGAAGATTCCACGATGTTATGCATTGAAAAGGGACAAGTGTTGTTACCTTCTTTAGATTTTGATGAAAAATAGGAGTCACGTCATAAAACTCACTCTTGCCTACAATGCAGCACCCGAATCTAAAAAATAAAAGGATCATTAAAAGGGAATTTATACACGACCATTTTTTTTCATTCTCATATCCATATTTACTTAATGTCTGTTCCACCTATGGCTTTGATCCATTTCATACATTTTTAATCTATACCAACTTTCATAAGCATTGTGTCATAAAATAGCAGCATGTAGAGCTAGAGGACATCATTTTTACATTTTAATTAACAAAACAAAATGATCCTTCAATCATTAGGGAACACTGTAGTATGGTAATGCACATTTTGTGTGATATATATCAAAGGTTATGTGCCTCATAGATAGCATCCAAGCCTATGATGATATCTATGGGCCACATAACCTTTCATGCAAAGGCCCCCATACACATTTCAATTTCCCTACAATCGATGTCAGATTCGACCATAAATTTATGATCGCCGTTGGTTCGATCGAACAAAGTATGATCGAACTACCTCCCACATTGAGAGACCAATATTTGATAGATGTTGATTCAATCGATCAAAAGAATAATTGAAGGAAGTCGATCGTAAACACACCAAAATGTCTGCCAATGTATTCTTGGTCGAAATCAATTACATTGAATAAAGGGACAGCGTTCTCCCCATCCAATGTAATGGACAGGCTAAGAGCTGAGCTGTGTTCAGCTACGGCTCTGTGTGTGTTAAGGGGGCATGGCCAGCACGGACCCAGCCAGCTCTGCCAGGGGGAGCTGGCTAGGTTCTACACAGCCAGAGAAGCGGTCTGCTTCTGAGGCTGTGGAGAGACCTGGTGGACTGGGAAACCGGGTCCCCATCGTACAGTTATTGATGTGCCCAAGTGGTGCACATCAAATACTGTCTGATTGACTGCCGATCAATCACAGCGTGGTAAAGATTCCAAGCAAAGATTTGTCAGCGGGTGTCGGGAAACAGTTCCTATACATTAACACTTAGGTTTGGGGGGCCGCTAGTGGGAGGACCAAGGGGGGCAGGCACCGAACAGGTTGGGGTGCACACACACACGTAACATGGGCATGTAGTACCAGCAGATGGCACACTGGTAACACATACCACAATCCATGCCAGTCAGAGCCAGTCTTTAGCATTCTGCCTTATACCAGACCCTGCCGGGACTCACTCAAGAGTGCCGGTAAGGTGGGGTAGCGAGGGAGTTGTGGACATGGTGAGGTGCCCCGGAAAGAAAAATAAGCTGCATAGTACGCAAATGTGCTGTAATAGCCTTACTGCAGATATGTACAGCTACTGATCATTCCGCATGCGTAGCTGCAGACCGCTTATGTGCGCCCCTAGCTATAATGTTTTGTAAATAGGGCTTTATAACAACTTGAGAAACTCATGAGATTAAACCGAGTTATTTAAATGTTTTAGGTCCCTGCAGTCTGCTTGGGTTATATCTAACGATATACATCTCCTGAAGCAACGGTACCTAAAAACATTTAAAACATAAGTGATGTAAGAGCAGTTAGACTGGTCTCCATGAGATATTCTAAATAAGAAAATTAAAATTCCCATTATGGTTTTTACAGTACCGAAGTGTATCTACTGTATATGTCCAGCCTGGCTACCAGTATTGCCCACCAGGTCATGTCTTTTCCCCCCCAAAAGTGAAAAATTACAAACCTAACAGGATCCCTCCCAAGGGTTTACCGTAGATGGCAAGCCAGGCTGAGACCAAGAAGCTCTCCCTCACACCACTTTCCAGGGTCCATAAGGACAATGCCCACACTCGTGAAAATGACAGGTGCAGGGATGTGGGTGGTTCCAAATTATAAATCCCAAGCCTAATTTGCAGTCAGGTATAAAAAAAATAGCCCCCCCATCTCCTACCAATCGGTCCATCTGGAATTTTCGAACCCTCCCCAGCACATGCAAGCAATCAAGTACCTTGCAGTTTAAAGAGGTCATCCTGAGAATATGCATTTATCTGTTTAATGCTGTAATGAAGAACACAATTACAGCATTAATAAAAAACATTGTATCCATTACACCGTACTTACACTGAATTACAGGGATTTAATAGGTTCAAATAGTTTTTTTAAAGGCAGATGGGACAAAGTCTGGTCAATTATTGCTACATCATGACTTCACTAGAGATATATATATATACACAATATTTAAAGTACATGCAGACTGCAGTTAAGCTACTACTGCTGTGCTCGATTGGTTGGTTTGACTTAAGTTTGCATAACATTTGCACATTGCCCAATATAGCTGATCAAACTTTTATTTTTCTAGATCCAGTAATTTAAAACCACACACCATTAAATATAAACATTTTATTTAATGTTTGTAGCAGATTAGCAAAACATTTCCCAAAATCTATGAAAAAATATTTAATCCAGAAGAGAAAATGCAAGCAGGACTGGATGGAAGACTCAGATAGCCATTCATCCATAAAAGGTGCTTTAATGTATAATGTCTATATAAACCATCTACTTGAGAACAATACAAACCAATTTGTTCAGCAACAAACCACTTATCCTACAAAAGGAACCCAAATCTGAAAAAGAAAGCTTTGCATAGATAGAGAGCAACATGCAGCATCTAGTTTGGTAAACTCAAATCAAACATGCGCTACTATGGGTTTCGAACGCTAATTCCCTATACAATTGGTGTTAATGCATTTATAGGTGTTGCCAATCAAAGTGCCCATCTTGCCAGTGATCCAAGACGCCATGATTACGCTTTCACAGCAGGTGATTTGGCATCCTTGACATCCTCAATAGTATCTCTAGGTTCATTGGGTGGTGGGATCTTCAAGTCAGATGGTTCAACCCCCCAGATGTCTCGAGCATATTCCTTGATGGTTCGGTCACTAGAGAACTTTCCAGATGCTGCTATGTTCTTGATGACCACTTTGGTCCACTCTTTTGGATTCTAAAATGTAAAAAAATTGCAGGCATGACATAAAAATACAGTATAACCTCACATATAACAAGAAACACTAGCTTAACCTAACGAGCATTGTGCACATGGTACGCTTTTTAAAAAAAGCGCACCGCAGGCGATTGAAGCTCTATAGGAGGTGCCCAGCACGATTGAGACATCACTGGTGACGCCGGAAATCTTGCTGGCTCTATGGAGTCACCTACCCCCTTGCCCCTTTTGTGTCACCATTGACGCAAATGAGCGTATTTACAGAAGAATGAAAAGAGCTTTAAAACAATCCCTCAATTATCTCTCGGGCACCATACCCGGCAAAAACACCTAGCATTTGCAGTGGGCTGCACTTTTTTCAGTAACATGGGGTGTGAGGAATGTCGGCAGCCATGTTGGCTGTGTGAGGAATATGACCGCCATCTTGTTCCACCAAGTCATATTCCTTTGTTCAGTTCAAATTCCCAGTTCACCTTTCATGTCCAGTCTTGAGCATATGGCTAGTTGTAGATAGCAAAGGTGACAATATCCCCAGGTGACCAAGCCTCAAAGGGCAGTTTGTTTACACTGCTTCTAGTCAGCTTGTCCATCTTCCTGCC
>CM070043.1:21399315-21410850 GCA_036250615.1 Ptychadena robeensis | reverse complement strand
CTTAAGGCGATTAAATATACAATTTAATCTTGTGTTTGATCTGGTGCCTTGATCACGAATACCTACGTCTGTGTTAGGCCTAGAATAAGCTACCTTGGGTGAGCTTTCGCACCCTATATAACCCCTAGCGGACAGGGCTTGTATTAAACCCGAAGCTGGTGGCAGGTTTTTCTGGGGCTGAGCTTGCGCGGTTTACTGGGTCAGTGAAAGGCTCGCTCAGCCGGTGACCCTCTCTGTGCAGGCCTGACAGAGAGAGGCTGTGGAAAACGGTACTAAGCTGACCTTGTGTACTCCCTTCAGGAGGACGGAACGTCAGGCGCGGTAACCCAGTGACCCATACCTCGTCCCGCGGGCTCTACGTAACTTGCGTCAGGCCGGCCCGGGGCGGGGTATTCGTCACATGGGGCATTACACCAAACCAGACAGGTTTCCCATGCCCTTAGCTCTGTTCATGGTTCATGGCTTGCTGGAGTGGAAGTGGTTCCAAAAGACTTGCAGTGCATAAATATACGTAGGTCTGCTATATTGTCTGTTTTCTTCACCTTTCCTGCTGCATATTTTTTTCCAAAGATGACCTTATGAAATGTTCTCAAGTGACAGCTCTGACATGGTAACAGCAAGGTATTAGGAGGGCAAAGGTCAGTTTCAGGATGATCACATGAATCTTAGGAAATCTTGATTGTCTGTGCAATTTGAAAGCATGTTTTTTAATTTAATGCAAGCACACTTCCTATATCCTGTATGGAGGTGCACCTTTTTAAAGGGATTATGAACAGACAACACAGGCGTCAAGAGAAAAAACCCATAGGACTAAATTCTAAAGATCAGTTGAGGAGGTTGTTGCTTGGGGCTGCGCAGAATGTGATGTGAGCACACCAGTGGTAGATAAGAGCGACTATGATAATGGACCTGCTCCAAAATTTCTTACTGACCTTATACAAGGCACTAACTCTCTCCTGACTTTTCACATACGATTCATAGTCTGCAAACACTTTAAACCTGAAGAAATACAGAAACAAAATGGTTTTCAGCAGCAGAAACAGATTTACAAGCAATAAATTTAGGATGGCAGAATACAGTATATGGCCAAGTCATCTTTCATTAACACCAAGACCAACTAGGTACCCACCGATCATGGTCGAAAAGCATATTGACCAAATCTTTAAAGAGGTCTGGCTGCATGGGGGAGAAGAAGCCACTTTGAATTTGGTCAACAACTTTCTTTAGCTCTGGAAGATTTTCATAATATTCACGGGCCTTGTATCTGAAAGTGGCGTTAAAACAAAAAAAGCATTTGTAATTTACAATACAAAAAGAAAACAACAAGCATGCATGTCTTGAATACAAATCAATGTATTTAATCAGTCTTACAGGCACACGCACTTCTCAGCATGTATGTGCTAAAGAATTCTAAATTCAGTCCACCCTGTTTCCAGCCTGGCATTGTATAGCGCTTTCCTTCTCTGTCAGATTGTCCCTGGTCAACACTTCATTTATTCAATTTCTCTCTTGGTGGTTTACAGTATTAGATGAGGGCAATCTGACATTTTCAGGTAGTTCTTGAATGTATAGCACCCTAAATTACAGTAATGACCTTGCATCTCCTAACATTTAAAACAATAATGTAATGCGGTTCCATGTCTATGCAAAAGTACAATTTAGAAGATAGTTTTGAACATTGGGAGCGTTAAGCATCCCACAATATACGTTACTTTTGTATTTACATTGTGTCCTCTGCCCTGGGTTCTCAACACATTATACTTTTCAAAATGGCAGCCATAGCCCCACAGGTTATGTACACGCTCTGTAATTTAATTGCAGTCCAATGAAAGGACTCTTTACATTCTTGGGAAGATAAATGAGTAATAAGTAGTATTATAGGACAAATTGAACATACCCTTTTTTGTCCATCTCAGCCACATCCTCTACTCTCATGCCAAAGATGAACAGATTCTCTTCACCAGCCTCCTCTGCCATCTCCACATTGGCACCATCCATGGTACCAATAGTTAGCGCTCCATTCAACATGAACTTCATATTGCCAGTTCCAGAGGCTTCAGTGCCAGCAGTGGAGATTTGTTCTGACAAGTCAGTTGCAGGGATCACTAGAACATAATTTTGGTTAATGGTTTACATTTTGAAAAGCCTAATTTGTCTGAAACTAAATTAAAAAAGCAAAATGATAACATTTTATTGGTGGCAATTCTTTACTGTAGAAGGATTTTCCCTATAGGTTCTAGTCTCTAACACCTATACAATACATACAGGTGGTTTGCGAATAGGCAACACAAACTGCCATATCCATTTTCTACAGGCCATACTGTGTTGTCACAAAATGTGTTGTCACATCAAAAAGGCAACATCATTAGAGAAAAAAAAAATTGAAAGTAATCTTTGTTTGAGCTGGACTTCTTATTGGTGGCAAACAATTATTGGGAGCCAGTCAGGACAGCTAGTGTCTAATAGTAGAACCAACATTCGGTCAGCCCAACAGATGCCCTCAGCAGGAAAGTCTGCTAGAGTGTACCGTTAAATAGGGTCAGTAAACTACATTTTGGTGGACTTCCAGGCAGGTTGTCAATCCACACAGGCAGCACAGTGGCTCAGCACTCTGGCCATGCAGTGCTGCTGTCCTAGGTTTAAATCTCTATTTGTAAGGACCTTGCATGCTCTTCCTGTGTTTGAATGGGTTTTCTCTGGGTACTCAGGTTTTCTCCTAAACTCTTATGAATATGTAATGAACATGTCTTGACTATAGTAGTGATATTGTGAGCTCCCCTGAGAGACAGTTAGTGATATGACCTTATATACACTTTGTAAAGTGCTGCGTAATAGATAAGCGCTATGTAAATACGAGATATATATTAGTACTGCCATTTACCAATAATCATTGTACTGCATGCAGGTAGGGGTAATCTGTAAAACCTGCACTGTTGGGAAATGCTAAAAAACACAAAAAGGGTGGCAATCACACACTTCAAAACAATATTGACTTGGCTGGAACCTCACCACAAGCATTTAAAATTAGTAATCCCCCAATACATTGAATATGGAGCCATGACATACAAAAAAAAAAAAAAAAACAATTCAACATAAGGTTTTAAAATCATATAAAAACACCAAGAATATTCACCAATATGTAAGAATTAGGACCATGAGAACAAGAATCAACTCAAAATGGCCTAGAGAAACATTTTAACATAGATGGAGTTTTCACATGTGTACATGTTTAAAGGCAAACCTTTTTCTGCCAAAGACACTCTGTAGTTCTCCAAGTAAATGACTTTCAGCTTGTTTCCCACTATAGGGTCATTGTTCACAATTTCCCCTACAGAAGTGATGAGTTTGATGATCAGTTTTGCCATGTGATACCCTGGGGCAGCCTGAAATTACAGACGGGTGATAAAATAAATATGTATGAGATAAACATTTACTTCAACAAGATGAGCACCTCACTCCATTAAAAAGGAGGAAGGCTAAAGAAAATACATTGTAACCAATACAATAAAGGGCCTTATATTACAGCCCATTCCTTAAGGATCTTGCCAAACACATACAAATATCAAAACTATATAGATAAAAAATGTTCCAAAAAAATGTAAAAATATACATATATTTAGACATCTGTTTAAGTTTGGAAAAGAGGTGCAACAGATTAAAACAATTCTTTACACCCCCCCCCCCCAATAATCCCATATGCTTTCTGTATCACAGATGGTCTCATTGGAAAATTTCCCTAAATTCCTGTAAGTGACAACTCTAAAATGTTGGATTTGCCACGACTTCGTACTGGAAACAAGCTTCCATAACCAATAGAGTAAAATCACCCAGAGGGGACCAGGCAAAAAAAAATAAATAAATAAAAAAAAAAAAAACACAACAGCAACCACCTTACTAATACACCAAACTGGAAGTTAACGGTACAGACTTTCTGAATATTTTATAGATAAATTATTGAAAATCCCAAGATAAAATAAGGTAGAATAAGATGAATGACCATGGAAGCTTATGCAGAAGACATCAATCTCAAACTTTTCAGAGATGGAGCACAAACCCAAATTCATCCTTCCCTGCTCTGACCCCCCTCCCCCTTACTACAGTTAATATGACTCAGGCCAAGCATGTATGACTTTGAAAAAGATTTGAACTTGTTATGCAACTTTCAACCTAAAACATTAAAAGCACAAATTAAAAAAGGCAAAACACCAAAAATACATGTTTGTTACCTTTCCACCAATTATAACAGTCCTAGGAACAAAGTCCTTTGTGGGGTTTTCTTTAATACCTGGAAATAAAAAAAAAATTAGATTGTGCAAAAAGCAAAGTGAGACCAAGGCTCAACTAGCGCGGTTTTGGAGTGAGCAACCATTGTTTTCAATTTGCCTGTTTTCACAGTCACGGTGCAGTTGTGAAAAAAAAAAAATTAAAAAAATTAAAAAAACACCCCAAAACCACATTTTCAGAGCCGCTTGGGCTGCAACTGTGTCTAACACCAGTTTTAACTTGGTTTTTAGTCCACTGAAATCCATAGACTAAATAAAATATAAAAAACCACAGCCAAAACACATGCTTTTTAGGCATGTGTATTATGGCCACACTAGTGGAGCCTTGGCCTAATACTCAGACAGGGGACTACAACATTAATTCTCTGGTATTACTCATTAGTAGGGATGGTCACATTTTTTTGGCGAACTTCTTTTAAGTTGATTGCAAAGCCTCAGAACCTGCTATCATCACGAAAAAATGCTGAAGATGTAGGGAAGGGTTGTAGGAACATTGGGGGGGGGGACCCCACAAAAAAACGATCGAACGGAAATTGATTCCTGCCCTACTGGTTCAATCAACCACAAGTGATTGAACATAACATCGATCAAAAAAAATGGATTGGACATGCCGGCAACTTTTCATTCAATATTTTACATGACGTTTTCAGGGTTCCAGGCTCCCTGTTGAGGCAGAAAGCAGTAATGACACTTTAACAAAAAACATTGTGTGGCGGTACAAACGATCGATGTTGGACTGGCAATCAATTTTTTTTTTGCACAATATGATCGAAGCAAAGTAAACGACCCATCTATGGCTACCTTTTTTGTAGTATACACTCAACCCTTCTCTACATCTCCAGCAAGTTTGGGGAATATAGCATGCTTAGGGGCTTTGCAATTAACTCAATTAGAACGCAATTAGAGATGTTTAAAAGATAAACTGGGCAGATATGATTTAGGCAGAGGTTTGGTTCTGGATCTCTGGCAGTGCTTCTGTACTTGGTGTATTTATAGAAAAAACACTTTGAGACAAGTAGACATTGCTGGCATTACATAAGAATAATTCATTTGAATGCAGAGTATGGTGGCTACTTACGGTTGTACATGGTGATGATGTGAAGACAATTGAGTAACTGCCTCTTGTACTCATGAATTCTCTTAACTTGAACATCAAACATAGAAGCTGGATTTAACTTCATCTTGTATTCCTTCTCCAAGTACTGAACAAATTTCAATTTGTTTTCCTGGAATTAGAAATACCACTAAGCCATAGTACCTCAGAGAAGAGTAATGCTAGTTGCTTTGGTTAATATTTAGTTCTGTAACCATTTCCAAATTCAACTGCTCTGTTATAAAAAAAAAACCTTTACAACTTACCTCTTTCACCTTTGACACATCTCTGATAAACACACTGTCATCAACAAACTTGTTCAGCTTTGTCAACTGGCTCAAATCTTTGACATAATCTTCCCCGATTTTCTGAAATGCAAGATGTCAGCCTACTTAATTTATGCTCATCTAAAGTCTACAGTTTCAAGAAAAAGGTAAAATAAAAGACCACATTGTTACCTCTGCTATAAGCTCTGCCAGACCTGGATTACACAGTAGCAACCAGCGGCGGGGGGTGATTCCATTTGTCTTGTTCTGAAACTTTTCTGGTTCCAGTTCACTGAAATCTTTGAATCTAAAAGCAGAAACAGACCAAAACCAGCATAAACCATCTATACTGCATATTTATGATGAGACTAACTACCCCTACTCAACTTACACTTGTGTTTTCACAATGTCAGAATGAATTTTAGCCACCCCATTGACAGCATGTGAGCCAACAATGCATAGGTGAGCCATGTTAATCCTCTTTACACCATCCTCTTCAATCAGCGACATACGCCTAACACGGTCTACGTCTCCAGGGTAGAGAGTGGAGATTCCCTGAATATACAGAGGGAAAAAAAAAAAAATGCTCATTTTTAATATCTAGTTTGTAGTAAGGCATGATGGAGATGCTTTAAAAGTATTTATTGATTTGTGTCATACGTTTTCTATAAATCGAGAATATTGTATACAGAAACTTTCCTGGTCAAGAAACCTGAATATTTAGAATAAAGCTAGCAGTGGTTGCCTCCATGCTTCCAGCAAAAGATGGTACATGAATAAGTAGATGAAGAGCAATACGCTTGAGAAGGAATAACTTACGTCTAGATGCCTCTGGTTTATTTCATAGATAATTTGCAGGTGTCTAGGAAGAAGCTTTTCCACCAGGTCCACCGGCCACCGCTCCAGAGCCTCAGGCAACACCGTATGGTTGGTGTAGGCAAAAGTCTTCTTCGTGATTTCCCAGGCCTAAGACGCCAGAACATGATACAAGATCAGTCTCATTGTTTAAGTGACAACAAATCAAAATATGTGCAGTGAAATAAAATATTTCGCTTAGATAGAGACACAAATTCTGCATACCAGGTACAGAGCAAGTGATACGCCCCCCTATTATAGATGTCATAAGCAATTATACAAGCTTTACAACCCTATACAGCACTCACCTGGATTCTGGAGGAATGCAATTTAATGTGGTTATTGCAGTAGCTTTTAAACCATGGCATCTTTGAGCTTCATCATCTGATGTTTTTAAGTGGTCTGGACAGATTCAAGAGCTTCCTAAAGTTAGCCACACACGGTTCGATTTTGGTTCAATCGATGCTCGATTAGATGAATTTTTTCATCGATTGAACAAAAATCGAGAATTGCCCACATGGTACGATCGATGATAATTGTTCGATGAAGGCAGAAAAATTGATCGAATTTTGATCAGACATGTTGGAAAATCATCGTCGATTGTGCCAAAATCGTTTTATAATAGTCGATGTTTGTGGTATTTTCCTGGATCGATTAGGTTCCATATAATTAACATAGACCACTTCAATCTGAACTTCAATCGTTTCCATACCAAAATCGACGATTTTAGTAATATTTTTTTAATCAGAATCTCACCACAATCGCAAACTCAATGTGGGGTGTATGTTGATGAGATTAAGCTCGATTTTCGATTAGACGATTGAATTCCTCGATCTGATCAAGCATCGATTGAACCAAAATTTAACCGTGTGTGGCTAGCTTTTGAGACTCTCCACTAAGAGTAATGCAGTGGATATATTCTGGTAGCACATCTACAGGGAATGGAGAAGTCCTAACTACTACCCTAATGAACTAATCACACGAATAAGTAGCATTAACATGCATAAGACAAAAACAAGGTTATAATGGCATTGTTGTGTGAAACATCTGCTCCATCAACATATATACAAGTCTGGTGTAGAGGAACCAGCCTGCAAAAAATTTCATCCTAAACCCTACACTATCTTTGGAAGAAATATCCACTACAAGCTAGATCTTATCCAACATCAATATCTGAACAAGCAATCATTTTGCTGTATGGCTGAAAATCTCTCCAATACCACAACATTTTAAGAACAACCACCTTCTCAGAAGAGTTAAAGCTGTTGTGTTGGTGTCCATGCCATATTAGTGGTAATGGTGTGGAAATAGAATAACCAAAAAGTTTAGAGGTGTGCTGACCAAGTGTCTACCCTCTTATAGTAGAAAAACTACTATATTGGTTTTGTTTGGTAAAACAATGTAATTTAAGCAGTGATCCAAAAATGCACATGAAAATTTGCTTTACTACCACTCCCGTTATACGAGCAAAAGTTTTGATGTACAGTAGATCCAAATTGGGAGACATACCTTTTCCCATGGAAGCTTCTCTATATCTAGGAATATTCTCATAAGCTCTGGTATTCCTAACGCTGGGTGAGTGTCATTGAGTTGAATGGCCACCTGAAAAGTATTGCAGAAGAATTAACGCAACAAATGCCAAAGATAAAATAAAAAGGTACTTAATGAGCGCCCTTTACCTTATCTGGAAAAGAATCAAAGCCAGTCCTGATTAGGTCCCGGCAGCCAAATCTGGAGGCTTTGAAGCGGCGTATGATGTCTTGTAAGGAAGCTGCCACCACAAAGTACTCCTGTTTCAGACGTAGCTCCTTTCCTTCAAAAAACTGCAGGTGAAAAAGCTAGAGGTAAACTTACCGGTAACTCTGTTTTACTTCACTTTGGATGGTATCGCTGGTCCCCATCCAAAGTAATGTCCACCACACAAAGGGTGTGCTCCGAATCTCGGAGCAACCGGCTGCAGTGTGATGAAGTGATTATGCTGTAATCGGGCAGGGATCGTAGAATGAATGACTACCTTTTGTCTTAGAGTACCCATACACCTTTCAATCTCTTTCAGATTTCCATTAGATCTCCTTTTGTTTTACCAAAACCATGTAATATGACGGATTTCCTAAACCATCAAGTCTACCTGAGTTCAATCACAGAGGACCCTATACTACATAGTTGTTGGTAGATCTAAAGGATATATGACAGAGGGAACTTAAGGTGTATGGCCTGCTTTAGACTCCTCCACATTTTAGTGGACGACAAATTAAATATTACAATATCAGATTAGCTCCTACCTGCCAAGATTGGATAGTTCTGCATATACACTGCAGCCAGCTGCTTACTGGACAAGTAACCAGAATGCCAACTGGACCATCTTTCTGCATTGCCTTGCTGTTAACACATATGCAATCTGATTAGCCCATATTGCCAACCCTTTTCCCCATACCATCAAGCAACACTATGGTATCGGTAACCAGAGCAAGACAAGTGCAGGTTAATATACTAAATTGGATTTAAAAGTGTATATAAATCTTGTTTTTAGACCTTTACAGGGATTAGTCTTTAACAAAGCATAGTTTCAGACCTCAGGATTGCCACCCAAATGCTTAAGAAGCATCCTCGCTGCATTTAAGTTGCAGGACTTATTTCAGTTACAGAGCTCATCAGGAAAATGTGCAAATATTTTATATCTGTGGCCATCAAGAAAACAAAATAAGAGGAATCTTACATTATCATTTGGATAGAGCACTCGAGAGATGTTCTCTGCCAGGTTACGGTCCAATACAGCCTGAATATAATCACCAACATTAACTAGAACACAAAAAAAAAAAAAAACACAGGAGCAATGGATTACACAACTACAGTAAGTTTTTAACAGTAGCCTACTATTAAACTGAATCCCAATATCAAGTTTACATACAGGATCTTTCCATAAACCAGCCTGAACATGGATGATGCCTCCCCTTAGGTATACAACTAGTAACTGGGTGTGAAGTATAACTATGTGCAGTACTAATGCTGCCTGGAGGTAGTCTCACATTCAGACTAAAGCCCCCCATACACGTCTAGATTTTCTATTCGATCTACTTAAAAAGATCAATTTTTTTGGGTCAGGGAAATTGGTGATTGATTGTATGTTTGGCAAATGTAACAACAGATATTTGATCAACTTTTTGGGGGATCGACTGAAAGTGTAATGCATTTCAATACAACCAATTAACATTTACCAGCATGTCCAATCCTTTTTTTCCCAATTTTAATTGTTTTAGGTTGATCTAACCATGTGTGCTGCCATAGATTTTTCGAATGAAGTTGATTGGATGAAAAATCTAGACGTGTATGGGGGCCTTAAGTCAGTTCTAGGACAGGGCAGGATTTTGTTTTAGAGCAACAACCATTACTTGCAAGATGTATTCTAAATTGTAAACCTTTGGTTCTGCAACCCAGAGGTCCAACATCCCCTCTACTATGTGGACCCTGTACCCCTTCAATCAGTATAGGCCATGCTTTTCACACCAGAGGGGAACTGTTACATATGTTTAGAGAGACCATTGCTTCCACACGATGCAAGGGCTCTACTCTGCAGCCGGTAATAGAAAATAAAAAGGACTTAGATTTGAGAATATTCCTGAGTACAGATACCTTCAGTCTTTGTAAAATACAGACAAAGTACTCCAGAGTAATGGCCCCCATACATGCACAGATATAAGCGGCTGACCGATTAAAAACGATACATTTTTAGATCGGTCGACTGACAACTGGTGCATGCATGTAACAGGCAAAACCATAGAAAATTGGTGCATGCCCACATGGTCCGATCAACTAAATTTGATCGTAATTGTGAAAAAGATGCAAAACAATCATTGGAACCTGTTGGGTAAATTCTTGATCGGAATCGAGTACACCATTCCTCTCTGTAACTGATGGTTTTGATCGTTCTGATCTTTGCAACGTTATATCCATGTCATCAAATACCATGCCTCTGTAACACAGCACTTCCAATTAAAACAATGAAAAATAATCGCCCGATTAAACATCAATTTCCTGGTCGAACGCAAAAAATGAGAAAATCGATCAAAAAATTGGTTATTCCAGTGAGTATATTCTATTTTCCCATCAATCTCCTTGTACAACTGAAATAAATTGATTGTTTCGGTCTGTCGGACACTAATATATGTGTTGTATGGGGGGGCATTAGACTTACAGTCCCTGAGGTTGAAGTCATTAGGGGCCCGTGCTGACCACAGTCTCATGGTGTTCACTGTATTATTCATGTATCCAGGAACTGGAGTATCATATGGCATGGCAAGAATGACCTGTAACATGGAAAGATCAAGAAGACATTATAAAAAAACATTAGACGAGGTCCACAATCTACACAAAGAGCCTTTGCGATCAACCTCAGGGGCACACCCTTGATCTAAAAAAGGTATGTACATTAACTGATTTTTAAGCTACAAAGTGACATGTTTTCAAAGATGATACCTCCTTAAATTTAAACTGATCAGCAGCACTCCTAATTGAGTTTTAAACCTGAAACAGTTTTACAAGATCTGATATTTTTGTCTACTACAATTTTATTATATTTCTATTATGTTAAATCAATCTGGCTGTGTGTCTCAATATAAAAAAGCACATATAATTGCCATTTTGGTATCGCTGCTGGTACAGCCAACAGGCACAAGTGACAAGCCAATGTAAGATCAATATAAAAATATACATCTATTTATTTTTTTTATTGAAAGTTTAGGTCCGCTTTAAGAAAACATACAATGGATCCTTTAGTTACAAACTTAATGTGTTCCAAAAGGGTTGGTTGTAAGTGAAGTTGGTTGCAAGTCAAATCTATTTTTCCCATAGGAAATAACAAAAATGACAATAATCTGTTGCAAACCTTCCAAATTACCATTTTAACTTTTCATAATAAAAAAAGGTTCCTAGCCTACCAGAAACTACAAATGAGCAGAAAATTATGTCAACTTGAATGGGGAGTACAGTCTTAAATTATTGTTGCCCTCTTAGCTCTCGTCCTATTTTGGGGGGGGGGGGG